>JAECXD010001015.1:0-154466 GCA_018151445.1 Zaprionus inermis
CTTAAAATAAATAATTTTAAAGCCAAAGCCGATACAGCCCGAATTCAACAAACAAACGAAAACAACAATCTCAAATATGCTTACGAACTCAATAAAAAAGGATAGCAATTTTAAACAATGAAATAGCAACAAGTCTGCAAAATCAAGTCAGATTGATAAAAGAAGAAATGGTAAACATTAAATATGTCATTCAATGGGCAAAAATTAACGTAATTAAACACTCCTTTTAAACGAATTTGAACTAAATGAAGTAAATAAAATATTTCAAAAAACAATATTACCCTCTTTATCAATCGAAGAAATGCTAGAATTTGTTGATGTTTCAGTATTACATAATAAAACAGCGATTATCTATATCATCAAAATACCTGAACTAGACCCCCACTACCTATCAAGATATGTTGATAAAACCCGTTATAAAAAATAACTCTATTGTACACTTAGAAACGAATGAAATATTCATAGCACAAAAAGAAATCATTAATGTACCCAAAAACTGTAAAATATCCAATTACTTAAAAATATGTAACAAAGAAAACACTGTATATCTAAAACAAACAAAATGTATTGCTATAGTTAATTGAGGAAAGGAAGGGCTGTGTGACTTCAGTAATGCAGAACATATTCAGGAAATAGAGGAGATCGATGGCAGCTTAATATTACTTAACAACTACACCGGCAACTTAATACACAACAACATAACTTACAATCTAAAAGGAACATACCTGGTTCATTTCTCGAACGATACCGTTCAAATAAATAGCAAGCAATTCAACAATAAAGAAGAAGAATCTAACCTAAAACCCGGAACACCAATAATTCAAATGTCACCCATAGAAGTGGAGAGGTTAAAAATTTTGTCATTGGAATCACTGGAGGCCCTCAACATCAAAAACACAAAGCACTTAAATAACATAACAACACACTCTACCATAAACCGCATCGCGATCCTGTGCTTACTGGGCACCGTCATACTTCTTTCAATAATCTCCAAAATCCACTTTAAGCCCAGAGAGAAAGTAACCATTCAAATTCAACAAACCCTTCCCCCCCTTTTTTTAAAACTTAAAATAAATAATTTAAACCCCACCCCACCCCCCCCCCTCTTCCACCAACCCAAAAACACCACCCCCAAATATGCTTACGAACTCAATAAAAAAGGATAGCAATTTTAACAATGAAATAGCAACAAGTCTGCAAAATCAAGTCAGATTGATAAAAGAAGAAATGGTAAACATTAAATATGTCATTCAATGGGCAAAAATTAACGTAATTAACACACTCCTTTTAAACGAATTTGAACTAAATGAAGTAATAAAATATTTCAAAAAAACAATATTACCTCTTTATCAATCGAAGAAATGCTAGAATTTGTTGATGTTTCAGTATTACATAATAAAACAGCGATTATCTATATCATCAAAATACCAGAACTAGACCCCACTACCTATCAAGATATGTTGATAAAACCCGTTATAAAAAATAACTCTATTGTACACTTAGAAACGAATGAAATATTCATAGCACAAAAGAAATCATTAATGTACCCAAAAACTGTAAAATATCCAATTACTTAAAAATATGTAAAAAAGAAAACACTGTAAATCTAAAACAAACAAAATGTATTGCTAAGTTAATTGAGGGAAAGGAAGCGCTGTGTGACTTCAGTAATGCAGAACATATTCAGGAAATAGAGGAGATCGATGGCAGCTTAATATTACTTAACAACTACACCGGCAACTTAATAAACAACAACATAACTTACAATCTAAAAGGAACATACCTGGTTCATTTCTGGAACGATACCGTTCAAATAAATAGCAAGCAATTCAACAATAAAGAAGAATCTAACCTAAAACCCGGAACACCAATAATTCAAATGTCACCCATAGAAGTGGAGAGGTTAAAAATTTTGTCATTGGAATCACTGGAGGCCCTCAACATCAAAAACACAAAGCACTTAAATAACATAACAACACACTCTACCATAAACCGCATCGCGATCCTGTGCTTACTGGGCACCGTCATACTTCTTTCAATAATCTCCAAAATCCACTTTAAGCCCAGAGAGAAAGTAACCATTCAAATTCAACAAAAGCTTCCCACGCTTAATAATAAACTTAAAATAAATAATTTAAAGCCAAAGCCGATACAGCCCGAATTCAACAATATTCCCTATTTCTAACACCCACTTGAGGACAAGTAGGATCCTGAGGGGGGAGAGTTAACAACAGAAACTTTTGTTACTCCTCTCGACGGCCGATCACGCCATCAGCGACGACGCCAACGTTCTGCCGACGCCTCCGCCGCGACGAACCCACGCAACACCGAAATTGCAGAGATTGCAATTCGATCCAGCTCAATCAAGTTCAAACCACTCCAATGCGCCGCCTAGCTGCCGATCACGCCATCAGCGACGGCGCCAACGTTCTGCCGACACCTCCGCCGCGACGAACCCACGCAACACCGAAATTGCAGAGATTGCAATTCGATCCAGCTCAATCAAGTTCAAACCACCCCAATGCGCCGCCTAGCTGCCGATCACGCCATCAGCGACGGCGCCAACGTCCTGCCGACACCTCTGCCAGACACCCACAGCTTACTTAGGGCTTACTCTAATTCTCAATGTTCAGTTCTTAATTCGAATCCGAAATAAATGGTCAACCCGCGAATTGGACTCGTGTTTTAATTATATCCGTTGTGATATTGAACTAAAACAGTTGTGGTATTAACTTATATCAGTTGTGTTATCAACCAATATCAAGTGTGATATTAAATTATATACTTTATAGGGTCGGAAATGTCTCCTTCTGCCTGTTACAAACATTTTTGGTTGACACAATGTTATAATACCCTACTCTACGAATAACGGGTATAAATATAAAATTAATAATTGTACTTCAGTCTTTTCCCGTTTTTAAATGCTCGATTAAATTTTTCGGTATGAAATGCGAAATGTTATAAAAACTATTTAGCTCGATGTAGATATCAGTTCCTTGACAATTTTCTTGTTTTGTTAACATCAAGCGTAAGTCTTCGGACATTCCTTCAAAGTTGTCGTTTGAAAATACATATATTTGAAATACAACTGCAGATACAGACTAGACCATGGGTGATAAGTCCTAAACAAAATATTAATGTATATCCATATAATAATCCTAGCTCGAATGATATCTTCACCCCTATTCTTCATTTGGTTAAACCAGTTTTTTTCACCTGGTCCTGACGGCGTTATCGCTTGTGTAGTTCGGTTCTGTGGAACTCTTTATGTAAGCCATTGCTTTGACTATTTGCACTGTCCTTAGTAACATCATCCATTCCTTCCATTTGGAAGTAATCTTTGTTTAAGAAGTACGATATTTCTGATTCAAGAAATTATAGAGATATCTCTAAACTGTCGGCTATCTCTAAATTCTTCGAGAATGTTTTTACTCCTCACTTGCAACATTTCTGTTGACCCGTCATATCATTTCAATTACCACAAATTTGCTTGTGCTGGCATCTATTGTTATAAAAGTTTTTTTAGGAAAATCTTCAAACTGATTTCAGTAAAGCATCTGATACAGCTAATCATTCTATTTTGCACATAAGCTCATCGAGTTGGGCTTCTCACCAAAACTACTTACTTGGATTGTGAGTTATCTGAATGGCAGAAGTCAAAGAGTTGTCTTTAAAAACGTTTTTACACATCTTCATGCCAAATCTGCTGCTCCTTAGGATACCCATCTTCTATCCTTTCGACCATTGATAATGGTCCTTCAAATTATTAGATTGATCGGACCAAAAACACAGAAGATATTCAAGTTAAGTTAAGTTAAGTTCGGAATGATTAGTAGCATGCGCGTTACTTTGAGTTGTTAACGTGTGTCTGTTGTGTGAGTTATAACGAGTAAGGAATAGGTGTCAAAATAAATTGTGCAGAATTCTGTGATTGAAATTGAAATAAATGTGGTAACGCATTTTCACAAGTGGGTGAAGGGTATCTTACTGTCGGGCTTATTATATTAACACTGCGTAAATGGTTTATTAAAAAATGTCTAGAAAGGTGGGGCAGCTTATATTAAAAACCTGCGTTTATTTATAACAAAATGCGATACTCGCAAATGTTTTTCCAATAATTTTTGCGAAGTGTTGCTTCGGCAAATGCGACAAAATATAAGAACCCGCAGCCAAAATGGTGGGAAATATGGCGAGTAGAAGAGCAGGGAGAGGAAAAACAAGTCGGAAAGGCTACAGTCGAGTACTCGACTGTGATATACCCGCTACTCTTCGAAAAAACACGTGCCAAATGTGAGCAATGCGTTCTTGCTTATCATTTCTCTACGTCTCAAATTTTGTTTGCCTATCCAGATGCACTGTTTCTTTAGCTTTAGCTTTAGCTTTAGCTTTATTGAAATTCAACATGTAATGCATGTGTGAAAGAGAAGCCTATACATACATACATACAATATATCTCCATAATTAGAATCAGATTTGACGTTTGTTTTATGTATTGCTGCTCTATATCTCTTTCAATTCTAGATGGTATTTAAGGCCACTTAAAATTTTTTTTGTATTTTTTGCAACACTGTAAAATAAAAAACAAAAAAATTAAATACAAATCAAAACAAACAAAATGAAATATAGTTTCATTCCCACGTAGATTCGATCACTAAAAACGAAATCTTTTCAAGCAGCCACTACTTCTACTCTGCTATTAACGCACCTTGCCCTTGCCGGCAAAGTTGCATTATAAGAACATTTAGATGATCTTGCATGACAAAAACCGATATGTGATGTGATGGTGGTGTTTTCGTTGCTTATTGTTTTTCCTCGTCTCATCCAATCCAAAATAAACTTGATCAGCGTAAAGTATTAACACATATTGCCAATTCGGTAGCTCTAGCTCCTATAGTATTGAGATCTAGATTATCATACCGACGAACAGAAAGACAGACGGACAGACGGATATGGCTATATCGACCTGGCTATAATATCTTTCCACTCTACGAGTAGCGGGTATAGAGATACCGACAGTTATAAACGAAAATTAAGTGAAAAGGTCAAAATAGATAACTCGCAATTTGCCAAACCAGGTGACCTTCCACCACCATTTGTCCCTTTCTTTTTCTCTCTATTTTACACTTACTGCATACTTTTGCTTAGAGTAAATTTATTTGTCGGTTGATTACAACGCGCTTCCGACAGCAGCGGCAAAAACAAATTAATTTTTATGTCCCCATCTCGGGTGAAACAAAGATTTTGAGTTATGCGATGGGGCACCTCTAAGCGGAAGTGTATTAATTTCCGACCCGTCCAACCGAACGGCATGGCGCAAAAAATGTACATGTTTCAGATATACAAACATACATATGTACATAAACGTGCAAAGCCGTCGCTGAGTCCAACGTGTAATTCGTAATAGAAAAGCTGTGATAACCACGTGGAATTATCGTACTTCATATATTACTATAGATGATTTGTTTTTTCATAAACAACATTTTTAAAATAAGTAAGGAAGAAAATCTGAAATTACCGATTTGCGGGGGTGGTGGTGGCATCTGAGTAGTATAGTATACAGGAACCATCGTGCCAAATTTTGTATAAAAACAGAAAAAAAAACACATAGACAAAAGCACTACACTTGGTTTAATATCTTCCATATTTATAGGGCGATTTTATTGAAATTTGTATAGATTATCAAGAATGTACGCAGCACATATGTTATAAAACAGTTGCTGCAGTATTAAAGTAGCGGCTGCAATCGATTTTTTCAATCAATAGGTCCGGATGGAGGCGTAAAAAAATCCCATATAAACTTGATCAGCGTACAGTATTAACCCTAGATCGTTATAGACCGATTTTATGCAAGCTGAGTACGTAATAATAGAGGGCTTAGTGCATTTGTAATTAATCAGTGCCTCTTACAATGTGATTAGCTGCACAACGTCTTGACGGTCCTTCAGGGTGTTTGTGGCGTCGGTGCTTTATGATTCCCAAGGAACACGCTAAAGTAACGTTATAACGCACTCAGGCAGACACACGCACACAAGCTCTCACGCCCCCTGCTCGTCAGTGCTGTGCCCACTTGTGAGACTTTTAATGCTCCACCTATAAATGTCAAATCTCTAGGGAGGCGAGGAGCCGAGACAAAGAGGAAAGGAAAAACCACAGCAGCCCACAAAGCGCTAAAGGAAAACAAATGAACGCAAAGAAGAACAATAACAACAAGTCATTTGACACACATACATCTCTCTCTTTCGCGCTCTCACACACACATAGACATAGACATTAAGAAATTTTTAGAAGCGAATGCGTTTTATTTAATTTTTATTGCCGTCAAGGACAAAGCCTCGCGGAGACAGAGAGGAGTGAATAGCTCGCGTGTGTGCTTGTGTATGTAATAAAGCATTTAAGAATTATGGACAACAAGCAACAGGAGCAGAGGAGTGTGCTCTGCGTGCAAGCGAAGAGAGGGACGCAAAACAATTAGCTGTCGACGTGGGGAAGTATGCTACCAAAAACAACAGACCGCTTTGTGAGTGTGTGTGTGGGCGGGTGTTCGGGGCTGTGCAAAGTGCGCAGATTGAGACGTGATGCCATTAAAGTGCACGAGCGTGACCTGCCAAGCTGTGGGGTAAGCAGGCAGGGCCCACACTCCCATACTCTTTCTGTAGACGACCGGAATGCGGTCTAGCTTATGAAAGCATTAATTCAATGAGACGCACAGAAACACTTGTAGTATGTGCGCTATAACTGTATATTCCAATGCACAGGAGCAAAACACACACACACATGCCGAAACCAAGAACAAGAACAAATACCACGCAACCAGCGCAACCTTAAGCGAATCCGTATTTTGTGGAAGCAGAGACTGATTCGGGCGCGTAAGGGAGGGAAAACGAGCTAGGTAAGGAGCGAGGTAAGGAATTCAAATTAAAGCAGCAAAATCTGCCACATCGCTGCGTCATGGTCGGATGAGTTATGCATTGGAGGGCGTGGCGTGGCTTCAGCCAGTTTTGGTCATTTCATTCCCTCGGTTGTGTCTGTTTGCTTCTAATTAAGCTTAATGTGCTCACATGCAGCACATTTTAAGCTAGTATCTTTCTTGTTCTTTGTCGTTGCAGTTGCTGTTGTGATTGTTTTGCCATGTTGTTGGACCTGCTTAGGATTTAGGTTTTTGGGGTCGATGTGCCCACCGCGCAGGAATTGAAGGTTTAAAGCTTTCCCAGTAAAGGGAGCCTTGACCATGTTGCCAATGTGCTGTAGGGAAATAACTCAAATTACTCAACTGCTTCGATAAATGTGGTTATTATATTATGCACTTAATTCTACATTGTGCAGAGCTTGGAGTAAAAAGTTAACAGTTATTTGGCTTTACGCTCCATACGGGTCAACAAAGAAGTTTGTAACCAACTCAAGTGGCTGTCTACGCCCATGTCACGTCTTCGCGCTTAAAATTTTCGTCTATAAACAGCGAAGTTAAGTGGAAGGAGTTTCTTGACAGACAGAAGGAACAACTCACCAGCTTAGGAAGTTTGGAGTTTGTAAAATACTGCAATTCACTGCGCTATGTGGAAAGCTATTAAAAACAAGTCGGAAAGGCTACAGTCGAGCGTACTCGACTGTGATATGCCCGCTACAACTCTTCGTGCCAAATGTGAACAATGCGTTCTTGCTTCTTATTTCTTTTGTCTCTAATTTGTTTTGCCTATGCAAGTTCAACTCGATTCTTATTGGCTATTGCCCTTTGTATTTATTACTTTGCAGTTATAACTCAGCAGAGGGCTTTAAATTATGCATGTGTGAAGGAGACGCCTACATATATGGTGCCTCACAATACATCCCAACATATCTAATTAGATTTGTCGTTTGTTTTTAAAAACCTCTTTTAAATTTTGCAACACACTGTAAAATAAAACAAAAATATAAGATACGAAAAACAAAAATATAAGTCGGTCGTCGCACCTAGGAGTTGAACTCCGGAGCTCTCGCTTAACAACTACGACAAATTTACTGGAGCTGACATCCTTTGTTATAAAAGGTTTTCAGTAAAATCTTCAAACTGATGTTATTTACACTGATTTCAGTAAGACTCAGCCTCTTAGGCTTCACACCAAAACTTCTTAATTGGATTGTGAGTTATCAGAATGGCAGAACCCAAAGAGTTATCATCACCTTCATCATGCCACATCTGGCGTTTCTCAGGGTAGCCACCTATGCCCCCTCCTTTTTACGCTTTTCATCAATGACCGCCCTTTGGTCATACATAACTCCCGTACTCTCATGTACGATGTAAAGCTTTGTTATCAATTTAAAGATGACTACTGCTACTCTTACTTACAAGCCGACCTAAATAGTTTTATTCCTGGTTTTGTTCAAATTTTTTAAACCTGAATAGCTCCAAATGCAAGCTGATGACATTGTATCGAGCCAGTCCAAAGTACGTTTCGTACACACTTTGTGGTTGTGTCTTAGAAAGAATTACTCTAGTTGATGATCTTGGGGTCCGTTTGGACCGAAAACTAAAGTTTTCCGAACATATTTCTCATATGATCAATAAAGCCATGTGTGTGCTTGGCATTATTAAGAGATGGTCTAAGGAGTTTGACGATCCTTATGTAACAAAGACCCTCTACACCTCACTTGTTCGTCCAATTCTGGAATATGGATCATGCGTATGGTGACCCCAGTACACTACTCACAAAAACCGCATTGAATCTGTACAAAAAAATTTGTTTAATTTTCGCCTTACGAGGCCTTTACTAGGACGTAAATTTAAGACTTCATTCCTATGGCAGTAGACTTTTACTACTTAACTTACCTTCTCTAGCTAATCGTAGAACCATGCTGGGTGTAGTATTTAATAATAAACTCATCCAAGGTGACATTGACAGTGTTGACCTGGTTAGCCAGCTACAATTTTCTGTCCCTTGCAGATTATCACGTAATTACTTACCACTAACTCTTCCTAATTGTAGGTCGAACTATGCCCTATCACGATCCGTTTAGGGTATTATGTTTGGACTATAATAATCTTTACTTTTTCTAACGCTTCCTCTGTTGCATGTCTAAAATTTGAAATTTTGTCCTACCTATCTAGAAATTAAGTAATCTTTCCTCGAAATTCTTTTCTATCTCGGTATCTTTGCATGCCCGCGTTCTCTATTTCGCGTTTCGAGTCGTACGTCAGACGACTGTGCCCCTCGGTCGTTTGGGCGGGAGGTGGACATTCGCAGTGTCTGGGATCCGCGCGTAACAAGCATCGGCTTGGTTTTGCATGGACCACTTGATTATAAATTCATTGTATCAACGTTAAAAAAAAAAAAAATATATATACCGTGAGAATGCAGATTAAGCATTTAACCGGATGTCGTTGCATAGACAGCAAACACCGCATATTTGCGTGGCCGCTATGTGTGATTGCGAAGCAAAGTTTCGCTTTCATTTAACACTAAGATCACTTTGTAATTCAGTTTTGATTTCCCACTCGTTTCCGCTGCACCCATCACGGCCCGAGAAATAAAGAGACTACTCAATAACTCCTTATCTTTCATTGTCGCGGCTCCGCTTGACTACCGGCAAGTAATACAGCAATCATTTCATATTCATGTGATAAAAACGGTTCTAGAAATTACATGCGACTTAAAGAGAACTGATTCGAATAAATTAAATTAAATTGAGGTATTTTGAATTACAAAGTGCTCAATCTGAAAATATAACGATGCTTTTTTACCATTGAGCATGCGTGTGTATATTAAAATCCAATGCAGCTTTTTATGGAAATTAACCTGGCGATTGATGCGATTGCAATACGCATTTTGTCTGAGAAATGTGTATGCGGTTCAAAATGATACACATAAATCACAAAATGACGGTGATAATCAGACAACACACATGCAAACACAAAAGCACATTTGATATTGCGAGTGTGTGTGCGATTTTAATCTCTCGAGCCAATTGACAATTACCGCAATGCAATTGAAAATCTGCGCGATTCCCGTTAACGAGACGCAGGAGCGAGCGACGAACAAAAAAGGCAGCAAGACAACAAGAATGACAACGACCAAAACGCATAAATAACTCTCCAACTTGCTTTACAAATACTTGAAATGTATGCACATGTGTAGTTGTTGTTTTATGGGTGTGTGTGAGTGGGTGTGGATGTGCCACATTCCCATCACAACGCCAAATTGCACACAATTACAAAATGCAATGAAAATTGATTTATCACGCACGCAACATTTACGGTCACGCATCCAACATAAATTTTCATTTGCTGTCTTTTTGGGAAGTCGAAAACTCCGTTGTTGTTGCTGTTGAAAATTGTTTTGTACAGCGCATTGCAGAGTATAAATTGGAATTTTAAACATATGATAACCAGACTATATGAGGGTATATACATATGTATGTATTACATGTATTTTCTATGTACATGCATAAAGGCAAAATGTGGCTTTGTTTATGTCGAAATAAAATGCACTGTCTCTCGTTACACGACAATAAGAAATGTGAAATTGTTCCTGTAATTTGCGGTTAAGCAGGGTATTAAGGTATTGTAAATTTTGGTGTTACAATTTATATGAAATTTGCAGGAATTTCAATTATTAACCGTAATACTAAAGTTAATTATACTGTTATTGCTGGAGTTTTTAAATGATTTAAGGATATTACACTTAGAGCTGAATTGCGTTTAAATTTTTAATCGTCTAAGCCAAATGCGTGAAATCAGTTAATGAAGAGTGAGTGTGCATCAGAGATGGGAAATGAGTATACGCAAATTCAAGCTTTCGCAATTCTACTTGGAACAGGGAATCAAATATAAGCTTCATAATAAACTGTCATTCATAAAATCTTCTTGAGATTCGTGAAAGAATGAGGTTTTCAACGTGTAAAATAATGGCACACCGCCAGTTTTTGTTAGTCCGTGCTATAAATCCTAGTGTTGTACAAGGACCGAGTGTATGTTTAATGTCAGTTTTCACATAATGATGCAACTTTATCGTGTTGTTCATCTTTATTCTCAATTGGAAACATTTTAACAGCCACAACACCTGACACCTACTGACGTCCGCACATTGAAGACTTATATGCCAAATATTCATTAGCACTTTAACAATGCCAATTTTTGTTTTTATATATTTTTGATTTAAATTCAGAATGCAATGCTCTAGTGAAGTGCAGAAATCACGCCGTGCGCTCTGCCAAATTAAGTACGCTACATGGTGCGTTCGACGGACTTCGGTAGCGCTTTAACTGACATTTTTGTCGTTTGCAATGTCTCCCAAGACGCTACTAAACAAATTAGCGTTAATTTAATGACAAACTCTCTGCCCATTTTGAAACAGCTCCAAATTTATTGAATAGATTCCATAGCAACAGCCCGGGACGCCCTTGGCAACCAAGTCGGCCCAAAACTGTAGGCTCCGCTGTGCTTTGCAGGAAAATGGCCAATGCCCATAAATTTTATTACATCTGCAGATGTACGGCCGCATTGTCAGCAACAACTGTTGCGTGGGTGTGGCCAGACAAGGCTCGACGCACCGCCAGCAATAATGGAGTTGTAAGCGAAAAGTGCTTACTTACAGACATAGATTAAACGAGTTATAAATTACTTCCACACACGTAGATTACGCGATACCAACAGCAAAGGAATAGACTGACTGAAAAATTTAATATAATTATATAAAGTGAGTTATTTTCTTAACACTGTCAGAAATCTTTTTCATATTTTTATTATTTCTTAAAATAAAATATTCTACGTCGTGTTACGTGATATCTTGGATTATCGAAACTAGATAGGAAATAAACGAATTCAATCCATTAATTTTCTCAAGCAGACTACTAGACAAAAAAAATGGATAATACAAAATCATAGTCATCATAGGCGAACAGAGCAACTTATGTATTCCAATGTGTCTGTGTTGTAGCACTTAAGTTTAAACTTCTTCTTTTGACCGAAACTGGCTTATTTTGATTTTATCGGTGTTGCCTTTTAATTTAATTACCATTTATCTTGAATTCATAATAAAAATGCATATGTAAACTTATAAATGTATTTGGTGTTTATGCACACGCTTCTTAGACGAGTTCATGACAAGATTTCATGCATTTTACTTCGGATAAACGCGTGATTTTAAATAATTCTGAAGCGTGTTAATATTTCTTATGACGCTATTTCGCTAGGAATTGATTAAAGAAATAAGACGGAAATATATCTGCCGATAACTTTTAGTTAAAAATACTTACATATTACGAGCAAGTAAAATCAGACATATTTTAGTGAAGCATGCCTGAATATAATCTCAATCTCATCCAACTGTGTTTCTCTAATTATAATACAATTCAAAAGTCAATAAAACTACAAATCAACTAACTTAGATAATAACATAATATTTAATATCGCCTTATCGATATTATCGCCAACCAAAACCGACTGCGATTAATTTCTATGTACGCAATTCTTATCGCATATAGACGAATAATTCCGTCCGTGCAGCTGCTAAGCCCAATTGGTTCCCAAAAGAAGCATCATGTGGCATGCGGAATGTTGCACTCGGCCCAGCTGTAGCTGAATAATAAATCTGCGCCGTTCTCTTGCTCTCTGCCCGATTGGCGTCTCCTTACATATCTCTCTCCCCTACCAGAACCAAAGCGGAGGAAGTCAGGCAGACAAGCAGTAAATGCCAGACAGGCTGCATTTTAGATGCTGCTCTACTTAGGTATCGTGACTGGGCTACAATGGCTTTTGCAATTTGCATGCATATTTTAAACTAAGCTTAGCTGCCAGAAATGTAATATAGCAAAATATATTTTCCGACCGACAAATATGAAAATTGAAATGCAAGCTGAGACGAAGACGAGAAAGACGAGGCGGAAGATGACGCCACTTTGCCGCACAACAAGCACAGCCCAAGAACTTGCAATGTTGAAAATTATTAACAACAACAAGCAAAGCGACAGAGAGGGGGAGAACGAGAGTACTAGAAAAAGTAAGAAAACAAATGCATTGAAGTTTTTGAAAGCATTTTTCGCACAGGTGTGCACATATTTTTCGCACCTCTTTGTGAAAACTCTCGCTTCAGGGCCCAGCTGACAGCGCACGGTACTCCACAAATTTATATTTGTTGGGCTGCTGTACTCAAACACACACTCACACGCCAAAACACCAGTGCCCCTTTCCGTTCTGCACTTCTGCTGCTACTTCTTTTTCCATTCCTCTACAAACTTTTGCATACAACTAATGTGCACTTCCGCTTTGCACGCTATTTTGTTTTCTTTTCCCAAAAAGTTGAGCTTAAAATGCGATGTGTACGGTATTATTTTGTGTAGTTCGAACTTTCGCACGGGTCACATCGAGTGCCGCCACGCCCCTGTATCCACACCTCACGCCTTTAACTTGGCTAAGCTGTGTATTGTGTATTGTAAAAGTTTGCGTCAGCAAAATCATAAATTCCCAAAAGGAAGTGCCCCTTAAAGCAGCCTCAATGTTTCTTTCGAATACCCGCCTGTGAGACGGTAAAAATTTATTGAACTTAACAATTGACAAATAAACATGTAAAAAAATAATAAATTAATAAGTGTCGAATCAGACGTTATTATTATAACTATGAATGATTTATCTATTTACTCCTTATATTACTATTAAGTTTAATATGAATAGAGCCAAATGGCCTGCGAAGCCATGTACAGTCGTTATCATAATCGGCCGAGCAATCAGACTGAATGCACCCTAATGTGTTCAATGTTTGGTTCGCTCTTGGCCAATATGTGTAATTACACACATTTTTCAGCTCTCACTTTTTGTTTCTTCCTCCCCGTCTCCCTCGCACATAAATCATAGTTATAATTGAAACACTCGAGATTCAGGAGTTTCTGCCTGGGCAACCAAGAGAGGCAGCTCTCAAGAGCCTCGGCCATTGCTTAATTAAGCCATGCGCCATGCGGTGCAAATTGCGATGCCGATAAATGCTCACACGCACACGCGCTCTGTAACACTTACACATGAGAGAACACACACTCTCCACTCAGTTACAATTGTCTTTGCATTTATTAGCCAGACTATAATCAACGCTTTTATTTCATTGCTACAAACACAAGGCATGAAATTGGCACGGCCTCCGAGAGCATATATGTTCATACTTGTAGTGGGCGAGGTGGTGAGTCTGACGGTTGTCGTTAGAATTTCTGTGACTACGTTTTTATACCGCTACACGAAAAAAAATCGATTGTAGCTACAAATATAGCTCTACAGCAATCATTTTTTATACATGTGATAAAAACCACCCTGCGGCTGATAAATAAGAAAGATATTCAAGATATAGTATTGCCCTGTGACCATGTGTTTATGTCGGTTTTTTCTAATGCTAGTTCCCGAGTTCAACTCCAGCAACTTTTTTTTTAATTATGTGCACCGAAAATTTTAGATATGTTGAGATGTATTGTGAGCCACCATATATGTATGTACATAAGTATAAGCGTCTCTTTCACACATACATAATTTAAAGCCCTCTGCTGGGTTATAACTGCAATGTGTTTAAAGCAAAGGGCAACATCCAATAAGAATCGAGTGGAACTTGCATAGGCATAACAAATTAGAGACGGAATAAAATAAAAAGCAAGAACGCATTGTTCACATTTGGCACGTGTTTTTCCGAAGAGTTGTAGCGGGTATATCACAGTCTTGTTAGTTAATGTTATATACACAGATGTATAAAAGTATTTGCTGGGAGAACTTGCCGATCATAAAAGAAGTAAGAGAAGGACACGAGAGAAGCATTATATTAAAAATGTTAAATTTACTTTAATTACTTAATTACAATTGACACACATATCAATTAGAGGTCTGCATGAATGCATTCATAGTACATCAGCAATTAAATGAATTCGAATTGAGTAGAATTGAATAAGTGCAAGGAACATATTTAAATTCAGTTAGAGAATTAGTATCAATATTATTTTCGGTTGGCACAAAGCTATAATACCCTTCTACTCTATGAGTAGCGGGTATAAAAACCAGGTCTATACAAATGTCCGTCTCACAACAAATTTTTGAATCTCTACCCAATGAATGGTCCTTTTTGTGCAGTCTTAGAATCATTTTCGCATTCTTGTTAAGAAACAAGATGTTGCTCAGCAAGGCTTAACCGTATAGGTTGATTATTCCAATCAAGCGCCTCCACGATTTCCTTGTTATTAAGGCTTATCAAAGAAAATTTTTTCTGGGTTCTCTGGGCATTTCTGATATTTTCGACCTGTTTGCAGCTGGACGTTATTAAATTAGATCAATTGTTGTCGGTAAGACTCACTAAAAAACATCAAAATTTGCACTTTTGCGTTTTTTAAAACACTCAAAACAATGTGATTTGCTATGAGAACGCTCGCCGTAAGCTTCTATGAGCATTCGATTAGATTCTGCATCGCGAATGACTAATTGTTGACAATAAAAGTGACTAAATCGAGACAGAAAAAAGTTATTGTTTTCAAATCGGCTAGCTTTATACTGAATATGGTTGAGTCAAAATTATATTTCAAAATTTAATGAATAATGATCAAATGGGATCGAATGGAAATTATACATATGTATATACACTTTCATATATTAAGTACATCGGGTTTTGGGTCGCTTAACAGCTAATCAAGCCGTCCCTCAGAGCATGGCAACGTCACGGTCACAATTCGAATAATTTCATTTTAAGCTGTCAAGCCCGCATTCGTTCGCTGTGAGTGAAGCTTGCCGTTTTTGTAGCGTTTTCTTTTTAGCTTCTTTCCCCATGCTATCAGCATGCATGTCTCAAGTCGGGTTTTTTGTACTTCGTTCCGAGCTTGAAATTCCCCCTTGGACTTTTATTGACACTGATAAGTTTACCCAGAGCGAGGCAAAAGGTAAGCAAAGCTGGCAATTTAAATTGAAATTGTTTGCCGCAACGCAACAGCAGTACACATACTCACTGTCGTCCACACACAGACATTGGAAAATACGAGTATAAAAACTGAGAGAGAAAAAATTCCAGTTGGCCAGAGAAAATTAAGTGAGACAACGTGTTTTGTGACATTGCAGCAACAGCAATAGCAGCAGTAGTAGCATATTTCCCAACTCCCACGTTCCCCTAGCAGCGAGAGATGGAGGTGTTGGTGGAAAGCGAGGGCGCTGCTGTAAGGCATCGAGGGGAAAGTGGGTGCTAATTCCCTTTGGGCAACAGTTTTATTGGCTGACCACATGCGAGCCCAAGCATGGAGATCCATGCAGATGCGAATCGATGCCTTCGATATGCGTGCTCTGATTGTTTTGTTTAACACTGCACTAGACACCGAAGTGGAAGGCCGAGATAGTAAGATATATGTACATGTGTATATCTGCCTAACAGTGTATATGTAAAATATAAATAAATGCAGATATTAAGCCTGCATCCTGACCACTTTTTAAACCTTTCAAATGTACACAAAATAAACGAACGAAAACTTAATTGCAATTGTTCTCCTTTATTGCCTTAACGTACAGATAAGAGGATGCTGGGACTCAAAGGATTTTACAATGTTTGGACTCCGATTTTTTTTGCTTTAAAGATAATTGAAAGTAAGTCTTTCTATGTATATATCGATTGTCAATATTTATGTCAATAAGGCACACAAGAACTTAGACCAATGATTAAATAACAAATAACTAATTTAGTCTAACGGAAATTCTATGAAAATGTAATGCAAAAATATAACTTGAAATCATGAAACTTGACTCATTTGCCAATTATTGGTATATCATAAAAATTAAAAATTAAAATGTAATGTGAAGCAAGGAAGAAGAGTTAAAAGCTAGGAAATGACTCCACACCTGCCTTGAAGTATCTGGCAACACTTAGTTTGGTTTGGATATCGCTACGACAGCGCCTATCTTTTTTTTTCTGTTCTGTCTTTCGATAAGCCCGTTTACACTATTAAAATAAAAACGGACACAAACTTGGCTAGTTGGACTTCCCTGTCGATGCAGATTTAAAACATACTTTCCAGGCTCAGAGATGCCGACTAAGGTGCTTTTGCTGCTTTTGCCACTTTTACCGCATCTCGAGTGTCATTTAACACCACCACCAATTTGTTTTAATCGATGCTTTGATTAAGTTATAGGACTGATTTGAGATCATCTCCTGTTAATAACTTTAGTTCTTATTATACCCTTGCAGAGGGTATATTAATTTTAGACAGAAGTTTGCAACGCACCTTAGGAGACATCTCCGACCCTATAAAGTATATATATTCTGAATCAGCATCACCAGAGGAGTCGAAAAATGGATGTCCGTCTGTCCGTCCGTCCGTCCGTCTGTTGCAACGCAAACTAGTCTCTCAGTTTTTGAGCTATCTTCATGAAACTTGGCACACAAGCTTCTTATTGCTGTAGGCTGTAAATAAGTCGGAACGAGCCAGATCGGACCGATATATCGTATAGCTGTCATAGAAGCTATCGGCCGATTTTTGTTGTTTTTCAAGATATTGCAACAAGATTTGGCAAATCCTATTCTTATTACGTTCTTAATGTGCTGTCAAAATTGTATCAAAATCGGACTACTATAACATATAGCTGCCATAGGAACAATCGGCTGAAATCAGGGTTTTGTATGCAAACCTGTTTTGTTTTTGGAAATACCGCACATTATCAATACTTTTTAATGTTATACAGTAACCCGCCCTTAGTTTTTCCATTTAAATATCTCAGACGTTTATATTCTATAGCTGTTATAGGAACAATCAGTCAGTCCGTCTGTCTGTTGCAACTCAAATTAGTCTCCCAGTTATTGAGCTATCTTCATGAAACTTGGCACACAAGCTTATTATTGCTGTAGGCTGTAAATAAGTCGTTCATGAAACTTGGCACACAAGCTTAATATTGCTGTAGGCTGTAAATAAGTCGGAACGAGCCAGATCGGACCGATATATCGTATAGCTGTCACAGAAGCTATCGGCCGATTTTTATTGTTTTTCAAGATATTGCAACAAGATTTGGCAAATCCTATTCTTATTACGTTCTTAATGTGCTGTCAAAATTGTATCAAAATCGGACCATTATATCATATATATCTGCCATAGGAACAATCGACTGAAATCAGGGTTTTTGTATGCTAACCTGTTTTGTTTTTGGAAATACCGCACATTATCAATACTTTTTATTGTTATACAGTAACCCGCCCTTAGTTTTTCCATTTAAATATCTCAGACGTTTATATTCTATAGCTGTTATAGGAACAATCAGTCAGTCCGTCTGTCTGTTGCAACGCAAATTAGTTCCCCAGTTATTGAGCTATCTTCATGAAACTTTGCTCACAAGCTTCTTATTTCTGCCTTCTTTAAATAAGTCGGAACGGGTCAGATCGGACTGATATATCGTATAGCTGTCATGGAGCCTATCGGCCGATTTTCGTTATATTTCAAGATATAGCTATCAGGCTTACCACATCCAAATCTAAGTGTGTCCCTAATAATAAAGTTCGAAATCGAACTTTTATAACTTATAACGATCAACGATCGGCCTAATGAAAGTTCATGTTGCAATTTTATGGAAATCTGAGTACTATTACATATAGCTGTTAAACAAAAAATCATGTAGCTGTTATTCAAACGAATTTTTGAATGAGAACTTTCCAAATTTATTTATATTTTATGACCAACAGATCCTTTACAACACAAAGACATTTCCTCATAACATTTTGTGTTAAGTATATAAGAAATCCAGGTATATACAAAAGCATTAAAAAGGTAGAATTATTTTTTTTCGAAGCAGGTGTTTGATTCATAGCCTTAATCAGGTCAAAATCTTGACTTCCTGTACTGTTATAATTGTTCAATAAATACCACAGAAACCAGCAGAAATCCAAATATATTTTATATTTTGTATAACTGCAAGGGTATGAAACCTTCGGCCAGCCGAAGGTAGCCTTGCTTTCTTGTTCTGAATTTGCTTCTGTTTCTCGTATTATGTACATAATTATGTGCAAGCAGAAGTGCCTTGTCGACGGTACAAAGACAATCTGTGCGGTGCTTCCTGCTGCCGTCATTTGTTATTGTAGCTCTTTCTGTTGTTATTGCTGGTGCTTACAAGTTCAACTGCTGTAAATATGCTACGGTAACATCAGTAAGCAGAGCGAAAGTAAGGGGCAGACGGACAAAAAGTCAGAGAGAGGCAAAAGTTGGTCTGGAGAGAGTCTGAGTCGGCAAATCATACATAAATATTGTTATTACAAGTTATCGTATCCGTGAGCCTTTTCTGTGTATGCTTAAACTTGTTAATTTGTGTGTGGGAACACGCGGGTATTTCCATTTAGATTTCGCAGACCTGTGTTGTTTTTGTTGTTGTTTTTGTTGGTAATTATGAAAGTTTTTTGTGCATATTACACAGATTTGAACAGCTTGTCTCCTTGTGGCTTGACGGCAGGCATGTGAAGAGCTGAAGGTAGACAGGAGCAACAACTCTACACTTTTGGATAATATCTAAAACATGAAACGAAAGCTTCAGTCGAGAGCGCACGAAGAACAAGATAACATTCATCTCTTTTTAAAAAACCTTTATGTATTTAACCGGATTTTATGGCCAATACTCATTTTATGCAAATCCGTTAGTTTAAAAAATTTTGGGCACCACGCATTCTCAATAGATCAATCGTCAATGTTAGATAACAGAAATTTCAATTTATTAAATATTTAGTTAGTTTAGTAAAGTCATATTCCACAAATTTTGGATACAGAGCCATTCTTAATAATAGATGGGAGTATGTCGGCTCCTAGGAGCATGTCTATCTGAGAGATCTGGTGGAAATGCGGATCAGCAAGTTGGAGGTTTGTCAGGTCCTTCAGAAGTACTTTTGAAATTGATTAGGATGGAAGGTTACCTGCCAATTGAGGGAGAACAAAGGCTGTAGGTTCTAGCTGTAACCTGGGAGTGATCGGGGAGCCAATCTGGAAGTGGCACAACCTTTGGGGATTTGCTGAGATGGCTTGATTTAAGCCAGTTACTTGAACTTGCACGGCTTGGTAGACGGGCTTTATGATGTTACACATACGTTCGGAAATGAACGTCGCCTCTGATCCAGGATCGATCGGCACATGCAGCCTAATAAGTCGTGCCCAAATGGCAAATATTTATAAGAGCAGTGCCGAGAAGAACACCTTGTGTGTTAGCCGTGAAATAGTTTTGAATATTAGTCGTTGAAGGAGTGGACTATATTCGAGTTCTGCGGCGTTGGCGCAGAGACTGCTGAGGAAGGCGCAGAGACTGCTGAAGAGGGCGCAGTAGGAGGGGTGCCACGATGCAGGAGTGTATTGTGGCGACACTTGCACGTAAAACAATTATGTTGACTCGTGCAATCTTTGAGGATATCTCCTCTTGCGAAGCAGTTCAGGCACAACTTTTGCTGTTTGATGAAATTGGATCCTTCATCAACAGCCATTTGGAGAAAGCGAGGACACAGACTAAGCACAGAATAAGATGGTTCTCATTTGAACAGAGTTTGCAGGTTTGTAGTTTTCCTACCTTTGTCTCAAAGGAGTTGACCTTCCTCGTTGGAGGCTCTTTCCGAGCAGGTTTGGACGTAGTCTGTGCGCTTGTGCTAGGTTACACGTCTTCTATCGCTTCTAATGTGCGATAGCGCTCTGAAAGGAAATCTGACATTTCCTTCCACGACGAAATTTCAGCCTTATTTTGTACCGACTGTTCCCAAAGTGACAGGGTCAGTCTTGGTAGCTTAGACGAACATAGGAAGACTAGAAGGCAATCCTGTGCTGATTTTGGAATGCTTTAGCGCCGTTAAGCAACTTTGCATAGTGAAGGACTTGAATGGTGGCTCCAGACTCGTGGGAAACTGACGGAAGGTTGAACAGGATTTTAAGTTGGCTGTTTACTAACAGCCTCTTATTTTCGAACCTATCTGTCAAGTTCTTCCAAGGAGAAGAGAAGCCCTCATTCGTGAGAGGGGATTTGGACACGATTGCCTTCGCTTCGCCACTGGTCTTGGCATTCAAATTAAATAGTTTCTCGATCTTACTTAAGCCGGGATCGGAAATGTAGACCGCTGTGAAGATCACGGAAAGTTAGCTATTTTAGGTAGTCACATCTGAAAACTTCAGCATCGAAGGGTGGTGACCTGTAGCTCCGTGGCTGGAAAGCTACTTGTTCTGTTGCAGGTGCTGGAGAGGAAACCGTTGTGGTCTCTATACTCTCATTTATATGAGAGGAAAGTTCCTCATATATTGAGTAACAGTGGTCATATCTGGCTTGCATGGCGATTTTATCTTCAGCAGTCGTTTCAGTTTGAGATAATACGTTAGAACAAAGTTCATATTTGGTCCATATGGACCGAAGCTGTTCAAGACGCCATCTGTGATTGTGAAGTGAGAAAGTAGGAGCAATTTGAACCCTAGATTCAAACTGTGTGAGCTTATCGGAAGCGTTTATGAACTCTTGTTGTGTAATTTTTATTGCCTGGGAGATCTATGCTGAGTCGTTTGTACAATGAGGTGTTTCTTGGTGTCTTTACCGCTGTCAATTGGCATTACAGGCCTTCAGAAGACGAGAGAGAACGCAATTGATGCTGATGACGGAACCAGAAACGTGACTGCGAAATGTACGAGAGCATGGCGAATAGGACGTTCTTGTTTTAACAATAAACAAAAATGTCAAACAAATCGATAGGAACTTTATCAAATCTATTAAGCGAAGAATATGCTAAATTACAAGGCAGCACTGTTTGGAAAATGTTTCAAAAAATAATATAAATGTTGAAATTTATAAATATCGATATATTTTATTGAGTAATAATAATTATCGAAATAATTATTATACTCAGCGTGGAATTCTGAGCAAAATAACGCAATGAAATTTAGATGTACAGATCTTAAATTATATTGTGAAATATAAATAAAAATGTATTTATTATTCGGATCTATTTGCTCAGATGGAGGAACATATATTCGATAATTTTTACAATGTTTTAGCTCTTTATAAATATCACAACACAGTGCACAGTCACGGTTCCCCACTAAGTGAAATTTTAATATTCGAGCATGTGCAGCCCTGAACGATAACACTGAGTAGATGTAGAGATGGAAAAAGTGGTGGTCGGTCGATTGTGATCGATCTGCGATCACTAACGCCGGCAAAGGTAAATAATGAAATATAATGATATAAGGGTAATTGTGTAGAGAAAGGGCTCATAGTTAATCGCGATGTAAAAAATTCGGGATTTGACCAGTAAAATGTAAACAAATCCCCTGAATCCAAATTCGGTGGCAGAAAAGACGTAACTTAAGTGGTTTAAAAGTTATTAACAAAAAAACAAGTGAAAAAATTTCATTGAACCACACTTTTTACTAAAACTACAAACACTTTCCACATGAATTTCATGTGTGTTCGTATCTTCGTGTGTGTGTGTTTGCATTTTTGTCTTTGCCTGTACTCCTCTCCAAGTGCGCCCTATGTTTAGAGTATGTGCCCCGATCTTTGGATCCACGGACGAAATGTATAGAAAGATGAGGCTGTGTTCGCGTTCAAAGGAAAACAAATTTTTGAAAAAAAAATCGCTTGATTTTCAAATATGGCAGTCATACAGTACATACAGAAAAGAAAATTAAATTTGTTTTCTTTATTCTTCACAGAGGAGGAATTACACACAGCCCCTCTGCCGCATAAGATAAGTAATTCTGTACTGTACACCCAGATGGGTGCTCCTGACGAGATGCCGCACAGCTGAGTTTCGAGTGGGATGATGGGACCAAAAAATCCAGCGACGTGATGTCCAAAATAGTAGAATATCCGGCTCAAAAGACCAAATGATGGGGGGCGGCTTGGTCGTCGGGATCGCTGGAGGTGTTGCACACTGCTGAAAATGTCGAACCGACGCGCAAAAACAATTCGAAACAAGTCGGAAAGGCTACAGTCGAGCTGACTCGACTGTGATATAGCTCTAGCTCTTATAATAGCTGAGATCTAGGTTTTCATACGGACAGATATACGGACATGGCTATATCGACTCGGCTGTTCATGCTGATGCAGAATATATATACTTTATGTCAGTCAGGTCGGAGATTTCTCCTTCTTGTAACAAACATTTTCGATTGGCACAAAGCTATAATGCCCTTATACTCTTCGAGTAGCGGGTAAAAAAAGGAGACAATGCGGGGCGCGTGATCCGTTCACTTCAGTTTATATTTCCTATATGTTTTACTAATTATGTACAACTTATTATATGTATTACATTAAGACTTAAAACTAGCTTAACATAAGCCCGGATAGAAGAGTAAGAATTCTTCGTTACTCTCTCACTGTTGACGCCGATGTTGCCTACATTTAGGCGTCTTTGCTTTCTGCGTAAACACCAATTGTTGAATCGAGTATTAATCGAGTACATCTTATACTTATAATTGGTATGTGAGTTTCATTTGTTGATAAAATTCGAGTTTTCCCATAATAGAGTAGAAATTTTAGTAACCTAAACATCTTAAATTTTCGATTTAGTTTCACTTCTCAACAAGTCGATAATAACCTTATACAACCTTATACAAAAATACATATACTTTGTGCATTGTGAATCATTCCAAATATTTTCGTTGCAAATAATTTAAAAAAAATACAAGTCAGAAAGGCTTCAGTTGAGTGTACTCGACTGTGATTTATCCGCTACAACTCTTCGGAAAAACACGTGTCACATGTGTACAATGCGTTTTTTGGACGTTGATACAATGAATGTATAATCAAGTGGTCCTTGCAAAACCAAGCCGATGATGTTACGCGCGGATCCCAGACACAGCGAATGTCCACCTCCCGCCCAACCGACCGAGGGGCACTGTCGCGAAATAGAGAACGCGGGCATGCAAAGATACCGAGATAGAAAAGATTTTCGAGGAAAGATTACTTAATTTCTAGATAGGTAGGACAAGATTTCAAATTTTAGGCATGCAACAGAGGAAGCGTTAGAAGAAAGAAAGTAAAGATTATTATAGTCAGAACATAATACCCTAAACGGATCATGAAGGGCATAGTTCGACCTACAATTAGGAAGAGTTAGTGGTAAGTAATTACGTGTTAATCTACAAGGGACAGAAAAGTGTAGCTGGCTAACCAGGTCAACACTGTCAATGTCACCTTGGATGAGGTTATTAATAAATACTACACCCAGCATGGTTCTACGATTAGCTAGAGAAGGTAAGTTAAGTAGTATAAGTCTACTGCCATAGGAAGGAAGTCTTAAATTTACTTCCCAGTTAAGGCCTCGTAAGGCCTCATTTCTCTCCGTCACTAATTTGTTTTGCCAATGCAATTCCACTTGGATTTTATTGGATGTTGCCACTTTGCCTTTATTGCTTTGCAGTTAGAAATCTGCAGAGGGCTAATAATCACATGCGTGAAAGAGACAAAATATAAATAAATAAATACATATATGGTGCAATACACTTACAATAAATACATCTGAACATATATAATCAGATTAGCCGCACATTTTGATTTTGCTCAATATCTCTTTCGATTCTAGGTGTCCTTAAATATACTAAAAACCTATTTTGTATTTTGCAACACAGTGTAAAATAAAAACAAAAAAGTAAAATACAAAATAAAATGTAGTGGATTCGAACCACAAAAAACGAAAACTACGCTAGCAGCCATTCTTTCCAATGAAGGGCTGTTGCTGGCGTTGAACTCGGGTCTCTTCGATTGGGAACTGTTGGTTATTTCAGATAATAAAACAAACCCGCAATGTTGAATTGTGAACATTTAATGAAGAACTAACTTCAGTAAGAGTACAAACGAATGTGTAGAGAAAACAGAAGAGATTACAATGTTGCCAGATAGTTGGTATGAAGCTTACAAACAAAAGATACTCGATATTCATCATAATCGATATTCAACACTTCCTCTTAAGCTGCATACATTTATTTTAATTTAATCAAAGATATTTAATTAATTCATAATGTTTTTGCTTTCCTAAGCCTTTTGTAAAGATATCAGCAACATTTTCATTAGTTGATACATATTTTAATTCAATTTCTTTACTTTCGACTTTCTCTCTTACGAAATGATACTTAATATCTATGTGTTTAGTGCGCTTGTGATGTACAGGGTTTTTAGCGATATGCTGCGCACTAATGTTGTCACCTAATAAGACAATTTTATCCTGATCTAAACAGCCAATTTCTTTTAGTAGTCTGCGAAGATAAACGGCTTTTTTGGCAGCAGTCGACAAAGCGATATACTCAGCTTCAGTGCTGCTTTGGGCAACTACGCTTTGTTTTTAAAAATGCCCAGGAAAACGCGCTGCCGCCCAACATAAACGCATATCCTGAATACGATTTCCTATCTGTCTGATCATTTGCCCAATCAGCATCAGCAAAGCCTTTTACTGAATCTCCGGTTTTGTGATATGTGATGCTCAGATCCGTGGTTCCAGATAAATATCGTAAAATATGCTTGGCTGCAGTTTGGTGCTCGACGTGAGGATTCGTGTTCCGTTGAGATAACTTGCAAACGGCGTGCAATATATCAGGTCGGCTCAATACTGCAAAATACATAAGGGAACCTATTAGCGATTGATATTCTGTTGTATTTACCTTGGCGCAATCGTCATCTTGGCAGGAAACTTGAAATCCAGGCTCAAGTGGGGTGGACGCAGATCGGCAGTTCTGCATCTCATAAGTGGCTAATAAAGATTCTATTTACTTCGTTTGCGACATGGTTACAGGTCCTCGTTCACCATTTCGCTTAACTTCCATTCCACGGAAGTATTTTACGGGGCCACTGTCATGCGTCTCGAACTTGTCAGCAATCTTTCTTTTGATTATATCAATGTCTCTCTCGGTAGGACAAATGATAAGTAAGTCATCTACGTAAACTGCAATGTACTTTTGCTCTGTAAGATGTACGTAAAGACACGGCTTGGTTTTACATCTTTTGAAATCTAAACTGATCAAAACCTACCAAAGAGTAGATTTAAAGCAGCTTCTCGCAGACTTACCAAAGCGCTTAAGAAAGAAGAAGCGGACGCACAACTAAGGTACATCGAGAATCTCACCCCCCACAGGCACAAAGAACTCGTTGTGGAAAGCCCACAGGAACCTACAGGCACCAACAGAAACTGTTGTACCTCTCCGTAACTCTACCGGAAACTGGTCTCGCAGTGACACGGACAGAGCAAGAGTCTTCGCTGATCATCTTAAAAAAGTATTCCAACCAAATCCAGCGACTAACTCATTTATTCTCCCGCCTTTAACTGCATCTGACTTAGCACCACAAGATCCTATAGCATTTCGACCAAGCGAGATAACGAAAGTCATTAAAGAGCAACTGAAGACTGGTAAATCGCCTGGCTACGACTTAATAACACCGAAAATGATCATCGAACTCCCAATGTGTGCAGTTCTACGAATCTGCTTGCTCTTCAACGCAACTACTAAAATTGGATACTTCCCTCAAAAGTGGAAGAAATCAGTTATAATTATGATCCCTAAGCCTGGGAAAGACAAAACACAGCCATCATCATACAGGCCAATAAGCCTACTTACTTGTCTCTCCAAGCTATTTGAAAAAGTGCTGCTGCTACGTATCAGCCCCCACCTCAAAACACACTCCCATCGCACCAATTTGGTTTTCGGGCAAAACATGGAGCCATTGAACAGGTTAACCGCATCACAACAGAAATTCGCACTTCCTTTGAACATTGTGAATATTGCACAGCTCTATTCTTAGACATTGCAAAAGCATTCGATAGAGTATGGCTGGATGGACTTATGTTTAAAATAATCAAACTGCTGCCTCAAAGCATACATAAGCTTCTAAAGTCTTACTTATATAAAAGAGTGTTCGCGGTTAGATGCAGTTCAAGCACTTCAAGCGATTGTACTATAGAAGCCGGAGTGCCTCAAGGAAGTGTTCTGGGCCCAATCCTATACACCATATACACGGCGGACATCCCAACAAACTACCAGCTAACGATTTCCACATTCGCTGACGACACTGAAATACTAAGTCGATCCAGGTGCCGAGTAAAGGCTACGATGCAACTAGCACGCCATCTAACTTGTGTAGAACATTGGCTTGCAGATTGGCGCATACGAGTAAACGAAGAAAAGTGCAAACATGTAACATTTACCCTAAACAAAAAAAGCTGCCCGCCCTTGGTAATGGACCACACGCGCATCCCACAAGCCGATAACGTAACATACTTAGGTATTCATCTGGACAAGCGACTCACCTGGCGGAAACACATAGAGGCCAAGACGACCCACCTCAGACTAAAAGCAAGGGATCTTCACTGGCTTATAAACGTTCGCTCTCCCCTAAGCTTGGAGTACAAAGTCCTCTTATATAAATCCGTTTTAAAACCTGTATGGACTTATGGCTCCGAGCTATGGGGCAACGCATCGAGAAGTAACATCGACATAGTACAGCGAGCACAGTCTAGGATCTTGAGAATCATTACTGGAGCTCCATGGTATCTTCGGAACGAGAATATACACAGAGACTTACAAATAAAACTTGTCATTGAGACAATAGCAGAGAAGAAAGTAAAATACAATGAAAAACTAGCCTCACATCCAAATCCTCTTGCAAGAAAACTTATTCGAGTATGCAGCCAAAGTCGACTGCACCGGAACGACCAACCAGCCCAGCGTTAAATTGTTAGGCCACACAGCACGAATCATTTCATAAAATGATATTTAGTTAGTTTAGATTAAGATTTGAAAACTTATTGTTAGTCTCTTAAGCAAAAGGGAAGATTCAATAAATAAGCAAAACATTGGAAAAAAAAAAAAAAACCTTATCCAGTGTATTATTCCAGGATCGTCCAGATTGTTTTAAGCCATAAATTGCCTTTTGCAGCTTCAATACTCTCGTTGGGTGATCCTCTCCGGCTGCTTCATGTAAACCGTTTCTTCCAAAGTACTGTTTAAGTATGCATTAGAGATGTCCACTTGGTGCATACATAGCTCCTTCTCTGCGGCGATAGCAAATAGCATTCGAATTGTTTCGTAACGTATAACTAGAGAGAATGTTTCCCAGTAATTGACACCAAACTGCTGCCCGCATCCTTTGGCAACTAGTCTAGACTTGAATCGCTCGATTTCGCCATCTTTGTTTCGTTTTATACGAAACACCCATTTTGATGCAATGGCCTTTTGCTTGGGAGGTAGGTCCACCATGTCCCATGTCTCGTTCTTTCTTAAAGCATCCATTTCCATTTGCATCGAATCTTGCCAGTTACGAACATACTGACTGCTCAACGCTTCTGCAACTGATTTCGGTGTTTCAATGTCATCCGAACTATCTAGGTAACTTAGTACAATGTACTGCTTACGGGGCCTGCCGCGTTGGAATTCTTGGTCAACCTGGTCCATAACGTGCAGAATTTTCCGCCTGTTCCAATGGCTCTTCTGCGTCGTTGGCGCTGACAAACTCTTCCCCTTCTTCGTCTGAGTCACTGCGCTCCGTGTCCTGTATCTCTTGATTTACCGGCTCCGGCTGTAAGACTTCGACAGGTGGCTCGAGACGAATAATGTTTGTCGCAAAATCAATTCTTGTGTTCTGTGCAGCTGACTTAAACTCACCCTCTAAGAATTTTACGTCACGACGTACCACTACTGACCGTTTTTCTTGATCGTAGAGACGATACGCTTTTGTCTCAAATGAATATCCAACGAACACATACTCGCTTCCTTTTGCCTGAAACTTCCACTTCTTTGGTTTTTCCAGTGCAAAAACGCGTGATCCAAAGGTGCGAAGATGCTTTACAGATGGCCTTCCCCTTTCCATAACTCAAAGGGAGTCCAGTCCTTCCGTTGAGAACTTTAGTTGGACATCCATTACGCAAATAAGCTGCGGCTTGCACAGCTTGAGCCCACAGAAATTCCGGTAAATTTGCGTGAATTAGGAGACTTTTTGCCATTTCTATTTACGTGCGATTTGCTCGCTCAGCAATACCATTTTGCTGCGCCGTGTAAGGAACCGTCAACTGTCTTTTAATTCCGCACTTTTCCAAAAATTCGTCATATTGTTTGGTTTGTTTTTATATTCGGTGCCGTTGTCACTACCCCATACCTTTATTTTTTTATTTGTTTGACATTCAACATAGTTTTTGAAAAGCTTGAATTTTTCAAACACTTCATTCTTCGTGCGCATAAAGTAAACAAAGTTCTTTCTTGTGTAATCATCGATAAAACTAACCATATATCGATTTCCAGCGATCGAATTGACATTCATAGGCCCGCAAACGTCGCTATGAACTAGTTCAAGAACACTTTTTGTTATTCGTTCCGCCTTTTGTGGGAATGGCAACCCACATATTTTTGCCTTATTGCAAGTTTCACAATTTGTTTTAATATTAACGTATTTAATATTCAATCCATGCACAAGGTTTTTCTCACTTAAGTCTTTCAAATTTTATGGCCAAACCGATTGTGCCATATTGATACCCATGATGAATCTTGAGAGATATGCAATTCATTGTGTTCAAATTTATTTTCGTATACATATAAATTGTTTTCTTGCTTTGCGCGTAACACAATTTCACCACTATTGTTGCATATTACTGCTCCGTTATTTTCAAATTTCGTATGGTGACCGTATTTTTCTGCTTTGCTTAACGATACAAAGTTCATGTTTAACCATGGGACATACAGAACGTCTCTCACTGTTATTTGCCGATTTTCAGTATGCAAAATCACAGTTCCTACACCAGGCGACCCAACAGATTTATCTGCAGCTAACATGATCGTGGTATTATTTTCACTAATATTTGAAAATTTAGTTTTGTCACAACACATATGTGAAGTAGCCCCACTGTCAAGGCACCACATATTTTTTCTGTCTTTAACAACTCTGCTATTCATTAAAAAATTCGATGGTTCGTTCTCCTTTTCTTTTTTCTCTTCTTTATTTTTGTTTCTGCATTCACTCGCGCGATGACCCGGTTTTTGGCAATTGTAGCATTTTCCTTTAAACTTATCTTTGTCTTTTTGGCGATTGTCTTTCTGCTTTGTGTGTGTATACACAGCTTCTGCTTCTTCTAGTTTCTCTTCTTTTCTGGCGCCTTCTTCGAGAAATTTGATTTTTACCGTTTCAAATGGCGGCATCTCGTCGCGTGTTTCTATTGCGACTACAAAATTTTCCCAAGAATCAGGCAAACTAGACAAAAACATTATGACCTTCAACTCGTCTTCCAAAGTTATTGCAAGCTCTGCCAATTTATCAGTTATGTTTACAAACAAATTAACATACTGAGACGCAGTATCCCCAGATTGCATTTTCAATCTCACTAGTTTTTGATACAACTGAGTTTTTCTAATTGGTCCCGCCGGGATATGAATGCTGCTCCATTTTTTCCATGCTTCTGCCGATGTTGTGCACGACTTTATGTGCATCAACTGCGTGGGCTTAAAATTCAATATTAAACTAGCTAAAGCTTTTTGATCAATTGTTTCCCATCGCGCCGCCTGCGATGCTTCCTCGGGTTTGATTTGTTTTTCGCACACAACATTCCACAAATCCGATGTAATTAATAAGCTTCGTATAGACAAACTCCACATGTCATAATTCCCGTCATCGAGTTTTTCTATTTGAATTGAATTCTAGTCTTTTTCACAATTCACGAGGGATCTGGGCCCATAACCTTTGTTGGTTATTTCAGATAATAAAACACACGCGCAATGTTGAATTGTGAACGTTTAATGAAGAACTAACTTCAGTAAGAGTACAAACGAATGTGTAGAGAAAGCAGATGAGATTACAATGTTGCCAGATAGTTGGTATGAAGCCTACAAACAAAAGATACTCAATATTCATCATAATCGATATTCAACAGGAACTAACATTAAAAAAACAGACAAAAACGCATGGTCACAAGGCACTACTATTTCTTGAATGTATTCCATATTTATCGGCCGTTCTTATTGATTAATTTTCACAAAACGCTCACAGGATGATATTTATCACTTGTATATACATCTATATTGCTCTAGAGTTATATTTGCGACAATAATCGATATTTTTCAATTAATGGTGGCGCAAGGTAAATTGGATCAGCGTAAAGTATTAACTCATATTATCAATAAATTTGGTAGCTCTAGCTCTCCTATCAGCTGAGATCTATGTTATCATACAGGCGGATATAGCTCAATCGTTCAGCTGTTGACACTGATCTATATATCTAGATATATACCTTATGGGGTCTAGCACGTTGCCTTATATCTGTTACATACATTTTTTAAATGCTAGTGTAGCCTTTTTTGACCATTTTAAATGGTCGAATAATATAATAACTTCTGTGGTATTGGTTCGGATAGTAAATTGAAGAATAGGTCCATATTTAGGAGGTAACCTCAACATTTGTTGTATGGATTTCTCTGCTGCGCGTAATTCATTACAGTAGCTACGCATATGAATAACAATTGAATACGCATGTTTCCATTAAAGGCATCATTAGAAATTTTGAACACACGCTTCTGATTGCTAAACCAAAAAAATTATGTCAGAATGAATCTGATCGGAACGATATATCGCACAACTGTCACAACGGACAAGGCTCAATTGACTCGGCTTGTGATCCAAGCAGAAGTTAAAGGTATATGAATATCTTGAGAATTATTTATATTATGAATAATAGCTCCAGCACACATAAATAACAAAGCTTTAAATAAAACATGAGATAATAGGTGAAAAAAACCTAATTTATAAAATCCTATCGATAAAATTCTTATTATTAGCCCTAATTGACTTAAAGTAGATAAAGCAATAATTTTCTTTAAATCAAATTCAAAATTAGCCCCTAAACCAGCTATAAATATTGTTAACCCAGATAAAACAATTAATAATTGACCTATTCAAGAATTAACTAATAATATAATAGATCGAATTAATAAATATACTCCTGCAGTTACTATAGTAGAAAAGTGCATTAAAGCAAATACAGGGGTAGGGGCTGCTATAGCAGCGGATAATCATGAAGAAAATTGAATTTGAGCTCTTTTTTGTTATAGCTACTAATATAACTAATACACCAATAATTATTATTTCAAAATCATTTTGTATAATTACTAAATAAAATATATAATTTCAACTTCCATAATTTAATATTCAAGCAATAGCCAGTAATAAAGCAACATCTCCAATTCCAGCATTATAAGATTCAATATTTTGAAAATAAATTACTAAACAATAAGAAACTAATCCTAAACCATCTCACCCTAATAAAATTCTAATTAAATTAGGGCTAATAATTAATAATATTATTGATAAAACAAATATTAAAACTAATATAATAAAACTATTAATATTTTGATCTCTTCTTATATATTCTTTTCTGTACAAATTACTAAAGAAGCACTTATTAAAACAAATTATATGAATAAAAGACTTATTCAATCAAATAATAATGTTATAACAATAGATTCAGAATTTAATGAAATTAATTCCCATTCAATAAAATAAACTAAATTTTTTAACAGAAAATTTAATCTAGTTAAAAGTAATGAAAAACTAATTGAAATTAAACTTAAAAACCAAATTATACAAATATTTCTCGATCTAAAATGTCACTAACACCACAAATTAGTATTTTTTTTTAACTATTTAAATATAATCATGAAATACATCTTTCTCTTTTTATAATTAATAAAATTAAAGGTAATCAATGTTATTAATGTTATTATTAATAAATATTCACGAATTTTACCCCCTCTAAATGCATAAACTCCAGAAAAAATGTTCCCGTGTTGACTAAAAGAACATAAATATAAAGTATAAGCAGCTCTAAAAAATGAGAGAAAAGATAATATAATTATTGAAACTCAAGATCTAACAGCAATTCTTTTTAATAAAGAAATTTCTCCTAACAAATTTTATGTAGGCGGATCAGCTATATTAGCAGAACTTAATAAAAATCACCATAAAGCTATTACATGTATAAAATTTAATAACCCCTTATTAATTAATAAACTTCGTCTCCCTAACCGTTCATAAGAAACATTGGCTAAACAAAATAATCCAGAAGAACAAAGTCCATGAGCGATTATTAACTATAAGAACCTCTTAATCCTCAGTATCTTATAGTTAAAAGTCCAGCTAAAACAATCCCCATATGAGCAACTGAAGAATAAGCAATTAAAGCCTTTAAATCAGTTTGACGTAAACAAACTAATCTAACTAAAACTCCTCCTACTAATCTAATTCTAATACAAATAAATCTATATATTAAATTTATTATTTGTAAAACAGAAACAACTCGTAATATACCATAACCTTTAATATATAATTATAATATAATTTTAATTAATATAAATTTAATATAATTCCAGCTAAAACATGAAACAGGAGCTTCAACATGAGCCTTTGGCAATCATAAATAAACTAAAAATATAGGTAATTTTACTAAAAATGCTCTCATTATACAATAGTACAATAAATCATAATTATATATATAATTATTTAAAAGATACAAATTTATTGTATAAGTTTTACTTATAAAATAAAAATACCAATTAATATGGGCAATGAAAACTGTCGGAGCAACATATTATTATAAATAGTATTAATAATATTAAATATTATATAAATATTATTATAGTTAAATTGTTATTACGATAATGTTACAAAGCACAGTGAATTGATAGAGTTAAGCTAGTTTAAGAAAATGCATATGAATTGGTTAGTGTAAGTTTCTCTTATATTGTATGGTAAGCCGATCTGCAATTGCCGACGGCAAATTTGAGAGTGCGTGGCCAAGCTGTGGTCACCGCTCGATTCAGTATTGAATATTCTGTGAAGCCAGCAGCAATTAAAATTGTACATTGTGAACCGAACCAAGTTAACAATTTAGGTTAGTTCGCTGAAAACGCTTAGCGAATTTTTCATTGGCGCCCGAGCAGGGACTTCGGTGTGTTTCAGTTCTATAATTGTTGTTGACAATTTAGTTGTTGCCTGGCCTTTACAGTCGTTTGTACGTGCGGGAAAAAGCAAACTTTAAACAAAGTTTATCATTTTTAAATCGAGTGCGAGAAAATTGCTGACCTTCTTCGTCGCCGCCACACCAGTGTTTGCTGCTACTGGACTGGGAATATTGCCGATGGATAAGTCAAATCGATCAATGTCTATTGAAACCCTAGACTGCCTTCAGGTATTTAGTGCCACAAATTGAGCGTGTGTTATTGGATAATATGGTTGCAAATCGATGCGTAAGCAGTTTAAAATTATTGATTAGCTCAATTTCTGGCACATATATAACTAACACTTGCATGCAAAGTATTCTTGTCTATATGTATGTGTACATTCATTATTAACTGCTATTAATACATACGCCTAACAAGCCGCCAAAATATTCTGCGAACAGCAGACAACGGTACAAAATTACACATACATATTTACATAGAATAACATAAAACATACATACATACATATATTGGTTTTTGTATATACTAACAAGTAATATTCGTTTGCATGATTTTGATACGGCAATATTTAATTACATGTTTTATTCAAACATAACATTTCTGGTGGTTAATTGTTTTTAAGTGAGTGTGTTATTGTGCCAACGCAAAAATATCGCGATCTTTACATATTTACATATATTCGCGAATTTCGAACATCAGTTAATACATAAAGGTATACGCACATACATATTTGCGTTTGCACATACACACACGTCCGTCATCTCGGACCGTTCTTTGCTTGCGCTCTCAGTTTTTCCGTTTTTGATCTCGCTTGCATTCGGCGGCGCTTGCATTTGCCGCGGCTTGTATTTTGTTACCCCGCACCCCGCAGATTTTACAGCTGTCTACAAACGTAGCGTCAGCGAACCTTTGATTTGATACTCTTTTCGCTTGTTTCGTTCGTTGATATACATACCACTTAGAGTGCGTGTGTATGTATTCTTTCGTTAGCATTGCTTACCCCGCACCCCGCATTTTACATTGCTGCCTACAAACGTAGTTACAGTAAACGTTTAGCTTGCCTTACTTTGGATCGCTTGGATCACTTTCGTTGTTTGCTCACACAACGCATAGGTTGCGTGTGTGTGTGTATTAGGCAAGCTAGATTTACATAGTCGGCGTCGTTGCGAGGGTAGCTCACAAAGTTGTGAGATTGGATGTGAGTTGGATAATTTAAACCCTCAGAATGATTCTAGAGGGCCCTTAGAAGATTTGTGTGTCATCACAAAGGCATTATATATAAATGTATCCAAGGCAACGTCAGAGCCAATAATTGAGCACAATTGCTCCATAGTTTCGAGCCAGCGATCCCAACTGCCGAAACTGCGTTTGCCCAGATTTAGTGGCAAACATTCGGAATACAAAAATTTTATCTGCCTGTTTGAAAGTTTGGTCGACAATGACAAGTCCTTGTCAAACGTCGACAAGTTCAACCATTTAGTTTCGTGTTTGTCCAATGAAGCATTGGGGGTAGTTAAGCCGTATCAATTAACGGATTGTAACTATCCAAAGGCCCTCGCTAGTCTCAAGGCAGTATATGACAACCAATGTTATATATTCTTTGATACTGTTTCGCAATTGTTTGACATACCTAGCATGACAAAACCATCTGCATCGAGTTTGAGATCGATCATAGACACGGTGTCTGCTATTTATGCTTCGTTGTCGTCCTTAGGTAACGACAGAGACATTGCTAATGCAATGATAATTCACATGGTCATGGCAAAGGTAGACCATGGCACCAAATCTCGTTTTGAAGAGCAGCTTGAATATGATAAGCTGCCATCCTGGGAAGATTGTGCTAGACAACTGAACAAAAGATATCAGTATTTGTCAACAGAGGAGTCAACTCGTGACAAAACAAAGTCGCGAATTGACGCCAAGAAGCCCCATCAGGGTAAGTCGTCCTTTGCTATTTCTGATGGAGGGCGTCCATCAACGTCTGTGTGTGTTTTTTGCAAGTCAGAAACGCACAATATCTCTTCGTGTCCATCGTTTTCTGCAATTTCAGTTATGCAGCGTTTTGAATAGGTCAAAGCACAAAAGTTGTGCCTAAATTGTTTAGTTGTTGGGCATACAGTCTCTAAGTGTAAGGCGCCAAAGTGTAGAGTTTGTTCAAGGCCTCACCATTCTTTGCTTCACAGGTATACTACTCCTGATCAAGGTGAGGTATCTACATATCAAGCAACTGTGGCAGACGTGCATTTGGGCCATGTGTCAAATAATGCACAAATTGTTCTCGCCACTGCTGTCGTTAATGTTCAAGACAGATTTGGTCAGTTGCATTCTGCTCGAGCCTTGCTTGATAGTGGTTCCCAAATCAATTTGATATCAGAGAGTATGGCCCAGATGTTACGGCTCAAGCGGGAGCCAACATCTTTAGCTATTTCGATGGTTGGAGGTGCAACAATAGATAGCAGAAGCAAGATATGTGCTTCTATTCAGTCGCGCATAAATTCCCACAATTTTTCGGCTGACTGTTGGGTGTTGAAATCCATTTCAACAACACAGCCAGGACAGTCCATGAGTATTTCAAATTGGAAAATACCCAAAAATATAAAGCTGGCAGATCCAGCATTTTATAGGCCAGCTAAGGTGGACATTCTTTTGGGAGCAGAATTATTTTATGAATTGTTGTGCGATGGGCAAATAAAGCTGGGTTCTGAACTTCCAACAATGCAAAAAACGCTGCTAGGATGGATAGTAGCAGGCAAATATACTGGACAAGTGCCTAGGCATCAGTTCAGTGGGTGTTTAGTAGCCCAAACTAATTGTTCTCTCGACTCGTTAGTTAACCGTTTCTGGGAATTGGATCAATGTCCGTTCGAGTCGAAGGCTGGTGCCAAACAGCTGAACAACAAGCTTGTGAACTGTTCTTCAAGAAAACTGTAAAGTTATCTTCTGGTCGTTTCCAAGTGGATCTCCCTTTCAAGACCGATCCTAAAGTTCTTGGCTTGTCCTTTCAAATTGCTGAAAGGCGTTTTTTGCAACTTGAGCGTAAATTATCGAAGGATGCAGTTCTGAAAAGCATGTACCATGACTTCATGAAAGAATATTTGGATTTGGAACATATGTCCATTTTGAAGTCAACTCCTCTAGGACAGCATTATTATATTCCTCATCAATGCGTTCTTAGGCCTGAAAGTTCCTCCACCAAGCTTCGTGTAGTTTTCGACGCTTTTAGTAAGACGTCAACAGCTGTTTCTCTAAACGAAACACTGATGGTGGGGCCGACAATTCAGAGGGAGCTATATTCAACCCTGATTAACTTCCGGTTGAATAAGTATGCCGTAATTGCTGATATTTCAAAAATGTACAGGCAGATCAATATTTCTGAAAAAGACACAAATTTCCAACTAATTTTGTGGAGAGAAAATACTTCACAAAATATTCAAGCATACCGACTTAGTACAGTCACATATGGTACAGCTTCTCCACCCTTTCTGGCGATACGCTGCTTACTTGAGCTGGCCAACATGCACGCCCAATCACATCCTATTGGATCAGATGTGATTAAAACGTGTTTCTATGTTGACGATATGTTGGCAGGTGCAGATAGTGTTAAAAAACTTAACGCTATTTGCAATCAAGTTCAAACAATATTGGAATCAGGAGGTTTTCCACTTGCCAAGTGGGCAACCAACTGTAGTGATCTGTCGTTTAAAACAAAAGCCGGTGACGAAGTGACTCTGAAGATTGATGAGCAGAGTTCCGTCAAAACTCTTGGGATGCGCTGGACACCTCAAGAGGATATATTTAAATATTATCTCGACGTGGACAGCTTTGTTTCGGATAGGCCAATGAAACGCAACATATTGTCTGCAGCGTCTCGTTTATTTGACCCTCTTGGGCTGCTATGTCCAATTGTTACCAAGGCCAAAATGTTGTTGCAGGAATTGTGGAGACTTAAAATAGATTGGGATGAAGCCATTCCAATGAGCCTTCACACGACATGGAATAGGTTCACTATGACGTTGCGCGATTTATACAAAATTCGTATGTCTTAATACGTATCAAAAGGTTCAAATACATGGCTTTGCTGATGCATCCAGTCATGCGTACGGTTGTTGCATCTACGTGCGAACGTGCAGCAACCGAGACGTTGGCACTACATTGATCACAGCAAAGTCTAGGGTAGCTCCACTAAACGTGAAGACGATACCCCGATTAGAATTATGCGCAGCACTCTTGTTGGTTAAGCTGTGGCACCAAATTGCGACAACTCTAACCAAATTTAGCATTGAAAGTTTGAATTTCTGGTCGGATTCACAGGTTGTGTTATACTGGCTTAAACGCGATTCTTGCACATTGGGCAAATTTGTGGCAAATAGAGTTCCAGAAATCCAGGAGTTGTCGAATGGTATTGTGTGGCGTCATGTTCCAACAGATGCTAATCCGGCGGATTTAGTATCGAGAGGAACCGATATAGATGAGATTGTTAGCTCGTTATGGTTTGATGGGCCAGGTTTCTTAAAGTTGGAGGAAGACCAGTGGCCTCAGCTTCAGCAGATTGAGATAGTGTCGGAAATCAAAACTTCAGAAGATAAAAAATGTGCTGTTGTATGTACATTAGCAGAAGTTGAGCCAAATTGTTTTATAGATCTCAAAAATCGTCGCTCCAGCTTTCCAAAAGTAATTCGCATAATGGCTTATGTGCTTCGATTTTGTCACAAGGGGCTCAGGACAGATTCGCTCGTGGTGTCGGCATCAGAAAGAAATATTTCATTTCTAAAACTGATCGCCATAGTCCAACGCACCTCGTTCGAGAGTGAATTCAAATTACTGAAAAAATCAGCAGTTCTAGCACCAATGTTGCAGTCATTGAATCCATTTATTGAAAAATTTGAGAAAAATGGAATACAATTTGAGCTCATTAGAGTAGGAGGACGTTTGTTACACGGACCTCTCTCTTACGATGCTAAGTTTCCGTTTCTAATGACAAAGAGTTCAGAATTTACTCAACTTTTTGTCAGATATTTACACCGTAGGCTCTACCACGCTGGTCCAAAAGTTCTAGTTGGGCTTTTGAGGCAGCAAATTTGGGTGTTAAATGCTCGAAGTTTATGCACTGCAGTTGTGTGAAATTGCATACACTGTTTTCGGTATAAACCAAAATTGTTGGGGCAAATAATGGGAAATTTGCCTGCTGATCGCCTTCGAGAAGGTCGGCCATTTAGAGTGTGTGGAGTAGACTTCTGTGGGCCGTTCTATGTCAGCTATAGGATAAGGATACTGTAAAAATGTATGTTGCCGTTTTTGTATGTTTTACCTCAAAAACAGTCCATTTAGAACTTGTAACCGACTTGTCAACTGATGCTTTTTTGAATGTCTTTAAAAGATTGATTGGGAAACGCGACTGCCGGAGACAATGGTCAGCGACAACGCGACGAACTTCGTGGGAGCGAGCAACGTGCGGAAGGAGCTGCAGACGGCGTTCAACAGCAGCAAGGAGGCTCTGACGGACTACGCAGCGGAGAGAGGGGTGCAGTGGAAATTTATCCCCCCCGCGCCCTGCACTTCGGAGGACTTTGGGAAGCCGCGGTGAAGTCCGCCAAACACAGGCTTCTGAGAGGAGCGAGTAACGCCAACCTTACACAGGACGAGCTGAGCACGCACCTGGTGGACGTCGAGGCGCTGCTCAACTCCAGGCCGTTGCTCGTCGACAGCAGCGATCCCAGCGATGGAGATGTGCTGACGCCAGGACACCTACTTATCGGACAGCCTTTGTTAGCGCTGCCGTCAGAGTGCAAGCCAGACGAGACCAGCAAGAAGCCAGGACCCGGATATTTGAAGCGGTGGCAACAATTGTCGGTGCTCAAACGGCACTTTTGGCACAGGTGGTCCAAGGACTACCTGCACAGTCTCCAGCAGCGAGCGCAATGGGACGGCAACAGGCACTACTAAGCGCCCAGTACATAAGCTTGCTCGACTGCCATTGGTAGAAGACCGGAGCTCGTCAACGGGGCCGAAATGTCGGAGCAGCATTTTATTATAAATAGTATTAATAATATTAAATATTATATAAATATTATTATAGTTAAATTGTTATTACGATAATGTTACAAAGCACAGTGAATTGATAGAGTTAAGCTAGTTTAAGAGAATGCATATGAATTGGTTAGTGTAAGTTTCTCTTATATTGTATGGTAAGCCGATCTGCAATTGCCGACGGCAAATTTGAGAGTGCGTGGCCAAGCTGTGGTCACCGCTCGATTCAGTATTGAATATTCTGTGAAGCCAGCAGCAATTAAAATTGGACATTGTGAACCGAACCACCGCGTCTTACACTTTTATTTGTTAACAATTTAGGTTAGTTCGCTGAAAACGCTTAGCGAATTTTTCAAAAACAAAAAATAAAACAAAAAAACAGAAACAATAAATAAAATATAAATAAACTCATCCTTCTAAATGTTAAAACTAATAATAACAATTAAATTACAATATTTAATAAAAATAAATTTTTATAATTATTATATTTATAAACACTTTCTCTTGCTAATAATATTAAAGCACAAATCCATAAACATAAATTAATCCGTAAGATAATATATCTGCCCCTAAAACATAAGAAATATTTATTCAATAATTTATAAAATTATTTATTAATAAAAATAAAAAACGTATAAAAAATAATAAAATCTGTAACATATTTAAATAAATAAATAATATAAAAAAATAAAATTAAAACAATATACTCTAAACTTAATAATATTGATAATAAATGCTTTCGATTAGAAGCAAAACAAAATAACCCTAAAATAAATAAAATTATAGGAAATCTTCAGTATAAAATTATAATCATTAGTTTTAATAGTTTAATAAAAACATTGGTCTTGTAAATCAAAAATATGATTAATTCTTTGAAAACTTCAAGAGAAAAGAATTTCTTTTTCATTAATCCCCAAAATTAATATTTTATATAAAGTACCTCTTGATATTATTCAATTAATTTTATATTCTTTAATTTTTTATCTTAAATTATTTTTATTAATATAGTGTATAGTTTAGCTATATTTATTAATTCAAACTATTTTAATTTGCGTACGAACGGGGTTTATTACAAAAACATTTTGATTTTCACACATTTCATTTTTAATTTTTCTTTGGCTTCTAATGAAATATTTAATTTATCTATTAAATTAACATTATTTTCTTTTATAATATTTATAATTTTAATAATTATTTCATTAATTATTGACCAAAATATTTTAGTTTCATTTTTTTAAATAACGAAATAGAATCAATTTCAAATGTATACACTTATTTTTCAGAAAATTCTTTATATTTAAATAAATTATACAATTTTCCAACTAATCTTATTACAATTCTTTTAATAATATTTTTATTAATTACTTTAATTGTTACCGTTAAAAAGGACTAAATTATTTAAAGGATCTCTTCGAATAATAAATTAATGAACAAACCTTTACGAACTTCACTCCTTTTATTTAAAATTGCTAATAACGCATTAGTTGATTTACCTACTCCTAGAAATATTTCAAGTTGATGAAATTTTGAATCTTTATTAGGATTATGTTTAATTATTCAAATTTTAACGGGACTATTTTTAGCAATACATTGTACAGCTGATGTAAACTTAGCTTTTTACAGAGTAAATCATATTTGTCGAGATGTAAATTATGGTTGATTATTACGAACTATACATGCTAACGGAGCATCATTTATAGGCTATGTCTTACAATGGGGTCAAATATCATTTTGAGGAGCAACAGTAATTACCAATCTTTTATCTGCAGTTCCTTATTTAGGATTAGATCTTGTACAATGGGTATGAAGAGGATTTGCTGTTGATAATGCTACATTAACACATTTTTTACCTTTCATTTCATTTTACCTTTTATTGCCCTTGCAATAGTAATAATTCATTTATTATTTTTACATCAAACAGGATCTAATAGCCCTATTGGTGTAAATTCTAATATCGACAAAATTCACCCTTATTTCACATATAAGGATATTATTGGAATTATTGTTAGAGATTTTAATTTAATTACTTTAGTATTCATTAATCCTTACTTATTAGGAGATTCTGATAATTTTATTTCTGCTAACCCATTAGTAACTCCAGCTCATATTCAACCTGAATGATATTTTTTATTCGCTTACGCTATTCTTCGATCTATCCCTAATAAATTAGGAGGAGTAATTGCTTTCATTTTATCAATTACAATTTTAATAATTCTACCGTTTTATAATTTAAGAAGATTCCGAGGAATTCAATTCAATCTAATTAATCAAATTTATTTTGAATTATAATAGTAACAGTAATTTTTTTAACATGAATTGGAGCGCGACCTGTAGAAGAACAAATTTTAACAGTTATTTATTTTTATTTTATTTAAGCAATGATTTAGTTAATAAATGATGAGATAGCTTATTAAATTAATTAATAAGTTAATGAGCTTGAAAAGGATAAGTTTTGAAAACATAAGATAGAAATATTATTTTCTATTAACTTTACTAAAATTATTTCCTAACATAAAAGAAAACATTAAAATTTTAAACCCAATAAAAAACATAACATAATTTAAAGAAAAAGGTAAAAAACATTTTCAAAGTAAATATATTAATTTATCATAACGAAATCGAGGTAAAGTTCCTCGCACTCAAATAAAAACAAATGAAATTAATATTAACTTAACATAAAATAAAATATTAAAAACATCTCTTCCTAAAAAAATCACACAAAATAATATTCTTATAAATAAAATTCTTGCATATTCAGCAAAATCAAAAGGTGTTCGATTAGTTTCAGCTAAAGAAATTACTAATCAAACCAAAGCTATACAAAACAAAATAATAAAAAATCTTAAATAAATCTGAAATAATAAATATAAAGAAAATTATAACTTCCAATTAAAAAATTAAATGATAATGATTAAAAGATCAATGTTAATCTAACTTCATAAGAAATAGTTTGAGCAACAGCTCGCAATCCCCAATAAAGCATAATTTGAATTTGAAAATCAACCCGCCACTATTACAGTTTGTACAACTAAACTTGTACAACATAAAAAAAAATAAACCGCTAAGATTAAAAGAATATAATTTTACGAAAAAAGGAATACACATTCAAACAATTAAAGATAAAAATAAAGAAAAAAATTGGTGAAATATAATATCTTAAATAATTAGATAATAAAGGATAAGTTTGTTCCTTTGTAAATAATTTAATCGCATCACAAAAAGGTTGAGGAATTCCTATTAAACCAACTTTATTAGGACCCTTACGAATTTGAATATAATATATGCTCTACAGCAATGATTTCTTATACATGTGATAAAAAACACCCTGCGGGCGTTTTGCGAGAGTTTCAATAAGATCGGCTGATAAATAAGGAAGATATTTAGCAAATAGTAGTGCCGTGTTAGTTCCCGAGTTCAACTTCAGCAGCAGGCAACTTAGGTGTAGGTGTAGTTTATCAATATAAATTGTTTAATTTCTTAAAGGTAATAACATAAAATTAAAAAATAGAATAGTAAACAAAATATAAATATATAATAGATATAAGATACCCTTCGTCCAATTTTAAAATTTCGTCACAAACTTGTAATAACACTTAATTTTAAACAGATAATTTTACACAAATTATTTTACCACCTATTACTTATTCGTTCTCACTCACACACGCCTAAAAAAGAAAACGTGAAATAAACTGTATGTGCTTATTATTACTGTATGCCTCCATGTTAAATTTGGTGTCTCTAGGTTTTATAAAAGCTGAGATCTTTGCGATCACACAGACAACAGACGGAAAGACAGACGGACATGGCTCAATCGAATCGGCTAGTGATCTTGAGCAAGAATATATATACTTTTCGGGTGTCTGTAACGCTCCGTTTTGCCTGTTGCATACATTTGCACAAAGTTAGTATACCTTTTTTGATGTTTTTCAATGGTCGAAGAGTATAAAAAAATCAAAGCTTACAATTATTTTATTAGAAGCTTATAAAATGCAAAAACAATAGGAAATAAAGGTATTTACAATATTTACAATTTACAAAATTAATTGTTTTCATTACAATAAATAGTTTCGTTGCATAATTACTTTGCAACTAACGCGTTATAATATTTTAATTGCGATCGTCTCGTGTAATTTGCGCGCGCATCAAAATCAAATAAATGAATGCGATACATCCGCTACAACTCAGCGAAAAAAAGCATACCAAATGTTAACAATGCTTTCTTACTTATCATTTCTCTCAAGTTGCACTTTTGTCTCAAGTTGCACTTGTTTATACCCTTGCAGAGGGTATATTAATTTTAGCCAGAAGTTTGCAACGCACCTTAGGAGACATCTCCGACCCTATAAAGTATATATATTCTGAATCAGCATCACCAGAGGAGTCGAAAAATGGATGTCCGTCTGTCCGTCCGTCCGTCCGTCCGTCCGTCCGTCCGTCCGTCCGTCCGTCCGTCCGTCCGTCCGTCCGTCCGTCTGTAGCAACGCAAACTAGTCTCTCAGTTTTTGAGCTATCTTCATGAAACTTGACACACAAGCTTCTTATTGCTGTAGGCTGTAAATAAGTCGGAACGAGCCAGATCGGACCGATATATCGTATAGCTGTCATAGAAGCTATCGGCCGATTTTTGTTGTTTTTCAAGATATTGCAACAAGATTTGGCAAATCCTATTCTTATTACATTGTACAGCTGATGTAAACTTAGCTTTTTACAGAGTAAATCATATTTGTCGAGATGTAAATTATGGTTGATTATTACGAACTATACATGCTAACGGAGCATCATTTATAGGCTATGTCTTACAATGGGGTCAAATATCATTTTGAGGAGCAACAGTAATTACCAATCTTTTATCTGCAGTTCCTTATTTAGGATTAGATCTTGTACAATGGGTATGAAGAGGATTTGCTGTTGATAATGCTACATTAACACATTTTTTACCTTTCATTTCATTTTACCTTTTATTGTCCTTGCAATAGTAATAATTCATTTATTATTTTTACATCAAACAGGATCTAATAGCCCTATTGGTGTAAATTCTAATATCGACAAAATTCACCCTTATTTCACATATAAGGATATTATTGGAATTATTGTTAGAGATTTTAATTTAATTACTTTAGTATTCATTAATCCTTACTTATTAGGAGATTCTGATAATTTTATTTCTGCTAACCCATTAGTAACTCCAGCTCATATTCAACCTGAATGATATTTTTTATTCGCTTACGCTATTCTTCGATCTATCCCTAATAAATTAGGAGGAGTAATTGCTTTCATTTTATCAATTGCAATTTTAATAATTCTACCGTTTTATAATTTAAGAAGATTCAGAGGAATTCAATTCAATCTAATTAATCAAATTTATTTTGAATTATAATAGTAACAGTAATTTTTTAACATGAATTGGAGCGCGACCTGTAGAAGAACAAATTTTAACAGTTATTTATTTTTATTTTATTTAAGCAATGATTTAGTTAATAAATGATGAGATAGCTTATTAAATTAATTAATAAGTTAATGGGCTTGAAAAGGATAAGTTTTGAAAACATAAGATAGAAATATTATTTTCTATTAACTTTACTAAAACTATTTCCTAACATAAAAGAAAACATTAAAATTTTAAACCCAATAAAAAACATAACATAATTTAAAGAAAAAGGTAAAAAACATTTTCAAAGTAAATATATTAATTTATCATAACGAAATCGAGGTAAAGTTCCTCGCACTCAAATAAAAACAAATGAAGTTAATATTAACTTAACATAAAATAAAATATTAAAAACATCTCTTCCTAAAAAAATCACACAAAATAATATTCTTATAAATAAAATTCTTGCATATTCAGCAAAATCAAAAGGTGTTCGATTAGTTTCAGCTAAAGAAATTACTAATCAAACCAAAGCTGTCTTTCTGTCTGTTGCAACTCAAATTAGTCCCCCAGTTATTGAGCTATCTTCATGAAACTTGGCACACAAGCTTATTATTGCTGTAGGCTGTAAATAAGTCGGAACGAACCAGATCGGACCGATATATCGTATAGCTGTCATAGAAGCTATCGGCCGATTTTTGTTGTTTTTCAAGATATTGCAACAAGATTTGGCAAATCCTATTCTTATTACGTTCTTAATATGCTGTCAAAATTGTATCAAAATCGGACCATTATAACATATAGCTGCCATAGGAACAATCGGCTGAAATCAGGGTTTTTGTATGCAAACCTGTTTTGTTTTTGGAAATACCGCACATTATCAATACTTTTTAATGTTATACAGTAACCCGCCCTTAGTTTTTCCATTTAAATATCTCAGACGTTTATATTCTATAGCTGTTATAGGAACAATCAGTCAGTCCGTTTGTCTGTTGCAACGCAAATTAGTCCCCCAGTTATTGAGCTATCTTCATGAAACTTTGCTTCTTATTTCTGCGCTCTTTAAATAAGTCGGAACGGGTCAGATCGGATTGATATATCGTATAGCTGTCATGGAGCCTATCGGCCGATTTTCGTTATATTTCAAGATATAGCTATCAGGCTTACCACATCCAAATCTAAGTGTGTCCCTAATAATAAAGTTCGAAATCGAACTTTTATAACTTATAACGATCAACGATCGGCCTAATGAAGGTTCATCTTGCAATTTTATGGAAATCTGAGTACTATTACATATAGCTGTTAAACAAAAAATCATGTAGCTGTTATTCAAACGCATTTTTTAATGAGAACTTTCCAAATTTATTTATATTTTATGACCAACAGATCCTTTACAACACAAAGACATTTCCTCATAACATTTTGTGTTAAGTATATAAGAAATCCAGGTATATACAAAAGCATTAAAAAGGTAGAATTATTTTTTTTCGAAGCAGGTGTTTGATTCATAGCCTTAATCAGGTCAAAATCTTGACTTCCTGTACTGTTATAATTGTTCAATAAATACCACAGAAACCAGCAGAAATCCAAATATATTTTATATTTTGTATAACTGCAAGGGTATGAAACCTTCGGCAAGCCGAAGGTAGCCTTGCTTTCTTGTTATTGGATTCTGCCACTTTGCATTTATTGCTACCATAACCACTCGACCACAGCATTTCTTACGGAATTCCGAGAAAATTGCATTGTGAATCATTCTATACAAATAATTGCAAAAAAAAAACCTGCCTGCCACTGGAATTGTACTCGGGTCTTCACGATTGAGAAGGATGGTATTTATCACGTATCGATTTATTGGAGCGGATGGAGGTGTGGTAAAAATCTAAAATAACCTAATCAGTATTCAGTATTAACACAAATTGTCACTAAAATTTGGCAAATTTAACTATTATAATAGCTGAGAACTAGGTAATCATACGGATGGACAGACAGAGAGACAGACCGCCGGATAGACGGGCAGACGGACATGGCTATATCGATTCATCTGTTCACAATTCTAAATATATATACTTTATAGTCGACTCTATATGAAGTCTCCTTCCCTACTACTTCTTAGCGGGTATAACTTTAGTTTTAGGTTGTTTGATATTTATTTAACTTTATTTGTAGTATATTATATATAATGCATATATTAATTCTTATGAATTGTTTCATTTGATATTAATTAAAAAATAATAAATATTCAAATATTCAATCTTCTTATGTTTCCTGCTAAAAGAAATGTTACAAAAAATAACACAGAAAGCTCAAAAATAATTTTTGTTCGAAAATTATTTAACAGAACTAGTACATTCTGTTAATGAAAGCTCTTGAATACTTCATGTGGTTTTAAAAGCTTACTAAAAAGTACTGTACCCTATACATGTTAGCTAATTTGACAATGACAATACCTTTGTTAAATTAACAAATGTTCTATTATATAGCTTATATGTTATGTGTTGTTTAGCTTTTGTCTTAAGATTTCACTGAATGTTCTAATCCTAAAAAAAATTGTATCTTTAATAATTATTAATGAACTTAGCACATATGCTTTTTATCGCTGCGTGCCAGATCGTACTAAAATCAACCGACAATTACTATGTACTTGTATTAGAAATACCAAATTTCCTTATAATAGTTTACCCGTTGCCTACTATTATAATTTCTTTTATTAAAATAATCAGTCCACCTATGACTGAAAAGAAATTAAATCTTCGACATGTCAAAGGTATCCTTTCTTTTCTGTTATTCTTCATTCTTTTATTATTTTAAAATAAATTGTATAAAATTGATGAAAACTTCCCAAATAATACCAATTTCTCAAAAAAGCTTTAAATATACCAGATGTGCGATAGTGTAGCAAACTGACAGTTCTCGGTTGATCGTTGGGGGAAATTGATGTCTTGGTTCGCGCATTCGCGTTTTCCCATCCGCTAACAACGCGTCCGTGTGTGTTAAGATTTATTTATAAACTACACACATTGTATTTTCAGTGCGGGTTAAGCAAGAAATAAATTTAAAATTGAGTTTTTAAAATCTGTTTTCTTTCCAGCTGTATCTCGTATGTGTTTTTGAAGTTGTCAAATGTATTTTGCATATATGTATTAGTTTCGTAAAACGTACACATATGAAAATACAGAAAAGCTTATGTACATATATAATATATATGTGCATATCAATATAAATATGAATATATGAAAAAGTGTTAAATTTATATACCAAATATAGGGTGTACTATTATAGCTATCCTCATTAAATATTTTCTTCTTATAAATGAAGTTAAGTTTATTAAAGTTTTGAGTCATTTTTGGTTTTGTGAAGAAATGCAAATGTGCTTTGGCTGCGAAAATTAAGAAAAAAGTAAATAATGTTATAAATTTAAAAATATCAACGCCACGAATGCTTCTCAGTCTTTTCAGCATTTTGGCTCCAACGGACTCACATACAAATTACTGACTGTTTTCTTCTTATTTTCCGTGTGGGAGAGCATTGGTACCGTGTAAGTAGAATGAAGTACAAGTAAAGTATATATTTTATCATATCTGCTTCTGGTTCGATTTGTTTTATGCTCGTGTTCAACCTAATTGTTCCGGGTATTTCCAAGTGCCGATACGCTTGCAATGCATTTGGACAAAAGGCAATTCAATTAAATTAAAATGAATTTCATTGTCTACCTCTGTCTATTGAATTGGGGCTAAAACAACAACAACAACGACAACCAGAATAAAGTTCGAAATCGAACTTTTATAACTTATAACGATCAACGATCGGCCTAATGAAGGTTCATCTTGCAATTTTATGGAAATCTGAGTACTATTACATATAGCTGTTAAACAAAAAATCATGTAGCTGTTATTCAAACGCATTTTTTAATGAGAACTTTCCAAATTTATTTATATTTTATGACCAACAGATCCTTTACAACACAAAGACATTTCCTCATAACATTTTGTGTTAAGTATATAAGAAATCCAGGTATATACAAAAGCATTAAAAAGGTAGAATTATTTTTTTTCGAAGCAGGTGTTTGATTCATAGCCTTAATCAGGTCAAAATCTTGACTTCCTGTACTGTTATAATTGTTCAATAAATACCACAGAAACCAGCAGAAATCCAAATATATTTTATATTTTGTATAACTGCAAGGGTATGAAACCTTCGGCAAGCCGAAGGTAGCCTTGCTTTCTTGTTATTGGATTCTGCCACTTTGCATTTATTGCTACCATAACCACTCGACCACAGCATTTCTTACGGAATTCCGAGAAAATTGCATTGTGAATCATTCTATACAAATAATTGCAAAAAAAAAACCTGCCTGCCACTGGAATTGTACTCGGGTCTTCACGATTGAGAAGGATGGTATTTATCACGTATCGATTTATTGGAGCGGATGGAGGTGTGGTAAAAATCTAAAATAACCTAATCAGTATTCAGTATTAACACAAATTGTCACTAAAATTTGGCAAATTTAACTATTATAATAGCTGAGAACTAGGTAATCATACGGATGGACAGACAGAGAGACAGACCGCCGGATAGACGGGCAGACGGACATGGCTATATCGATTCATCTGTTCACAATTCTAAATATATATACTTTATAGTCGACTCTATATGAAGTCTCCTTCCCTACTACTTCTTAGCGGGTATAACTTTAGTTTTAGGTTGTTTGATATTTATTTAACTTTATTTGTAGTATATTATATATAATGCATATATTAATTCTTATGAATTGTTTCATTTGATATTAATTAAAAAATAATAAATATTCAAATATTCAATCTTCTTATGTTTCCTGCTAAAAGAAATGTTACAAAAAATAACACAGAAAGCTCAAAAATAATTTTTGTTCGAAAATTATTTAACAGAACTAGTACATTCTGTTAATGAAAGCTCTTGAATACTTCATGTGGTTTTAAAAGCTTACTAAAAAGTACTGTACCCTATACATGTTAGCTAATTTGACAATGACAATACCTTTGTTAAATTAACAAATGTTCTATTATATAGCTTATATGTTATGTGTTGTTTAGCTTTTGTCTTAAGATTTCACTGAATGTTCTAATCCTAAAAAAATTGTATCTTTAATAATTATTAATGAACTTAGCACATATGCTTTTTATCGCTGCGTGCCAGATCGTACTAAAATCAACCGACAATTACTATGTACTTGTATTAGAAATACCAAATTTCCTTATAATAGTTTACCCGTTGCCTACTATTATAATTTCTTTTATTAAAATAATCAGTCCACCTATGACTGAAAAGAAATTAAATCTTCGACATGTCAAAGGTATCCTTTCTTTTCTGTTATTCTTCATTCTTTTATTATTTTAAAATAAATTGTATAAAATTGATGAAAACTTCCCAAATAATACCAATTTCTCAAAAAAGCTTTAAATATACCAGATGTGCGATAGTGTAGCAAACTGACAGTTCTCGGTTGATCGTTGGGGGAAATTGATGTCTTGGTTCGCGCATTCGCGTTTTCCCATCCGCTAACAACGCGTCCGTGTGTGTTAAGATTTATTTATAAACTACACACATTGTATTTTCAGTGCGGGTTAAGCAAGAAATAAATTTAAAATTGAGTTTTTAAAATCTGTTTTCTTTCCAGCTGTATCTCGTATGTGTTTTTGAAGTTGTCAAATGTATTTTGCATATATGTATTAGTTTCGTAAAACGTACACATATGAAAATACAGAAAAGCTTATGTACATATATAATATATATGTGCATATCAATATAAATATGAATATATGAAAAAGTGTTAAATTTATATACCAAATATAGGGTGTACTATTATAGCTATCCTCATTAAATATTTTCTTCTTATAAATGAAGTTAAGTTTATTAAAGTTTTGAGTCATTTTTGGTTTTGTGAAGAAATGCAAATGTGCTTTGGCTGCGAAAATTAAGAAAAAAGTAAATAATGTTATAAATTTAAAAATATCAACGCCACGAATGCTTCTCAGTCTTTTCAGCATTTTGGCTCCAACGGACTCACATACAAATTACTGACTGTTTTCTTCTTATTTTCCGTGTGGGAGAGCATTGGTACCGTGTAAGTAGAATGAAGTACAAGTAAAGTATATATTTTATCATATCTGCTTCTGGTTCGATTTGTTTTATGCTCGTGTTCAACCTAATTGTTCCGGGTATTTCCAAGTGCCGATACGCTTGCAATGCATTTGGACAAAAGGCAATTCAATTAAATTAAAATGAATTTCATTGTCTACCTCTGTCTATTGAATTGGGGCTAAAACAACAACAACAACGACAACCAGAAAAACACAAACTAAAAGATGCGATCGCGTCGACAAAACCAACTACGTGTGCTGGTTCTAAATATAGAACTGCTGGCAAGGAAAGAAGCATCATGCTCAAACAACCAAATTACCGACGAACTACCCCACCCCGAACCCGTAATCATTATTCATTTTATTTTATTTTTTCAATAATACTATGTAGCCAAACATTTTTATACCCGCTAGTCGTAGAGAAGAAGTGTGTTATACCTTTGTGACCACCGAAAATGTATGTTTTTGTTTGTATCTCCGACAATACAAATAAAATATACAATTATGCAATTATTTTTTTTTTTTTGTAAATAAATGTTTCTTATAAACTAAAAGTACCTTTCGACGGCTTTGCAAAAGATGTGTTTTTAAAAATGGGCCAAGCTCATAAAGACTAAAGCACCGTCTCATTTATTTAATATGTTATAGTTTTGTAGTGCTTCTAAGAGAATCCCCAACTTTATATTTACATACATTTGTATTAAAGAAAGTTGGAAAATACAGCCGTCACCTACAGCTGTAATTCGCAAAATTTAAAATGAATTAAAAAGGCTTTGTAATTAAGATTTGGTAGCTCTAGCTTTTACAATAGCTAAGATCTAGGTTATCATACGGATGCACATACAGACAGAAAGTATACAGCCGAAGCAGAATGTTAAGACACTTTGCTTAATTAAAGCAAATTACGGTTGGGATGGTGGCCGTGGTATATAGACTTTGAAAAAAACTTCATCTGCTTATAATATACAGGGCGTTCATACAGACACCAGACGGACAGACGGTCAGAAGTACATACAGAAGGACATGGCTCAATCGACTCGGCTAGTGATTATGTGAAGTCTGCTACGCCTCCTTATGTTACAGTTAGTTATGCCTGTAAAGTAAGTATCCTTTTTTTTAATTTTTAATGGTCAAAGTATAAATACATTTGCACATTGATAGTATACCCTTTTATACATATATATTTTCATTAGGTTGCTTATTCAATTTTTTAATGGCTTAATGTAAAGATACAAAATTTATTGTTCTCCAATTTTATAATAATACATTTAATTCGTGGCAGCACAATAACTCTATGGGAAGAATTCAAAAACTTATGATAAGACGACACAGAAAAAAATGATTTTCATAAGGTTGCAAGAATAATTTTCAAAAAACAAGGCCATAAAGAAGCCATTGCTTTCTACAATTAACATTAAATGGTAGATTAACTATTCTGTCGAAAACTTTTATAGATTGTTTATTACTGTTGATATTGTCTATTTTTGTGTTACGAGTCTTAGATAATGTTATATTATCTTGATGTGGCTAACCAAATAAACTCTTTAATCTGAATAAATTAAGTTATTTAAGAATTAAAAATAAGTTAAGCTAATATAATTATTATTTTGTATAAAAGAATATTTGTTTTTATCATGTAAGACTTGTAAGAGTTGAATGGTCTCATAATGTAGATTTGCCGACAAAAGCTGCAGTGCGGTAACGGCTGAGTAGTTGCGGCTGCTTGTGAACTTTTTGCTTTTGAAGATCCGCGGTTCAAATCCACGTTGGTCTATAATTCAATTTTATTTTGTTATGCATTAGATGTATTGTGAGGCACCACATATGTATGTATGTATAAGCGTCTCAAACACACATGCATCATTCCTTAACGCGAAATGTTATAACAACTATCTAGCTCGTTGTAGGTCTCAGTTCCTTGAGAACCCTAAACAGTTTTATAGTTTTGTTAATATGAAGCGTAAATCTTCTGTCTTTCCCTCAAAGTTGTCGTTTGAAAATACCACTGCAGATACCGACCAAGCCATGGCCGATATGTTTGCTAGGTTTTTTCAAACCACGTATTCGCCTACTACACAAAAGATTCATGTTTATCCATACAATATTCCTTGCTCAAATGGTATCATCATCCCTATTCTAAACGAAAATTCACTTGTTAAGGATCTTCACTTGGTTAAACCAGTTTTTTCGCCAGGTCCCGACGGTGTTCCCGCTTGTGTACTTCGGTTCTGTGCCAACTCCCTAAGTAAGCCATTGCTCAAACTATTTTCGCTGTCCTTAGATACTTCATCCTCTCCTTCCATTTGGAAGGAATTTTTTATCATTCCCTTGTTTAAGAAGGGCAGTAAGTCTGAAGCAAGCAATTTTAGAGGTATCTCTAAATTGTCGGCTATACCTAAATTCTTCGAGAATGTATTAACTCCTCACTTGCAACATTTCTGTAGATCCGTCATATCGCCTTCTCAGCACGGATTTATAAAACGTCGCTCAACTACGACAAACTTACTGGAGCTGACATCCTTTGTTAAAAAAGGTTTTCAGGAAAATCTTCAATCTAATGTTATATACACTGATTTCAGTAAGGATTTTGACTCAGTAAATCATTCCCTTCTTGCACATAAACTCAGCCTCTTAGGCTTCACACCAAAACTTCTTAATTGGATTGTGAGTTCTCTTTAAAAATGTATTTTCACACCTTCTTCTTGCCACATCTGGCGTTCCTCAGGGTAGCCATCTAGGCCCCCTCCTTTTTACGCTTTTCATCAATGACCTCCCTTTGGTCATACATAACTCCCGTTGTCTCATGTATGCGGACGATGTAAAGCTTTGTTATCAATTTAAAGATGACTACTGCCACTCTTACTTACAAGCCGACCTAAATAGTTTTCATTCCTGGTGTTGTGCAAATTTCTTAAACCTGAACAGCTCCAAATGCAAGCTGATGACATTCTATCGAGCCAGTCCAAAGTACGTTTCCTACACTCTTTGTGGTTGTGTCTTAGAAAGAATTACTCTAGTTGATGATCTTGGGGTCCGTTTGGACCGAAAACTAAAGTTTTCCGAACATATTTCCCATATGGTCAATAAAGCCATGGGTGTGCTTGGCTTTATTAAAAGATGGTCTAAGGAGTTTGACGATCCTTATGTAACAAAGACCCTCTATACCTCACTTGTTCGTCCAATTCTGGAATATGGATCATGCGTATGGTTTCCCCAGTACACTACTCACAAAAACCGCGTTGAATCTGTACAAAAAAATTGTTTAATTTTCGCCTTACGAGCCCTTAACTGGGACGTAAATTTAAGACTTCCTTCCTATGGCAGTAGACTTCTACTACTTAACTTACCTTCTCTAGCTAATCGTAGAACCATGCTGGGTGTAGTATTTATTAATAACCTCATCCAAGGTGACATTGACAGTGTTGACCTGGTTAGCCAGCTACACTTTTCTGTCCCTTGTAGATTAACACGTAATTACTTACCACTAACTCTTCCTAATTGTAGGTCGAACTATGCCCTTCACGACCCGTTTAGGGTATTATGTTCTGACTATAATAATCTTTACTTTCTTTCTTCTAACACTTCCTCTGTTGCATGCCTAAAATTTGAAATATTGTCCTACCTATCTAGAAATTAAGTAATCTTTCCTCGAAATTCTTTTCTATCTCGGTATCTTTGCATGCCCGCGTTCTCTATTTCGCGTTTCGCGTTTCGAGTCGTACGTCAGACGACTGTGCCCCTCGGTCGGCTGGGCGGGAGGTGGACATTCGCTGTGTCTGGGATCCGCGCGTAACAAGCATCGGCTTGGTTTTGCAAGAACCACTTGATTATACATTCATTGTATCAACGTCCAAAAAAAGAAAAAGCCCTCTGCCGAGCTCTAACTGCAAAGCAATAAAGGCAAAGTGGCAACATCCAATAAGAACCAAGTGGATCTTGCATAGGAAAAACCAATTAGAGACGGAAAGAAATGATAAGCAAGGATGCATTGTTTACATTTGGTGTTTTTCCGAAGAGTTGTAGCGGGTATATCGCAGTCGAATACGCTCGACTTGTTTTATTTAAAATAACAAAATGTTGCAGACGATTCGAATAGTTGGGACCTTTACTCATGTCAAGAACCTGTTAAGCACATTGTTGAACCCTGCATTAGGGGAACAATAGATACTGTCAACTTTCAGGGGAAAAGCTTGGCTGACCAAAGCTTGCGTTGGTTGTATGTCAACATTTTCATGGTTGTCACTCGAAAAGCTTCAGGTGCCTGCACAGTGTGCTTTTGTGTCTGATTCCTTAAACTCGTTTACGTTGCTCATCGTCGTTATGCCGAAAAAAATAAAATAATAATTATAATTATATATTGTAGTTTGATAATCGGAAAAACGTTTTAAAAGCGTAAGAGATTTCGTACAGGCAGAAACAGAAGAACTTTTTCGCTTTTCGCTACGTACTGCGGAAGAATTTTCTCACACACATGCCTGGGAGTTGGTGCTGCTGTGTATGTGTGCGTGTGTGCATAACCTTTTTGTGTGTCTTGATAGGTCTGTCGTTCAGCATATACCATCATTCCACAGGACTACGTTTTCCCAAGCGTCCCATAAACTAAACGGACAAATTAGTATTTAGTACTTAGCTACGCGTACTTGACCATAAGGCGCCATGCCAAACTCTCCCTAGCATTCTATCTACTTTAACGAGTGACGAATGCTATAAGGGGAGAGTGGAAGGGATGGTAACGGAAACGGTTGCTGCTTGCTACAATTCAGTGAAAGCAGAAATGCTTTTTTAGCTTTGCCCAAACTTTTTTCGTTACGCCCGCTGCAAAGTTAGCTTTTCTGCACAACCAGAAAGAGAGAGAGAAAGAGAAAGAGAAAAGCGCGAGCATGAGAGTCGACTCTCCATTTGATAGTTGGACTGCCTAAAATAATGCTGCGACGAAAAAGAAAATGTAAACATTGCGATGTTTTTGTTTTGATGCGCACGCTGACACGCACACGCCTGTAATCGCCAATAGTATGTATGTCTGTCAAGGGTTTTGAGTAAATATACATATGTATTTTTATCGAGCGGCCGGCCGCGTTGATAAGCTATCAGCTCAATTTATGGAAATTCAGTGTAGAGTGCAATCGCCCGGAAATAAACGAAATTCAATAAATAAAAGACTGTCAAGGCTACTGCAAAACAAAAGCGAAATCCTTTGACAACTGATAGCTGAAACTTCACATCCAACGTGCAAAACACCAACAAATTCAATACCATAAAAACCCGTAATTTATTTGAGACTAAGAACAGAAGATTTTACCCACACGCGAGAGTGTGAGAGAAAGAGGAAGGTAGGTTAACTGAGTGAGCGACGTATGAAGGGAACTGGGACTCAGCACACCTGTTGACCGCTTCTGATGGTCCCCTTGTTTATAGAGTAGTTCTCCAGGCGCAAGAAAGCAAGAATCGATTCGGTCATAGGAAGGAAACTTCAAATATGAATACAGGTACTACATGGTTGGCTGTCTCTCCATATTGGAACATTTATGACAAGAAATCACAGAACTTTAATGAAATATTGTATCATTAATTCAAGTTTAAGGTCACAATATGATAAGATATTTAAATGTAGTAGAGCATTGTACTCTGAGAATCATTTTTTATTTTTCGAAATTTTTTTTCCAAATAAACATTTTATTATTTATCAGAACGTTTTATATGTGCCCTGCGTTTCTTCAATCAAATTGTTTCAAAATGGATGTTATAAAAACGATTTTTATCGAGATTAAAATCGAAAAGCATAGCTCGAACACTTTCGTTTTTGATAAGTATATAATTGCACTTATCATTAAACAGAATTTACTATACTAATTAATTTCGGCGTCTAACGTTAATAATTTACCATTATAACCAGGGGAACATAAGGATCATGCATCACCAACGCAGCAAAAACAACAATCGCCAATACCACAGGAACACGAACAGCTTCAGAACCAGCAACAACACAAAAACAAACAATCTCAGAAACTCGATGCCCTGGTTAGTTCTATGACCAATAATAAATTAAATCATAAAAATAATCATAAGGACAGGGATAAGGACAAAGATAGGGAAACGTTCGAGGATTTTTCACCACACGCTGATGATTCATCGTCATGTCTGACCAGAAATCCACAACAACAGCTAACCCTGTCCAGAGAGCCGAGCAGCAGCTCGTTATGGCCAATAACATCCGCATCGCAGCGACGGCGTCAGCTGCAATTCCAACGACAGAAGGAAACGAAACTTTACGAACCCCATACCGGTGATAAGTTGACATCGCCCAGCGTAATGGGCGGCGGGGAGTTAGTCAGCTGCATAGCCTACGACGATAATTCACTGGTTATCGAACGCAAACCGTCACCCACATCGCCAGCCTCGTTGCGACGCTATCTGAAGGCCGAGACGCCGACGCATGGCAGTCGTAAATACAGTCGCAAAGCGATCAAAAGCGACCTAGAGGTGGTCATTAGTAAGCCAGAACATCCTCATCAGGATCGCGCGCCGACGATAACGCTGCCAGTGCCGGAAACCATCGTGGGACAGTTGGCAACGGCAAGCTTGTCGTCGGGTCCGACGGTGCTACAACAAAGGTATATCCAGCTCCAACAGGAACACGAAAAAAAATGCACTTACAATGCAATGTGCAAGTTTGATTATTTGGAATATTCGAATTCTAGGAACTCTAGGGCATAGTAAGTCAGCCAAAGCCCCCAATAACACTGTAACTACCGTGTATGTCTATGTATGTGTTGTAATTTATGTTTGTCTGTGTCTCACACTATCTCTGTGGGTGCTGGAATGAAGACGCATGCTATTCTCTGAGATATTATGGGTACTGATTTCAAGCTTGAAAAAACACAACACGTTGTCTTTGCATGAGATTGGGCAGGCATGGAAGGTAGCCCCTGCAATTGCTGCTTTTGTGAAAATTGGCAGAACATGTCTATTCTTTAGTACTCATAAAATTGCAATCTTCATTCGCCAGAATATGAATATAAATAATTTGGAAAATGAAAATTCCAATTACCAATTCTGTGATTCTATTAAATTTTGATGCTCGGGTGGTCAAAAATCTATGAAGAAATTAAACTTCAACTTCAAAACCCAAACAAAATTCGCTGTAATTTCAAAAATGTGGAGGGAATTACGGCCTGCTCACGCGCACTAGAAAAAGTGTGTGTATCTTAAGTTGATTGCATCAAGATTGTGAATTTGTTCTGTTTCTGTGAACGATATCGAGTAAGCAATAGGTGGCAAATTAATTTATTCAAAATTATCTGTTTGAAATTATAAGTGTGACTTCAAGCTTGTAACGGAATATTAAAATTGGGTGTAGGGTATCTTACTATCGGTCGACCTCGACCTTGTCTTCCCGACATGTTGATTATTGTAGAAGACTTTTCTTTTTTATGTCAATTGTACAACTGTGTGTCACATGCCGAAAGACCCATCTCCGACCTAACAAAGTATATGTGTTCTGTCCGACCTATATAAAGAGCTATGGCAACCAAATTTGATAACAATTTGACTTATTCTAGAAAGTTAAGTTAAGGAATGTATAAATATCGCAAAAACCAATCCGTTCCAAACAAACAGCCGTTACCAACAAATTTTGATTACACTATTTAAAGCACTGCAGCTAGCGTTCCGATTGCAAATTGTAGGGTTGGTTCTTACAATACCTATAATTACGCAAAAAGTTTATAAAGTGTGCTTAGAAATCGTAAATTAGTAATTTACGTGGGCATTGAGCGTGGCACCTAACATTGGAAATAAACCTCAGCATTATGGTATACAACAATGATTACATATTTTGAAATTGGTGACCTTAGGATTTATGAAGCTGGGAATTATCGACTGTGCTAGTGTTCCTGATACTTAAGTTTTCCCATGAAATATTTTAAATTTTTCTATTCACCATTAAAATTATATTATAATATATGGATTTCAGAGACTTTAAAATCAGGGGCACTAAATTTTGGTTGACAAAATACTTATTTTATTATTGTACTCTACTACTCTCTAATTTAACTATATCGACAGTTACGCAATGCTCTTGAAAGTTTCTTTCTAAATCTTATTCACATAATCGTAAATTCCAAACCATCTGAGACATTTATCATTGAATACCATTGTATATCGTTGGAGAGGTATAATAGACAAATTTTAATGAATTTTAATTTGATATATATACGTTCTACTTAATCTTTAAGCATTTAAAATAAACATGTGTGGCTACATCAATCAATGTGCTTAGTTTGTTCTACTGCTTTTATAAATGAAGCGATTAGAAAATCTTATAATTTAAATTAAAAAATAATAATTATTATTTATTTATGAATTTTGTTATATTAAAACTTCTATAATTACATTCTGGTCAACTGTTATTTACCCTACTTTGAGCCACATGCTTGGCCCACAAATAACTCTTACCTATCGTAACCAAATTTGTTAAAATCATTGGGTTCGTGAATATTTTTCTTACCAAATCACTGAGCAAAAGCTAAAGTCAGACGGAACGACAAACATGGCTATATCGGTTTTTACACCTTTCAAGAATTTAATTTTCTTCTTGATATTACTACCCATATACCCCATATTGAACACCAGTGACTCTAAGGTTAATTACTAATCAATATATATCTATATATTAGTTTCGTCAAATTTGAAATCAAATTGAATTCGCTTTAATTCTAAGTCAGTTATTATGCACACGAAATTAAGCAAGTTTTAAAATTGTATACCAAATTACCGTTTTAATATATTTATGTAAGTAACTTTTTATAAAATAGCGAAATGCAATGTCTTTTGTTATTTGCATTTCAACCCAGAAATTTTTTTATTTATAAGCCATAATTCAACTGATAGAAATTCGTATCAGAATGCCTCTTAGGATACAGCTTTTTGAATCTGATTCAGTAATTAAATTGATTACACACCTGCTTCAACCTTTTTTCACTTGGCACTAAGTTATAATACCCTTCTATCGCAGGGTAAACAGAAATACACAACATCAAAGGTGAAGGCTGCATATTAAAATACTATGTTCAACAAATTGAATATTAATTGTAGGAATACTTGTATTGTTGTGGTTTTCACAGATTTTAAGGTTTGGAGTTTGTTGATAACATTTTTTAATTGCGTTTATTAATAAATTGTGCTAAATATATAATCACACAAAAAGATAAAACGAACCAGAACCAGAACCATAACTCTTTTAATCTACATTCAAAAAATAAACAAAACTACAGTGTGCACAAAAAAATCTAAAATTATCTCTTTTCTGTGCCCAACAGTTGCAGTACACTTGAGGTAACTGCGAGCAGCGAGGACAGCATAGCAGGTTGCTCCAGAAGGAAGCCAGCGACTAATACAGAACTTGCTCTGAGCACTGTCACCAGTCAAATTGTCAACAATACCACATACAAGCTCGACTTTAAGCAGAGAAGGCAGAAAAACCATAATAAAAGCAGCGAGGCGGGCGGAGGAAACGGGAGTAGACGTCAAAGACGCAAATCGAGCTACACATCGTGCGGCGGTGCTACGAGCAGCGGAAGCGTCAGTCAACGCTTGACGCCAGTAGAGGCATTAACTGCGCATTCAGTAGCAGCGGGTGCAGCTGCGGCGTGGCAGCAACAGCCCCAAAACAGTGTCACCAGTGCTGGTAGCACCAACAGCAGCTTCAGCAGCGGTGCCAAGGACGACGACAGTAGCTACAGTGCCGTTGGTGGCGACAGCAGCAGCAGCAACAGTTGCAACTGTGACATTACCGGAGACAACAGTACGTTGCATGGTTTCGGAGTGGGCGACGTCAGCAGCTTTATTGGTGACGACGATTGTGAGGGAGGCAACGACAACATCGACGACGATCCCGATAATCCGAACGCAGTCGACCTCAATTCACAAACTCTGCGGACTGCTACAATTGTTGCAGCTGTTGCGGGAGAAGTCAAAGAGCAGGTGCCACCAGAGGGAGCTGGGAACACCGACTGCGAAAGTTTTAGTGAGCAACACCAGGAAGCAGATTACGATCCGGATGCTGACATTAGAATCATTCCAAGCGCAGCAAGTAGTGGAAACGTCTCCCTCGAAGATGTTTGCAATGTGGATGATAATGCAGATGTCATTGTAAGAAGAAATACGCATAGCAATCGTCCCTCCATCTCAAGGACATGTAGAATTACCGAAGCGGAGGACGACGACAATAACCACGGTGGTGAGGAAGACGAGAACGACGAAGACGAGCCCGAAGGCACAACAATTGATATTGATGAACAGGAGCAGCTAGCACAACATCACGAGCAGTATAACAATCAGAACCAAGAAAACGACAACGATTTCGTGGAAGGGGATAACGACGAAGCTGTTGAGTATTACGAAGAAGAAGAGGACGATACCCAAGCCTTTTCGCCCTTTTACTCCAGTTCTGCTGAGCTTATTGATAATTTTGGCGGTGGCGCCGGCAAATTCTTCAACATAATGGACTTTGAGGGAGGTGCTGCAAGTGGAGGGACCTTCACGCCCAATGGCAATGGAGGAGCTAGCCTTGGTGACATGTCTCATTCTGTTAACCCTCAAGCAAATCTAGGCGGCGGAACTAATATAATGGGTCAGATAATGTCTACCCATCATAAACTGTCTACAAACGCGCCTAACTAAATTTGTTTCTAGGAATCGACACAATGGGAATTGCAAACATTCCGGAAACAATGAACGGTACCACAATTGGACCCAGTGGTGTGAGTGGACAAAGGCCAGGTGCTGCTGCCGGCGCAAAGCGACCGCAAAGACGCGGCAAGCCACAGCCTGATCGACCGCAGCGCGCCCTTTTCTGTCTAGGGGTTAAGAACCCCATACGATCCCTTTGTATACGCATTGTCGAATGGAAGTATCCTTTTAAATCAAGAATAGTGTATTCCAGTGGTTATTTCTTATGAACTTTTCAAAAATTCTTTAAACTTTTAATAACCGTACCAGCAAGTGTTTTTTTATTTTTCTATTAATTGTGAAATTATAACATCCAACTTCTTTAATGGGTTTCCTTAACACGAAAACATCTAAAATAGACCTTTCGAGTTCCTTATTTTGTTAACAATATTTGCCAACTGTATTGCATTGGCCGTCTACACTCCTTATCCGGGCAGTGATTCAAATGTGACGAATCAAACCTTGGTAAGTCCAACGCGACCTGCGGTTATTCTCAAGTTGTATGTGACTCAAGCGGATTATATAACTTATTAATATATATTATGAATTTTTCTCATCTATCTTTTATGCGTTCTTCTCATGTCATCTCACTTCTTCGTAACACCTACAATTCATACCACATACCCACACAACCATCAACCATAATAAACAAAAAAAACAAAATAACAAAACTGAAAAATACAAAACAACATAAATTAGGAAAAAGTTGAATATATATTCCTAGTTATATTCACAGCGGAATGTGTTATGAAAATAATAGCATATGGTTTTGTGTTACATAATGGTGCATATCTAAGAAATGGATGGAATTTATTAGATTTTACAATTGTAGTTATAGGGTAAGCATATTAAATATGCCAGTTAAAAGCGCAAAGCGCCAGGCTACACAAGGCCTATTTTTAACCATTTTCTATGTTACCTTATATCCAATTCAATCGATAACCAAGACACGTATGAAATTGTCTGCCAAAATAATTTTACAGGGCGATAAGCACAGGACTGTCCCACTTCGTGAAGGATGGCTTTGATGTAAAGGCTCTGCGTGCCTTTCGTGTATTGCGTCCATTGCGACTTGTATCAGGCGTACCAAGTAAGGCTTTCTGCATCAAAATTCTATGCAATAAAAACAAAAATATACAAGTTTCAGTAGAGCATAAAATACCACAAAAACTACGGTCCTGGAACGTAGTTCAAATACTGCACAGATATAACCAAAACAAGAAAGGAAAGTTACCTTCAGAATGTTTCATACTATTACGTAATTAGTTTTGCCTTCTGTCTGTCTGCAAGTTCGTATGTTCCAACGCAAACCTGAATTAGATTTTCATCTTTTTGAAAGAAACTTACACACTCTAAATTGTTGACCATACGGATATATTGTTACACTGCTGTGTAAGTTGTTGGTTGATTCTTGTTATTTTTCAAGATGATAAGCGCCCAAATAAGCACCCGAACTTTGTGTAAATAAATGAATCTTGCAGAAAGAGGCCTCGAGCTCCATAAAGTGTATGTATTAGAATATATACAGCATTAATATCAGTCCATTTTAAACTAGAGGTACAAAATTTCGATGCCACGCCTAACGATCAAACTATAATTTGCAGGTATAAGCCACAAGTTATCGTTAGAAGTTTAAGATTCCTGTTACCATTGTACACCATATAAATTTTAAACGAATAGGATAACTCCTTTAATCTAAAACGACAAGAGTATAAAACCTTTCTTGTTCATGTTGATTGGATTACTTTAATTATTGTTAATGGACAATTCTTTGATAAAGTCAAACAATGTCGATAATTTTTTTTTTATCCGTGCAGTGTGTTCCGCTTTTGTTATGTTTTGTTGTTTTAAACCGCACTGTTAGTATATGTAAGCCCCCATAAGTTATAAATATATATTGGCTATTCAAACGCTTTCCGCAGGTCTTCAGGTTGTGCTTAATTCAATTTTAAAGGCTATGGTGCCTCTGTTTCACATTGCACTACTGGTAATATTTGTTATCATAATCTATGCCATAATCGGCCTAGAGCTGTTCTCTGGTAAATTGCATAAAACGTGTCGAAATGAAGTAACAGGTAAGCCGCTTATAACTACGTAGTACAATATTTATACGTTGTACAAATGTCATTCAATGTCTTGAATGCAACCAGATATGTCGCATTAAAATTTAACGTTCTGTAGCTCTATTAGTAGAAGATTGGTGCACGGTCAAGTACACGTAACACAATAAGACAACCCAGTCATATTAAACACCGTGGACTCCACACACAGTTTCCACACATCCAGTCATAAAAAAGATATGCAATATAAGCGAAACAACGTAAAAATGCAACACAAACATTACGAAAAGAAATCACACTTGCCGAGTTTTTAACTGATCTGCTAGCTAATAGAGCTGTTGAAATTTATTACATCGGACGGTTCAGCGCAAAAAAAACTATAAAAATAAATGCACCTCACAAACAATGCAAAAATCACCCACACTACATTCCAATTATCATCTCATCTCAGAGTACATATCATAACTAATGCATAAAAACTTAAAACTATGAAAAAAAAATCCAAAACAAATAACTCGGGCTCTAGGTGAATACGAGGAAGACGAAAGACCTTGTGGAATTGGCTACTCGTGTCCAAAGGACATGAAATGCTATGGCAATTGGATTGGTCCCAACTATGGAATAACGAATTTCGATAACTTCGGACTGGCCATGTTGACGGTGTTTCAGTGCATCACACTCGAGGGCTGGACGGACGTTTTGTATTATGTAAGCCAAGCATTACTAACGAATGTCTGTGATTATAATCTTTTAACCATAACAAATCTTAGATACAAGACGCCATGGGCAGCGATTGGCAATGGGTTTATTTTATTTCTATGGTAATCTTAGGGGCCTTTTTTGTTATGAATCTAATTCTCGGTGTGTTATCCGGTGAATTCTCAAAAGAACGTAATAAGGCCAAAAATCGCGGGGACTTTCAGAAGCTACGCGAGAAGCAACAAATAGAAGAGGATTTACGCGGCTACCTCGACTGGATAACACAAGCCGAAGACATTGAGCCAGATTGCCCGGGGGGGCTTATGCCCGATGGCAAAGGTAAACAACCGAATGAAATGGACTCTACAGAAAATATGGGGGAAGAAATGCCCGAAATACAAATGACCGAATCCCGTTGGCGAAAATGGAAAAAAGATTTCGATCGTGTCAATCGTCGTATGCGTCGAGCATGTCGCCGAGCTGTCAAATCTCAGGCTTTCTATTGGCTAATTATTGTGCTAGTTTTTCTGAACACCGGAGTACTGGCTACTGAGCACTATGGGCAAGTTGATTGGTTAGATGACTTCCAGGGTGAGTAGATCATTCCCGTATTAAATAAAATGTGTGCTTCCATGTTAATTCTTTTGCAAGCAGAATATACCAATATGGTCTTCATTGGACTCTTCACCTGTGAAATGTTGCTGAAAATGTACAGCTTGGGCTTTCAAGGATACTTTGTGTCGCTATTCAATCGTTTTGATTGCTTTGTGGTTATTGGAAGTATCTCTGAGACACTGCTTACCAAGACTGGAATGATGCCTCCCTTGGGCGTGTCTGTTCTACGTTGTGTGCGACTCTTACGTGTTTTTAAAGTGACCAAGTAACTATACTTGAAGAGAGCACTACTGCAAAATATTCAGTTGACTCATGATTGATTAAAAAACAATAACTTTGCAGTACTGTCATTCGTAGATACGTTCTTAATCATTTACAAAAGATTTAAATATGAATTAATTTTCAGATACTGGCGTTCTCTATCAAATCTTGTTGCTTCCCTCTTGAATTCAATTCAATCGATCGCTTCTCTACTCTTACTGCTCTTCCTCTTTATTGTAATATTTGCATTATTAGGCATGCAAGTCTTTGGGGGAAAATTTAATTACGATGATGATGAGAAGTACCGCATGAATTTTGATTGCTTCTGGCAAAGTATGCTCACAGTCTTTCAGGTGCGTATTCTATTAGTGTAATTGTTATGTTAAGTATAATAATGATGTTAATTGTTAATAAATTAATTTTTTTACAGATCATGACGGGTGAAGATTGGAATGCCGTAATGTATGTGGGCATTAATGCATATGGTGGTGTCTCCTCATACGGTGCCTTAGCTTGCATTTACTTTATCATATTATTCATATGCGGTAACTATATACTCCTGAATGTGTTCTTGGCCATTGCCGTGGATAATTTGGCTGATGCTGACTCATTGTCAGAGGTCGAAAAAGAAGAAGAACCGGTAAAAAAAAACTCAAAATCCGTATCATACTTGATTTATGTATGGAATTATCTTTCCCAGCTTGATGATGGTGCCGTCAGGAGATCACACAGTCCTACACCTACCATCGATGGCATGGATGATGAGCATATGAGTATTGATATGGACATAGAACATAATGACCTCGACAACGATAAGTTGTGTACGGAATACCACAAGATTGAATATTCTTTAACGTTTAGCTATCTTTTTAGGGACCACGAAACCCTTTCCGACGATGAAGGGCGCGAAATGTGCGACGAGGAGGAGGAGGGTATGTAAGAATAAATTTAGTTTTAGAGTTCAATAAGTCAAGTATATATGTACTTAGTTTAAGTTATTTACAATGAGTAGTGTTAAGATCATACAGAAATCACATACACCCAGTTTTAACACACTCTAAAACATAGTTAAAGATTAAGAATAATACTTATGCTACTGACGCTTTAATTTGCCGCCTTGGAAAATCGCACACAACTCTCAATTTTGTGTTAATCGAAAGACTCCCATTCTGAAGTATCAGCACGTGTTACTGCACGACCTCGTCGTTTATCAGAAGTCAGCATGAAGAAGACTAAAAAACCCATACCACGCGGCAGTGCGTTTTTTATATTCAATTATACAAACAGGTAATTCAACAAAATTCAGCTCGTTCTCAAAAACAGAAATACGTTTAAAGCAATACACAATTCATATTGAAATTTATGAACATTTTGTTAAACGTATACTTGCACTTTGATTTCACGGTTTTTGCATGCTTGCATTTTATAAATAAAAAATAAATTATACAATTTTATTTAAACAAAACACAAAATTCATAAAAATAATTTGTACATAATATTATTTTTGCATATTCTTAATTTGGTCAATTCTATCAATAAAAGGAAGATTAAATGTTTAATATATGCCATTATTAATGCCTCAAGGTCGAGACTAAATTCGTAGATCTTTGCACAGTTCCGTTCCCCTTTGTTCTAAACCATTGTTATTTGAAAATATACACACAAACACAACCTACAATTCCAATTTTAATTATTTTAAATGGAAATAAAGGTATTAGAATTTAAGATTTTAGAGTCAATTACTGTAAGCTTGTATTTTTACAATATGTTACTATATTTCTTAAGCTAAGCAGCTTCTATATATTTGAATATACTCGTATATACTATGTGTATTTATTATTTTTTTCCACATTGGCAAATGATTAAATACAATTTTTTGCATATAGTGGATGAAGAAGGCATGATAACAGCACGCCCACGTCGTATGTCAGAGGTTAATACGGCTACAAAAATTCTACCCATACCACCGGGCACATCATTCTTTATTTTCTCCCAAACGAACAGGTTTTTATGTTTTAGCTTTAACATTACAGCGTTATTCTATTTTGATATTTTTTTTGGTTGTATCTGTGTGTTTGTGTGTGTACGTGTGCTGTCATAACATTTTGTGTTATTTTTAAACGGAATATAATGCAATAATTCTGTATAACTATATTTTATATTTTATAACTATAAATTTGTATGTATATTTGTGCCCATATGATTAGAATTACATTCCTTCCTCCCTAGAAGTACTGTCCTCATTTAAATAGAGGCTTTAGAGACATTTGATTAAAAAAAAAACTCTGTCAATCACCAAATGAAATCAAAATAACTTTAACCTCTATAAATTCGTAAAATGTTTGCTGAAATTATTACTAAATGTTTTGCTTCCTTTGTTGTCTTTCTTTTGTTATTTTCTGCTGTCATTAATAGTTTTATTGTAACTGATAAACAATTTATTTTTTCGCCCCAGATTTCGTGTATTTTGTCACTGGCTCTGCAATCACAGTAATTTTGGCAACATTATCCTGTGCTGTATCATGTTTTCATCAGCTATGTTGGCAGCTGAGAATCCCCTGAACGCCAACGATCATCTTAACAGAGTAAGTAGCTCCAGTACCAAACTGTGTTGAAAAGCTGTTGTAAGTTGTAATTGTATTGTATTCCAATAACACTACCATTTTAATTGACGGCTGTTCACATATCTATTTTCATGTCCTTCGCACCGTCCGCTAACTTTATAGGTTCTCAATAAATTTGATTACTTTTTCACGGCAGTTTTCACAATAGAACTGATTCTGAAATTGATTTCCTACGGCTTCGTGTTACACGACGGAGCCTTTTGTAGATCCGCATTTAATCTATTAGATTTACTTGTGGTCTGTGTCTCATTAATATCTCTAGTATCCAGGTAAACACTTTCAAAACTACTCTAATCCAGTAGTTGATTGACTTTTTTCTGGACGCATATGTTTAACGTCGATTTCAACTGCAGTTCGAATGCGATTTCAGTCGTGAAAATTCTTCGTGTTCTGCGAGTTTTGAGGCCATTACGAGCCATTAATCGCGCCAAGGGTCTAAAGGTAAGCCAGATTTTTAAGATTTTTTTTAAGTTTCCGTTTTTCTTTTTTCTACATTATTCACCTGCTTCTATTGAACAGCTACATATTGTAAATTATTATTTGATTTTCTGATATTTTTGGTTCAAGTATTATATTTTAAAACTAAAAAATTCAAGTAATTAGACTTATTTTATTTATAATTCTGCGAGCTAAAATAATTTTTTTTGTAAAACCCAAAAAATGCAGTGGCCTATCGGGGTATCGATCGAAGAACCACAAAATAATGAAAATCAATTCAAATATAAAACAAAAATCCTTGAAATGCTGGGTGTGGGGTGCACCGAGGAAACTTACTGCTGAATTGTACACTGCAAAATACTATATAAATTATATACTCAGAAACATACTATAATCTATTTAATTTTTAGCTACGAACTTTAACACCTAACGAAAATGGGCGTGGAATAAATGTTATGGGCGTGGCTTAGGCATAGTGAAACTATGTACGATTAATTGTTAATACTAAAACTCTTTAACGCAATTTAACCAAATTTACATATAACTAGAGCTTCATTGAGTATTTCCGATCTTATTTATATATCGTACTCTAACTTTTCGTACACTTTATATCGTCGTATCACATACAGCATGTTGTTCAGTGTGTCATAGTCGCTGTAAAGACTATCGGAAATATTGTTCTCGTCACATGCCTACTACAATTCATGTTTGCCGTTATAGGAGTCCAGTTGTTTAAGGTATGATTTTTGATCTTAAGTGCTCTACATAAAACCATAAAAACTCCAATTAAAATGTTTTAATACATAGCTTATAAGAATTTAGTATAATCAATTTTTCAAGAGTAGTGAAGAAGAGAACATTTTTTTAGTTTTAAGATGAATCGATTAGGCTGAGCTTTTAATACTCCTTATAAATAAAGACAATGTTTAGTTTTCGTAGATTTTTATACTGGGATTAACTACAATTAAGATGCTTGATAACTCCTATAGTTATAATTTTTATAAGAATTTAATACAATTGTAATTAATCTCACACTCCAGACTTTTTTAATTATTTATATTAATATTTTGTTGTTGTTTTGTTAAATAACAAGTTTAGTTATTTTCCTATTTTTTATAACCTTCAAACAATGGCATAAGCTTTTGTAAGCTATGTTCAAAATATTGCTGCTGCTCATCACAAAATTTGCTGTACCATACGCAAATTAAGGATTTTTAAGCCTACCGATTCCCCAAATTGGAAATATATTATTTATTTTAATTTTTGAGATATCCTAATCCAAATACCCAATTCCAACCCTCCTGTATGTTGACACTCTTTCTCAGTTTTTGAGCTATCTTGATGAATGTTGGCCAATTCGTTTGCTAATAGCTCTAAATAAACCAATATTAGATAAAAGCATCGCATAGCAGGCATAAGTAATTATTGTATTTTTTGATATCGCCATCTTATTGCCTTTATAGGAACAATGAGACAAAAAAGATTTAGATTAGCAGCTGTATTTAGATAGTTCTCGATTTATCATGAATCTGGGCGTAAAAATATTAATTGGACGCTTCTACTTTTTATATCCGCTACTCATAAATTAGAAGGGAATTATAGCTATTGATCCAAACAAAAATGACAAGCAGAAGGAGACATCTCCGACTCCACAAAATATATATATTCTTGATCAGTGTCATTAGCGGATATAGCCATGTCCGTCTGTTTGGCCTCAGCGGGCGCTTAACTTAATAAGATTGCCCGATAAGAAACGCAATGGCCGAGTGGTGATGGTGGCTGACTTTTATGTAGGAGTGATCCGGAGTTTAACTCTCAGGTGCAACCGATGTGAGGTTTTTTTCATCTTAAAAAAATGTTGTTTGATTCAAATTAATTTTCTTCCAACAGCAAAGCAATAAAGGCTAAGCGACAGCATCCAATAAAAACAACTTGAAAGTTGTATAGGCAAAACAAAATAGAGACGAAGAGAAATGATAAGCAACAACGCATTGCTCACATTTGGCACGTGTTTTTTTTCCGAAGACTTGTTCTTATATTATGTTTTGAAATTTTCAAAATTTCCATGCATTTGTTGTTGCATTTTTATGTGGTGCTCTCAAAAGCATGCAGCATTTGGATACGTAACAGTGCCCTTCAATCCGTTTCGTTAAAACTAACCGCGCGATTGTGGTTACCACCGGCGCGTTATTTCTCATAGTCGTAGTCCTACATCTAATGGACAATTACCAAAGATTTTTATTAGAAAAATAAATCAAAGTTGTTAATGGTCACATCAAATATTTATGAACATATGTACTTAATTCCATAAGAAAAATCGCTGTATACTGAAATTTTCGGCATGCTAAAGATAACCGTTATTTATGGTTCTTCTCTTTTTTGTGTTTCACCTATTATGTTTCCAGTATTTTAATATTATTTAAATATTTATAATGGTAAAAACTGTAAAGAAAAATCGTTGTTAATAATACATAATGCCTAGTATTGCTTATTAATGCGATGCAAAATTATGAAAACTTTTGAATGGGAATCCATTCTATAAAAACTGTAAAGAAAAATCGTTGTTAATAATACATAATGACTAGTATTGCTTATTAATGCGATGCAAAATTATGAAAACTTTTGAATGGGAATCCAATTTCAGCTTCTGGATGGAAGAATATTAGTCCTTATGCTAATTTACATTATAATTGAAGCCGATTAAATAGGACCATTAGTTTTTTAGTGCCCACGTTTTGTGCTACATAACGTATATTTATATATATTTTCTAATATTACTTACAATATGTAAACCCTGTCAACCTGTTAAATCTTGTCATTTCTTATATTCCACACCCATTTTCTGCGTTGTATACGTCACATTCCAAAAATAAATTAAAATAATAAGATGTAAAAATTAAGATGTAATATTAGCACAAATACATACACCTCGATCACACAAAAGCACTTTGATTCCATAGTTTAAATTATATATCATGCAGAGACCAAACCTTGCACCCTAGCATCAAGGCAACCGATCTACATACCCAAGAGTTAAACAAAACAATTTTCATTGAAAATATCAATTTCTATCGAAAGAAAAATTTATCAGAGTAACAAACTATCAGCGTAAAATGTTCATACTAATTCATAACTTAATTAAATACATTAACTTTTCCTAAAAAGCTGTTTCTTTTCCGTTTAAATATATTTATATTTATATTTTGATTTTCTTTTTGTCACTGTCTCTGTTTTGTAATCCCCAAACAATTAGCCCAACCAGATAAAGTAAAACTTTCATTTGTTTATACATACTTAATTTTTGCGAACATAAACGATATGATACAAATGAGCCCTTTACAAATGAATTTCCCTCTTTTTTCTCTCTTTTATATTGTTTCGGTTAAAAATATGCTAATCACAATAAATTACTTTGTGAATAAACTTTTTATTTCAATGAAAATATTCCAAATTTGTGACCACAAACACGAAAATTCCATTTACTGATGCTGCATAACAACAAATATTCACATACACCCTAATATGTTGAACTTAAAAAACATAAATCAAAAAACAATCGTTCACGTCTGTCAATTATTTCACTCAACACATTCAAATATAAAAAAAATTGGCCTTCACTGAAAACAAAGTACGTGGTCAAGTGCGTTGTAGTTGCAATAAAAACCATTGGTAATATCATGTTGGTTACATATTTATTGCAATTCATGTTTGCTGTTATCGGAGTGCAACTCTTTAAGGTAATTTCTTTTCAATTATTTACAGTACAAAATATAAGAAGCAAATATATTTGGTGTAGGGTAACAAGAGTCAGCTTTGTGTGTACGCTTTCTTCTGAACAAAATAACCTAAGCGCTTAATTTGTGTGCTTTGAATCTTGGTGTATTTTGATGAACTTTTTATTTAAACAACAAAAAGAAGAAAATATATGAAGTAAGGGGTATTCTAAAAATCGAACAATATTAGATATTTCGGGGCAGCTTCGTATTTTCTAGGAACGAAGTGGTACTATATATTCTTGTTTATTTTCTCAGCTTTGCATATATAAAATATTATTGTTAACAGAAATAATTTAAAAATAAATCATAATATCGGCGCAAATACACTTTTCAATCCTCAACCTCTAAGCTTAAGTGCCTTTTGCTTTTAACCTAAGCCAATATTGTTGGAATTTTCAACTTATGTACATAGTTTGTACATTTTATAATCTCTTGTATACCACACAGTTCTGTTTTCTAATGAACTACTTACATACATACAGCTGCAGAAAGCTGCTCGTTAACCGTTTGTAATATATGTATGTATATGTATATACTATTATCTAACATAAACACTTTGTGTGCGCCATTTTCCCCTGAACTCCTTAAATTTGTCTTGCTGCTCTTGGTCTTATCTGTAAATTTATATTGTGCCGTCCAAATTTTTCAAACTAAGATTATGTTTTAGAGACAAGAAATCAATTAATAAAAATGGAATGTGTATGTTAAACTTGTTTGCATATGAAACTCACTGTCTATCTACTTTCCTATGCCTATACTAAAATCTCTCTTTAGGCTAGTTTTGTCTATTGAATTACTGCTTACCACTTATAGTATAATTAGGCTTAAGTTGGTAGTAATTGTAGCTCCTTAGAGTTGAGTGCACTTGTGTTGAGATGTGCGCATTTATTTATACTCTTCGACCATTGAAAATGACATATATATATATATATATATTGTGTCAGTAGAAATAGTCTTTCCGTCTTTCTGTCTATCTGCATTGGCCCGCCGATCTTTGCAACTAGATCATTTGGCATAATTTAACTTATATTTATGCAACATAGAAAAATATGATAACTGACTGCTCTCTTTAGAAAACCGTTTATGTCAGCATCGCGACACATTATTGACCACGTTTATGGTTTTAAAAAATTTGGCGATGGGTAACTTTCTGTCGTGCATTACTTGTTGTACCTTTCGACCATTGAAAATGGTCAACTGTATGGACTGTATGCAGACCAGACAAAGTATATATTTTCCTTTTCAGGATGCACTCCGCTATTATAAAAGCTAGATACACAAAATTGTGTACACATTGATACTAAATGGATTTATCCTTCAAACTACAATCCGAACGGACCAATAACACAGAAGTTATTTAAGTTAACGTCTTCAGTACAAATGTTCGATACGGGCAGCGCCTGCGCGCTGCTTTGACGTTGGTGCAGCGCGATGCACACACGCGCGTGTGTGTTTGCGTGAGTTTAAAGCGAGAAAGCAAAAGAGGACAGAATAATATGTGAAGAATTCTCTGTATGAAATTATAAGTGTGCTTACATATTTGAATTGGATTTTCGCGATTGGGCGAAAGGTATCTTACTGTCGGGCTTACTCGACTGTAGCCTTCGTTACTTGTTTTTATTTGCAACCTAATAACAAATCAATTTTTTTTTTGGCGGTGTTTTCAAATCAAATATAGGGCAAATTTTTCAGATGTAGCGATGGGTCAAAAATGATAAAAGATGATTGCTTGTAAGTATAGATTGAATTTAAAATGCGATATAAATTCTAAAATCTGTATTTTTAGCGGTACCTACCTGGTTTATGAGGATGGTGATATACACAAGCCACGCCTCAAGGAACGCGAGTGGTTCAATAATCGATTCCACTTCGATGACGTGGCTAAAGGCATGTTAACCCTATTTACTGTCTCCACATTTGAAGGATGGCCAGCGTACGTATACTCCTTCCAGAATTAATTAAATATAGTATTTTATATTATATTACTATTTCAAATGCAGCCTGCTGTACGTCTCTATTGATTCAAATAAGGAAAATGGGGGACCAATTCATAACTTCCGTCCTATAGTTGCTGCCTATTATATAATCTATATAATTATAATTGCCTTCTTTATGGTCAACATATTTGTTGGTTTTGTTATTGTGACTTTTCAAAATGAGGGTGAACAGGAGTATAAGAATTGTGATCTGGATAAAAATCAGCGTAACTGCATTGAGTTTGCTTTGAAGGCGAAGCCAGTTCGTCGTTATATACCTAAACATGGTATTCAATATAAAGTCTGGTGGTTTGTTACTTCATCGTCTTTTGAGTATACGATATTCATATTGATTATGATAAATACTGTCACTCTGGCCATGAAATTCTATCAACAACCAATATGGTATACAGATCTACTCGATGCACTTAATATGATATTCACAGCTGTGTTTGCGCTGGAATTTGTTTTTAAATTGGCGGCGTTTCGGTTTAAGGTATGTCTACTTATTATTATAAAAAAAAAAAAAACATGTATTTTTATAGCAATATAACCTATTTTGTTTATAGAATTATTTTGGCGATGCATGGAACGTATTCGATTTCATCATTGTCCTGGGCAGCTTTATAGATATTGTTTATTCTGAAATAAAGGTATGTTAATAATAATTATGAATCACCGTTTAAACTACCAACCAAAACTAGAAAGACATTCTTCTAAAATTCTGCATTATTACTATGCCAAATTAGTTCGGCTCGGTAGAACACAGATCTCAGCTATTATAAGATCTGGAGACACAAAATTTGGCCTGGAGGTTCCTGTATATCATAAGCACATAAAGTTTATTTCAAAGTTCAGATGCCACGTCCACCGCCCTCGCAAAGTGGTAATTTGCGATTATTATGTAATGTATTAAAGTCTTAACATTCTGCTTCGGTACATATAGACGAAAACTATCCTGCAAAGTACAATACGATAAAACCAATAACAAAGAAGTTATTCAAGGTAACGTCTTCAGTACAAATGTTCGGTACAAGCAACAGCTTCCGCGCTGCTATGCGTAGTTAACGTTGATGTCGCGATGTGATGCTGTCTGTTTCTGTTTGTCTGTTTTAAATTAAAAGTCTGGTTACAAGTGTGGCTCAAAGATGGGCGAAGGGTATCTTACTCGAGCTCAACTGTAACCTTACAGACTTGTTTTAATTTATATATTTATAGCTTATGCTAACCAAAAATGTATGTAACAGGCAGAGACATCTCCGACACTACAAAGTATAAATATTATCGATCACTGTCAACAACCAAATTGGTAAAGACATGTCAGTCAGTCTGTATAATAACCTAAATGTCAGCTAATACAATAGCTAAAGCTACCAAATTTGGTGAAAATATATGTTAACACTGTACGCTTTGTTTGGAATTTGACAACGCCAACGCAGCTTAGGAGAAATCTTTGACTCCATAAATTATATATATTCTGACTCACATCAAAAGGGAAGTCGATATCGCCATTCCGTCTGTTTTAATGCAATCTATTTTCTTAGCTTTAGAGCTATATTAATGACATAACACATACTTCATATTGCAGCAAGCTACAATATACACAATAAACACATACATACTTATAACTAGCCGGATATGAGTTGATCGGTTTAAGAGCTTATATATATTGAATAGTTGCCATAGAACCTATCGAATTTTTGTTATCATTGAAGATATCACCCTAAATAATCAATAAATATCTCGATTTTTATGTATGGTATGAAAGTGTTTTCCTTAAATGTTCATCATAATTAGACCACTATAATATATAGACTCCATGGGAAAAATTGCCAATTCCGGTTATGTCGGCCAAATTTATCCTACAACTTCATAGGAACAATCCACTACTTAATACAGCCTGCAGGCTGCTGCTTGTACCGAATATTAGTACTGAAACCGTGAGCTTCAATAACATATGTATTATTGCGAATGGATTATATATTATTATATATTATTTCAAGTTTAGGTTAAAGTTTTTTTTTTTTTTTTATTTTTGTACGTTGATACAATAAATGTATAATCAAGTGGTCCTTACAAAACCAAGCCGATGCTTGTTACGCGCGGATCCCATACACAGCGAATGTCCACCTCCCGCCCAACCGACCGAGGGGCACAGTCGTCTGACGTACGACTCGAAACGCGAAACACGAAATAGAGAACGCGGGCATGCAAAGATACCGAGATAGAAAAGAATTTCGAGGAAATATTACTTAATTACTAGATAGGTATGACAGAATTTCAAATTTTAGGCATGCAACAGAGGAAGCGTTAGAAAAAAGAAAGTAAAGATTATTATAGTCCAAACATAATACCCTAAACGGATAGTAAAGGTCATAATTCGACCTACAATTAGGAAGAGTTACTGGTAAGTAGTTACGTGTTAGTCTGCAAGGGACAGAAAAGTGTAACTGGATAACCAGGTTAACAGGTTAAATACTATACCCAGCATGGTTCTACGATTAGATAGAGAAGGTAAGTTAAGTAGTGGAAGTCTACTGCCATAAGAAGGAAGTCTTAAATTTACATCCCGTAAGGCAAAAATTAAAAAAATTTTTTGTACAGATTCAATGCGGTTTTTGTGAGTAGTGTTCTGGGGACACCATACGCATGATCCATATTCCAAAATTGGACGAACAAGTGAGGTGTAGAGGGTCTTTGTTAGGTCGGCTTGTAAGTAAGAGTGGCAGTAGTCATCTTTAAATTGATAACAAAGCTTTACATCGTCCGCATACATGAGAGTACGGGAGTTGTGTATGACCAAAGGGAGGTCATTGATGAAAAGCGTAAAAAGGATGGGGCCTAGATGGCTACCCTGAGGATCGCCAGATGTGGCATGAAGAAGGTGTGAAAATACATTTTTAAAGATAACTCTTTGGGTTCTGCCATTCAGATAACTCACAATCCAATTAAGAAGTTTTGGTGTGAAGCCTAAGAGGCTGAGTTTATGTGCATAAAGGGAATGATTTACTGAGTCAAAATCCTTACTGAAATCAGTGTAAATAACATCAGCTTGAAGATTTTCTTGAAAACCTTTTATAAAAAAAGTAAATTTGTCGTAGTTGAGCGACGTTTTATAAATCCGTGCTGGGAAGGCGAGTTGACGAATCTATAGAAATGTTGCAAGTGAGGAATTAAAACATTCTCGAAGAATTTAGGTATAGCCGACCATTTAGAGATAATTTTATCATTGCTTGCTTTAGACTTACTGCCCTTCTTAAACTAGGGAATGATAAAAGATTCCTTCCAAATGGAAGGAAAGGATGAAGTATCTACGGACAGCGAAAATAGTTTGAGCAATGGCTTACTTAAGGAGTTAGCACAGAACCGAAGTACACAAGCGAGAACACCGTCGGGTCCTGGTAAAAAACTGGTTTAACCAAGTGAAGATCCTTAACAAGTGAATTTACGTTTAGAATAGGAATGAGCAAGGAATGTTGTATAGATAAAAATGAATCTTTTGTGAAGTAGGCGAATACGTGGTTTGAAAAAACATACCAAACATATCGGCCATAGCTTGGTCGGTATCTGCAGTGGTATTTTCAAATGACAACTTTGAGGGAAAGACAGAAGATTTACGCTACATATTAATAAAACTATAAAACTGTTTAGGGTTCTCAAGGAATTGAGACCTACAACGAGCTAAATAGTTTTTATAACATTTCGCGTTAAAGACCGAGAAATTTATTCGTGCAGCTAAAAAACGGGAAAAAGCTAAACTGCAATTATTAATTTTATATTTTGTAAATAAACTAGATTTTAAATTTTTAAGCGAAGATAACTCTTTTGTAAACCATGGTGGTTTACTCGAGCATGTCTGATAGAAACGCGGTCCACAAATATCAAAGAAAGAGTCAATGGTCTTATAAAAAATGCTTACCGTTACTGAAATATCAATAGTCGAGATCTTTGCGATCTCACAGACACCAGACGGACTGTAAGACGGATATAGCTCAATCGACTCAGCAAGAATATATATACTTTTGGGGTCTGCCACGCATCCATATGCCTGTTACACACATTTACTCAAAATTAGTATACCCTTATTAGGAAATAAATTTAGTAAGTGAGCAGGTGGGTAGTGGGTATATAACAGCCAAGCCCACTCGACTGAAGTTTCACACTAATTCTTATTTAACTGTTAACTAATATTCTTTAATTTTACAGAGTAAAGATACATCACAAGCCACTTGCGACATAGTTCAAGGCTGTAAACCGAAAGTAAAGGCGGTATGTTCAAACTTAAATCGATTTTTAAGTTTATTTTTAAAACGTTGTTTGTGTTTGTTTCAGGCTGGCTCGAACTTAATTTCCATTAACTTTTTTCGACTTTTTCGGGTCATGCGTCTTGTCAAGCTACTAAGCAAGGGAGAGGGTATACGAACACTGCTTTGGACTTTTATTAAATCATTTCAAGCACTGCCCTATGTTGCTCTACTTATCGTTTTGCTCTTTTTTATCTACGCCGTTGTTGGAATGCAGGTACGAAAGTTAGGCATAGATCGATATCATCACAATTTATTACAATTATGTCTGGCGTATCTTAGGTCTTTGGCAAAATTGCGCTGAATAATGGTGGATCGATAACGCGCAACAACAACTTCCAATCGTTTCAGCAGGCAGTCCTTGTGCTATTTCGCTCAGCTACTGGCGAGGCATGGCAAGAAATTATGATGTCCTGTTCGGCACAACCAGATGTGCGTTGTGATAACAGCTCTGACTCACGCAATTCTGAAACTTCTTGTGGTTCATCCATTGCCTATCCTTACTTCATATCTTTCTACGTGCTATGCTCCTTTTTGGTAGAAACTTCTTTCTTAATTTCCAAACAAATGTAAATTGCGTTTTTGATTATAGATTATTAATTTGTTTGTGGCGGTCATTATGGATAATTTTGATTACCTTACACGTGATTGGTCTATTCTGGGACCCCATCATTTAGATGAGTTCATTCGACTATGGAGCGAGTATGATCCCGATGCCAAAGGTCGAATCAAGCATCTGGATGTGGTAACTCTGCTGCGTAAGATTTCACCACCCCTGGGCTTTGGCAAGCTCTGTCCCCATCGCATGGCCTGTAAGCGCCTAGTTTCCATGAATATGCCTCTCAACTCCGATGGAACGGTACTCTTTAATGCCACTTTGTTTGCTGTAGTTCGCACATCGCTGAGCATCAAAACCGAAGGCAACATTGATGATGCCAATGCAGAATTGCGAGCAACAATTAAGCAGATTTGGAAACGCACAAACCCCAAGCTCTTGGATCAGGTGGTCCCGCCACCGGGCAATGACGATGAGGTTACGGTGGGAAAGTTTTATGCAACGTATCTAATACAGGATTACTTTAGGCGCTTTAAGAAGCGCAAAGAGCAGGAGGGCAAGGAGGGTCATCCCGACAGTAATACGGTCACTCTGCAAGCTGGTCTTCGTACCCTGCATGAAGTGTCGCCCGCACTTAAGCGAGCCATCTCGGGCAACTTGGACGAATTGGCCGAAGAACCGGAGCCCATGCATCGCGTAAGTCAATTGTTAGTGGAAGTGAATTACTACGATATTTCCACAATATCTACACAGTCATCTATCTACAAATAACGTAGCATAACTAAAAATACAAAAATTTAACATCATAATACTGCTATTATATGTGCATATTTTTCCCTAACTTATTACCTATACAACTATTGAATTCCCAATTTAACATTCTGCAGTCTGTTGTCGTGCTACATTTACTGTACCTATTCGACAACACTACTATACTATACTATACTATATAGAATAGAAAATTCTACTGCTTTTTAAATTCCTACGATTTATGTCATTATTCCATTTTACAGCGCCATCACACGCTTTTCGGTAGCGTCTGGTCGTCAATACGCCGTCATGGTAACGGTACTTTCCGACGCAGTGCAAAAGCCTCCCAAAGCAACGGTGCACTAACTATTGGTGGGTCATCGCTGGCAGCTATGGGCATGGGTGGAAGCAGCTTGGTGTTGGGCAGCGCCAATTCAGGTGGAGCGGATTATTTATACGACAGTATGAATCGGAGTGTGGCTGATGGCGTCAATCATATAACGCGCAACATATTACAGGCGCGCAAGTCGGCAGGATGTAACCTGCAGGAAGCACAGTTGTATGCGAATAGCGGCAGCGAGTTGCGCACATTCGGTGAAAGCATCTCGATGCGGCCGCTTGCTAAGAATGGAGGCGGTGCAGCATCTGTTGCCGGTACCTTGCCGCCGGAGGCGAATACAATATCTTATGAGTGAGTATTGCAAGGGGGCGTCTACGTGACACAATGTAACCTTGGGTGGCAGATAAAAGTGTTGTAAGGAGAGTTATTTTCAATCTTAGCCGCACCAGATGCTGCCTGTTATTTAGCTCTCATTATTTCTTGTTACTATGGCTTGCTGTTTAGTGAGTTCCGATATTCTTCTTCTCTTTTTTGTGGCCACAATTTTTATGACATTTTGTTTCATTTACCATTAACGTTTGTAATAGACAAAAGGAGCCCGGGCCACAAATTTTTGTCCTTCAGTTTAGTTCTTTAGCAATTTAGTTGAAAACAAAAATACAAAAACCATGGAAAACACCTGACAAAGTGAATAGCAATTAGATGCGTGTTTTAATTAGCGCAGACTATATAAAAAATATACTAAAAAAACAATACTACCAAAACCGAAATTAAATTTACTCAACCCCCAAAAATAATTTCAGCAACCGCAATCGTGGTATTTTATTGCATCCATATAACAATGGTAAGCGCAAAAATGCTGCTATTGCAAGAACTATAGCAATCAAGCACACATTTTTTTAAAATCGTTATTTCAATTTTAATTTTCCCAATTAAACCATAAACACAAACACCTGTGTTTGTTTGTTGTGACCTTTTATGTTTTTTTTTCTTTCCCAGCCAAGATGCTAAAATTTTATATCTCTATTAAACACCAATCAAAAACATGCTCATTATTCTCATTATTTTAGAGCAAACTTATCAGTCGATTAAAACCTTTACGAATAATATTTGTAGCAGCGTTATGTTTATTATTATATATTTTCACGTAATCGCCACTAAACAATTACAAAAGCAATTCTGAGTTCTGAATTAAGCCTGGCATGCCACAAAATTTGAAGTACTATAAAAAAATGATGTAAGCTAAGAATTTGTGACAAATGAAATTAATTTAACTATAGCAGCCAAGAATAATATAACTCATGTAATTTTACTAAAAAAAAATTATTTAGTTTTTAATGGTTTTTTGGATGTTTGTCTGTCCAGTGCGACAGAAAAATAAAAATCTCAAACATTCTTTAGAATGGGCCTGCATTCTAAAAACCTATACATTTAATATACATATAATTTATTCGATCTATTATAACCTATTGACTTAGCACTTTTATACACGAGAGTTATCGTAGTGTTTAGTAGATTATATGGGCTAATATAGAAATGCTTTTCTGCCTTTTACACTAATATTTTGTATTGTATATCTGTAGTACATCATCTCAGACAAAAAATACAACAGTAATCATTCAAAACAGCATTACAGCATAACCACAACCAACAACAATATATTATGACTACACAAGCATTACCTTCTATTATGATAGAAAGGATGGTTAAAATTTAAAGTCTTAAGGTAGCAATGAAGTTTTCTCCTTCTTCTTCTTCCCCTTAGACAATTGATAGTTATTATAATTTGATTTATTATAAATAAAATTATAATTAAATTAAATTATTATTATAATTATAATGGTCAAAAAATGGTATTCTAAAAATGAGTACAAATATATATATAGCCGGGATCACTAGCCGAGTCGATTCAGCCATGTCTGTCTTTCTATCAGTTTGAGATAACAGATCACAGTACTATAAAAGCTAAAGACACCAAACTTCACAAGAAGGTTTCTGTATATCATAGATTGATAAAGTATTTTATAACGAGCAGATGTTACGTCCATCGCCCCTTAAAATGTCTGTTTGTGTGAGTAAAAGCGAGTAAGCAAAATGTGGTAGAAAAACTTGTGCAGAACTTGATAATAGAAATTATGGTTGGGTTTCACATTTGTATACAATTTTCTAAGTTTTTCCAAGGGTATCTTACTGTCGGGTTCACTTGACTGTAGCTTTAGTTATTTGTTTGAGTCTATTAGTTGCCATCATCACCGATATTTTTAAATATTTTAATATGGATATAGCTCGTTTTATCATGAATTTAGGTATAAAAATTATTTGTCGGACGCCTCTAGTTTTTTATACCCGTTACTCGTAGGGTAGAAGGGTATTATGGCTTTGAGCCAACCGAAAATGTTTGTAACAGGGAGAAGGAGACATCTCCGACCCCATAAATAATATATATTCTGAATCAGCATGAACAGCCGAGTCGATATAGCCATGTCCGTCTGTCCGTCTGTCCGTCTGTCCGTCTGTCTGTCTGTCCGTCCGTATGAAAACCTAGATCTCAGCTATTATAAGAGCTAGAGCTTCCAAATTTGGAGACAATATGTGTTAATTCTGCACGCAGATCAAGTTTATTTTGGATTTTTGCCATGCCTCCATCCGCCCCCATAAATAAAAAAAAATCGATTGTAGCTGCAAATATAGCTCTACAGCAATCATTTACATGTGATAAAAAACCACCCTGCGGGCATGTTGTGAAAGTTTCAATAATAGGAAGACATTCAAGAAATAGTATTGTCCTGTTACCATGTGCTTATGTCGGTTTTTTCTAATGTTAGTTCCCGAGTTCAACTCCAGCAGCAGGCACCTTTTTTTTAATTATGGGCACCGAAAATATTCATACCGGTCATTGCGTAAGAAATGCATAATTTAAATTCCTCTGCTGAGTTATAACTGCAAAGCAATAAAAGCAAAGGGCAACATCCAATAAGAATCAAGTGGAACTTGCATATGCAACGCAAATTTGAGACGGAGAGAAATGATAAGCAAGAATGCATTGTTCACATTTGGCACGTGTTTTTCCGAAGAGTTGTACCGGGTATATCACAGACGAGTACTCTCGACTGTAGCCTTTCTGACTTGTTTATATTTCATTTTAAAATGTCCAAGTTTTTGGCTATTTCAGAGTAAACTGTCACTTTGCTGCACACAGTGTCACACAAGCGATGTATCAATGAAAATTACGCTGTTTAGAAAATTTAAAAATTTTTCCAAAAAGGGTTAATTCGATGATTGCCTGACGCACATGCAGAATTTTTGATCACACCGTTAGACTCGTGCGCGCGATTTTTTTTTTAAATTTGTTTGGCTTCGGCGCATTATTTCTCACGGTTGCAGTCTTTCATTTCCATCACATCGGCCACAAAATAAATATAATAATAAATAAAATTAAATGTAAAAAAATCAGAAGCGCCCGACAAAAAATTTATTAAAAAAATAAAACGAGCACTACCCATATAAAAAAACTTAAAAAATAGTCGAAGATGATGGCGCTAATCGACAATTATCCTTGTTTTAAATACACGTTTTTTATATATACTATGAGTATATCACTTGATTATGTTCGGATACATATATAAACAAAAAAAAAACAACGCATTAACATTTTCGAACCAAAATGTGTCAAAAGGCTCCTTTTGTTGATTACAAACTAACAAATTGCGTTTAGAAAAGAGAATGCAATCTTATATATAATATTATCAAACTGACAAACAATATATTTTAGGATCTTTTTAAAATGATGTGAAAAATTGTGTTGTTAAGTAATTTGTTTTTGTATAACTCTTTTTTATGAACATCTTTATTATAGCTTAAGAGATTCGAGTTTAAAGACAACCGACTGCTGAGTTTCGAACACTGCAATTCTTGCTGGATGAGTCTCAGAGAGTTCGAAACCACACACAAAAATTGGGCTAGATATTTCTAATACCCAGAACGTTACCTTTTTTCTTTTGGTGTTTCTTAATTTCTGATAATTGATTATATTGATTATTTTTTTTATATTTTGTTTGAAATATCATTTTCACTTAGTACTGTTTAAATTTACCATTAAAAAACTAAATGAGTTATATAGTATAACTGCATAGACCTACGTGGAGTTAAAACATAACACCGACTACAACAACTGAACAACAACTATTGTTTAACACGCATCAAATGAACGAAAAAGGTTACCATAATTAAAGTATTTTCTACCACAAATCTTAATTAAACCGATATTGGTGTCTATATAAATACCCAATTTAACAGTGTTTGTGTGTTCATATTATGCTTTCATAAGCTGGGCGGCCGAAAGTTCGGTATGCCTTGCCTACATCTTATATCTAAAAAGTTACATTTTAGTTATGATTAAAATGACCAACACTGTACGTTTTATATTCTTATAACTTTAATTTCTGATATGCCAAACCTTCAACAGTGTTGTTGTGTCTATGTTATGTTTTCATAAGCTGGTCGGCCGAAGAAGAGCGTATCCATATCAAATATGCCTTGCGTCCATCTTATATCTGAAAAGTTACATTTTAGTTATGATTAAAATAACTAAAACTATACGCTTTGTATTCGTATACCTTTTCTTTTTAATATGCCAAACCATCATCACAATATTCTTTTCCTGTTGTTTCAATGTTGTCCTGTTGGTTCTTTTTATGTATTGTCTCGGGGTGACATACACAAAATATCTGATCCTCAATTCCTAATATCTTAAAACACAAATACTCATATGCTGTCAATACTTCACACATACACATACATCAAGCAATCTGATAATAATGGCTTTGGATGACATCCAGAAAACTGCTAAAACAAATGTTTATTGTATGCAAGTACAGTGTACAATACCATAAAACACATAGAAATAGAGATGTGCGTGCGTTGCTTGCTTCAGTTACAATTTGTATGTTGTTGCTTTTCTTAAGAAAAGGATGTAACGTGGAATAGAACGAACATTAAAAGCTTGTATTATGAATGCCTTACTAACAGTCAACTGTAAAATAAGTACTTAAATAAAAGACATGTGCTTGATGATCACTTGATAAGGGGTTGTAAGTTGGTAAGGAAGTAATACGTTTAATACTTGACTTATTAATCAAGTAGTTAAAACTTAAGAATAAGATTATCCAATGTTTTTAAAATTCTTAAAGTTTACAAATTGCATTAATTTAAAATGTCAAACTCAATAAAAGATTTAAAAAACCTTCATTTCGACACATTGTTACAATTGAAGTTATGTAGTATAGGGGTTACGGGCCTTAGGTTCTATGGCAACTATACATTTAAAGGTCCGTTGACGTTGCATCAAACGAGAGCTTAATTTTTTTTAAATCGATGACCTTAAATATGAAGTCCATATAAATACTTGTTCATAATAATATTATATATGTTATTATATCACATATATAAAATTGACATAAATTAAAATGAGCTAAGTTTTAGGAAAATTATAAATTTTAAATCAAGGTAAATTGAAACAAACAGTTCTCTTAGATTAGATTCAAATCGAATGATCATCAAGCCCTGTACAAATTTATATTTATATGTATTTATATGTATATGTATGTTATACTAACCAAATCCTCCTAAGACTTGCAATAGAACAATTATTAGATCTACTCTATTATACATTTCTTTTTGCAATGGTTCAGTCTACGCACACAATGGTGTTATTCCTGGCCACGAGCGCATGATCCAATCGACACCAGCTAGTCCTTATGATCAGCGTCGTTTACAAACTTCATCTGATATGAACGGCTTGGCTGAATCATTGATTGGAGGGGTGAGAAATATTAGTTATTAGATTATTAGTATTAGAAATTTTTTACATATACACTCTATATTGGGTTTCAGGTACTCGCCGCTGAAGGCTTAGGAAAATATTGTGATTCTGAATTTGTTGGCACAGCTGCACGAGAGATGCGTGAGGCGTTGGACATGACGCCCGAGGAGATGAATTTGGCTGCACATCATCTACTATCCAATGAACATTCTATGAGTCTGATCGGCAGCAGCAACGGCAGCATCTTTGAATCAAATGGTCTTGGTGGTGTTGGCGGTGGTCGCAGTAGCATTTCTGGAGCATTTGGTGGCAGTGCTAGCGGACCATCATCATTCACACCTATGCATCAGGCTTCGTACACTCTACAATCACCACCAATACCAGATAATCGTCTTAGACGAGTTGCCACTATAACTACCACTAATAATAAGTCTCAACCAAGCCAAAATAATTTGAATAGTAGTAATAATGATACGGCGACTTTGATCAGCCGAAGAACTAGCACACCCACACAGCATCAGCAACTACAGAAACTACAATCGCCTCATCGACATCTGAGAGGTACTCAGAGTTATTCTGCTGCCTCATAGCACCTAGACACACTCTTACGCATATTGTCCAAAAATAAAGAATTCCCGTTTACGGGATTTTTAGAAAACATATATAAAACTTTAAGGATCCTAAACATACAAACATATATATAAACATAATGAAAAAAATCATAGGAACAAATTTGTAAAAAAAAGTTTTGATAAAGTTTATGATGGTTTATCGTCCTTTATCAACAACCAGCCAAAAAACATAATTGAAAAACATACACAAGACATACAGCCACATAGAATGTTGTATATGAAAAGATATATTTTTTACAATGGAAACCAAAAACATAATTAATTAGTTGTTTGTTATCAAAACATAATATAAATTTGCGGTAATATACTAGTTTTTCATTATATATTATACATTTATAGTTTGATATCCAATGTGTTTTTATTATTTCAATTAAGGCGCATTTCAATTTTGAAGTATTTAATAATTGCCAAAATAATACAAAAACACATGACATGTAAAAAATGTAAAAAAGCCATAAAACAAACAAAAAAATACTTATCCAAATTAAAATTTAAAATGAATTGTTATGATTAATTTTAAAAAATAAATCAGTCAGAAATTTGAATTTTTAATCTTTCAATGGGTAGCGACCATAGATTGAAATTGTATAATTTGTAAATTTGCAGCCTACATAAAAGTTATGAATCTTCTCCGCAAGCCCCTCCTCTCCATCGACCGCCGCTCTCGTACGCGCCCGTTGCGTCATTCGCCGGCCAACCAACTCGCTTAAATGCTGACGAACCCCAAACCACGGCGCGAGCAATCTCTCCTGCATTCTATTGTAATAAGAACTTCCCCTCAATATTTACTTCTGTGGCGGATGAATTAAGATTATGCTCTTAACCTTAACTAGGTGAGATATTCGGTAGATGTACCGAACTAAACCAAACAAGCTATGCTTGTCTTGACTAGGCAGCTATGGATTGCCTTAACTGGCGTCCGAGCAGTCGGCAAGCCCGGCTAGTGCATTGAATTAAAAATCAAACAAATTATGAAAAAAAAAGAAATCGTTGGCATGAAAACGCCGTACCTGGTTAAAAATAAAAAAAATAATAAAAATAAAAAAATCGTTGATTTGCAGGCATAAAATGACGTATTTAAATACGAATTAAATGATTAAAACGAAAACCGCGGCGGCAATTAAGTTGCGAGCCGCCCAACTTTACTAAAACAAAACTTGAAATTAAAGTATAAAGTGGTGAGTGGCAGTCTACTGGAAAGGCTAAGAGGCACGGAATTCGCCAGAAAAAGCTGTTCAGTGGACTGTAAGGCAACCATACCTTAGTAGGCTATGTGCCAAAAAGGACTCCTACGGACCTTTGCGCCCGGTGCCCCAGTAAAAAATTCCCAATCACGATATTTCTGAACCACAATTTTCAAATTAGAAATTAAGACAAGTACAAGAAAAAGAACGAATGAATATCTCTGTACGAGAAGACAAAATGTAAAGCAAAAATTGATAATAAAACAAGAAAGCAAGGCTACCTTCGGCTTGCCGAAGGTTTCATACCCTTGCAGTTATACAAAATATAAAATATATTTGGATTGCTGCTGGTTTCTGTGGTATTTATTGAACAATTATAACAGTACAGGAAGTCAAGTTTTTACTTGATTAAGGCTATGAATCAAACACCTGCTTTGAAAAAAAAATAATTCTACCTTTTTAATGCTTTTGTATATACCTGGATTTCTTATATACTTAACACAAAATGTTATGAGGAAATGTCTTTGTGTTGTAAAGGATCTGTTGGTCATAAAATATAAATAAATTTGGAAAGTTCTCATTCAAAAATGCGTTTGAATAACAGCTACAGGATTTTTTGTTTAACAGCTACATGTAATAGTACTCAGGTTTCCATAAAATTGCAACATGAACCTTCATTAGGCCGATCGTTGATCGTTATAAGTTATAAAAGGTCGATTTCGAACTTTATTATTAGGGACACACTTAGATTTGGATGTGGTAAGCCTGATAGCTATATCTTGAATGACAGCTATACGATATATCAGTCCGACCTGGCCCGTTCCGACTTATTAAAAGAGGGCAGAAATAAGAAGCTTGGGAGAAAAGTTTCATGAAGATAGCTCAATAATAAGGGGGGGACTAATTTGAGTTGCAGCAGACAGACGGACTGACTAATTGTTCCTATAACAGCTATAGAATATAAACGTCTGAGATATTTAAATGGAAAAACTAAGGACGGGTTACTGTATAACATTAAAAAGTATTGATAATGTGCGGTATTTCCAAAAACAAAACAGGTTTGCATACAAAAACCCTGATTTCAGCCGATTGTTCCTATGGCACCTATATGTTATAATGGTCCGATTTTGATACAATTTTGACAGCACATTAAGAACGTAATAAGAATAGGATTTGCCAAATCTTGTTGCAATATCTTGAAAAACAACAAAAATCGGCCGATAGCTTCTATGACAGCTATACGATATATCGGTCCGATCTGGCTCGTTCCGACTTATTTACAGCCTACAGCAATAAGAAGCTTGTGTGCCAAGTTTCATGAAGATAGCTCAAAAACTGAGAGACTAGTTTGCGTTGCAACAGACGGACGGACGGACGGACGGACGGACGGACGGATGGACGGACGGACGGACGGACGGACAGGCGGACATCCATTTTTCGACTCCTCTGGTGATGCTGATTCAGAATATATATACTTTATAGGGTCGGAGATGTCTCCTAAGGTGCGTTGCAAACTTCTGGCTAAAATTAATATACCCTCTGCAAGGGTATAAAAAGTTGTCTGCTGCTGGAGTTGATCTCGGGTACTGACATTAGGAAAAACCAACATAAGCACATGGCCACAGTGCAATACTATTTCTTGAATATCTTCCTTATTTATCGGCCGATCTTATTGAAACAACACACCCGCATGGTGGTGTTTATCACATGTATAAAAAATGATTGCTGTTGAGCTATATTTGCAGCTACTGTTCGCGCCATTTAATTGATTGTAGTACTTAAACTAGAATTAGTTGACATCGTTAGCATTAAATTCCCATAGTAGTTAACATGATTTATCAATGTATGAGAAATGTAATCAACGTAACAGAAATGAATGCTAGCTGCTGCAACTTAACGAAGAAGGAGATGTATAACAGATGTACGATGAAATGAAGAAATAATGAAATTAAAAAATATATGTCGAATAGAGTTAGAGGCGAGCTGACGTGCGTTTTTATTCGAGAGGAAAACGGATTTATATGTAATATAAATCATTTATACGCTGCCTTGAGACTCTGGAGCGAACATTTGGCGCCCGAGCAGGGACTTTTGGATAAAGTTCAACCCGGATTGAAGCTCATTGCTGGAGCTTACAAATAGTTGAGGAGCTGCACCGGCTTAACTGCAGCGTCCGCCTTGCGCAAAATTGTGGAGTTTTTTGTGAGTGACGATTGAATATTTCTTGCAGGCATTTAAATTCAAATTGAATTGTGATTAAAATTTCCTTAAGACCTTACAGTATATTTGGATTGGTGTCAGGTGTGAATTTGCAAGTGTAGAAAAATCAAGAACGGTTGTGCTGCTAAAAGGTACATACATATATTCGCCTACATAAATATATACAAACATTCTCACAGCACAGTGGCTGCATTTTCGGTTTCTCTTCGGTGGAAGCTGTACGTGCGTGTGTATGTATGTATTCTTATATACAGCAAGTACAACGGTAGTGCAATTGAACGGTAGCTTATTGAGAGCGGTTATCAACACTGTGACTTTCATGTAACCTTAACAGCACCCGTTCTTTGTGCGAACTTTCTTAGTGAAAAGCAATTGCCATTGAAATCGACAGGTGGTAAATAGTTTAAACGAATTGACTTAACCGCGCAAGCAACTTAAGCTGGGCGCAATCCAATTTGTGTATTGGTGAACAATTCGTTTAAGTTGATTTACGTGCTGGTAAATTGGCCCTTTTTGTAGGGATAGAAGTATTGTGTTTTTCTCTAAGTGTATTACGTTTCGCCATACATAAAGCAACGAATATGGCACCAAAGAAGGGTAAAGAATCAGACATGTTTAGTGCAAGAACAGGCTTAGTGAATTCATTTACGCGCAATAAAATTTTTATTTTTAAAAATTTTGCTTCAATGACAGCTGCTGAGTTGGAAGCACGGCTCAGTTTAATAGAATCAAATTATAGCCAATATTGTACGGTTCAAGCCCGAATTGAGCAAGAAAGTGAGGATGCAAGTGATTATGATAGCAGGATAGAAGTTGAAGAGCTATATTGTGAAATAAAGGCCAAAATAGTAACTTGCATTGCTCATACAAGTCGACACTCTGGAGGTAATGAATCACTAGTCAGCGTACAAGTTCCGCGTTCGGCTAAGCTCCCTAACTTGAAATTACCTCAGTTTTCGGGAAACTTTACGGAGTGGACAAGTTGGTTCAATACATTCGTTTTGCTTATAGGTTCGGATATTGAACTTGACGACCTGTCCAAATTGATTCACTTGAGATCATCCCTTGGACCTGTACCTTTGAGTACTATCGATTGCTTAGAATTGACCGGTTGCAACTATAGTAAAGCGTTGCGACTGTTGCAGGATCGCTACGAAAACAAGTCTATTATTGTTCAAGCCCATATTAACGAATTGTTTAACTTGAAACGACTTAGGCAGGCTGATTCCGAAGCGCTGCGTATTATGGTAGACACAGTCAACTCTCAGTTGGTCGCGCTTAAGTCCATTAGCAAAGAACAAGAAATCCTTGATGCGATAATATTTCATTTAATTCGCTGCAAGCTTGATGACGAGACTATCGATAAGTGGGACGGTGAATGGGACTGCACTAAGATGCCTTCGTGGACAAATTTGTCCCAGTTTTTGATTAATCGTGGAATGAATTTAGCAAATCGAGAAGCGCGTCGATCAAACAACAGTAGAGCGATATTCAATAAAAACGAGCCCAAAAGGGCCAGCTTAGCTGCGACAATTGACAGCAACGTTTGTAATACAAGTTTGTGTTATCACTGCTCTGGGCCGCATGGTTTGAAGGCGTGCCCAAAGTTCAAACAGTTGTCAGAAATGCAGAGATATAATGAGGTAAAGAAATTAGGTCTCTGTTTTGTATGCTTTAGTAAGCGCCATTCTACAAGAGGTTGCAGCGCGAAGCATTGTAGTATTTGCAATAAGCCCCATCATGATTTACTGCATCGAGCAAACAGAGATGTCGTACCTAACTCTCATGCAGCACAAGAATCAAGTTCTTTACATAGCTCACTCTTAAGGGGAACTTCGACCAATTTTTTGGCAACTGCGATCATTTTTGTAAGGAACAGCAAGGGAAGTTATGAGTGCTGTAAATGCGTTTTGGATTCTGGAAGTCAGCTGAATTTTGTTACTTCAAGGTTGGTATCTAAATTGGGGCTGCAAATGCAAGACTCACGGATGTGTCTTAGTGGAATTGGCAATTCAACTTCGCAAATTGTAGGTGAAGTTCAAGCCACAATTAAATCTAGAGTGACGCGTTTTTCTGCTGCCCCCAATTTTTATGTGTTGCCGGAAATCACCCAATATAATCCTTCCTGTTCTGCTTTAGATGTCAACGGCCAAATTCCTCACGGGATAACACTTGCTGACCCAAGCTTTAACTCTGCTCAAAGCATTGACATGCTGCTGGGGGTTTCTATTTTCTTTAAGTTGATTGTGGCTGGTCAGATCAAGCTGGGACCAAACATGCCAATCTTGCAACGATCGTTGTTTGGCTGGATAGTCGTTGGGGAATTTACGCCCACAATAGGAGTCTCGTTGCTAGTGAACGAAGCAAAAAAAAGGCCATCGAAGCCAGATGAGTTGCATGACTTAGTGCAAAGGTTCTGGAGGTTTGATGAGTTGCCCGAGGTCGCGGATAAACTCACTAGTGAGGAACGGCAGTGCGAAACTCACTTTGCGTCAAATGTCAGGCAGTTGGAGTCTGGGCGGCTAGTGGTGACATTACCTTTTAAAGAGCCTAAGGTATCGTTAGGCGACACGTACAAAATCGCACTTTCGCGATTTTTTAACTTAGAACGCAAATTATGTCGTCAGCCTGCGCTTAAGCAGCAATATGTTGATTTCATTGAGGAATACACCAGCTTGGGTCATTTAGAAATATTGGAGGACTCCAAAATACAAGAAGTTCGGTATTTTTTACCACATCATCCAGTTGTTCGACCTGATAGTCTGACGACTAAATTGCGAGTAGTTTTTGACGCGTCATGCAAGTCCAGCAATGGTGTGTCCCTCAACGATACCATGTTGGTGGGACCAACTTTACAACCCGAGTTGTTTGAGACACTGACGCGATTCAGATTCTATAAGTACGCGCTGTCGGCTGACATAGCAAAAATGTACAGACAAATTTTAGTCACAGAATCTCAGCGAAATTATCAGTGTATACTGTGGCGCTCGAACTCTGCGGATCCTATTAAGGTGTTGCGGCTGAAGACTGTCACTTATGGAACAAATTCCGCTCCTTTTCTCGCAGTACGCTGTCTTTATTATTTAGCAGAGAAATTTGGTGAACAATTCCCGTTGGCGGCTAAGGCCATAAATAAAAACTTTTACATGGATGATATGCTATGTGGTGCAGACTCGATAGCTGAGCTTTTAGAGCTTAAGCGAGAGGCAACGGAAATATTAGAGAAAGGTGGATTCGAGTTGCGTAAATGGCGTAGTAATTGTGAGCAAATCTCTCAACCTGCTGAGCCGTTAACGCTGAAAACAGAAGATGCAGCCAAGACACTTGGAATATATTGGACGAGTAGCGTTGATAGGTTTCAGTTCTCTTATAATATCAAATACTGTTCAACCATTACCAAGCGTACAGTGTTGTCAGAGCTGGCTCAAGTGTTTGATCCTCTAGGATTCTTGAGTCCAATTCTGATCCTAGGCAAGATCTTTGTTCAGGAGCTCTGGGTTTTGAAGCAGGATTGGGACGAGGAACTTTCCCCTAGCTATGCTATTCAATGGAGCAAGTACAGAGAAGAGTTAAAATTAATTGATCAATGTTCCTTACCTCGTTCAGTCGTACCAGTTGAAGCGGAAATAGATACATTGGAGCTTTTCGGATTCTCAGATGCATCGAATCGGGCATACGGCGGAGCTGTATACTCTCGCCTAAAAGATACGGCAGGCCAAGTGACCGTGCGATTGGTAGCCGCCAAATCAAAAGTTTCGCCAGTTAGAGCATCCTCTCTACCTCGATTAGAATTGCAAGGAGCCGTGATTATGACCAAACTGATGGCAAAAGTTTGCTCTAGTATTCATCTGAAGGTATCCCAGATAGCATATTTCACGGACTCCACCATTGTATTGAACTGGCTATCTGCTCATGCAAGCCGATGGACCACATTTGTGGCTAACAGAGTGGCTCAAATTCAAGAATTATCAAATATACAGGATTGGTTTAAGGTAGACACTAAACTAAATCCAGCAGATATTATATCTAGGGGATTGTACCCAACTGACTTACACAATTCAGAGTTGTGGTGGCATGGCCCCCAATTTCTAAAAGATGTTCAAGATACTTGGCGATCAGAGCGTTGGAAGAACGACGAACCGATGCCAGAGCAAAGAAAAACAACATTTTCCTTAGCGGCGAGTATAAGCCATAATAATCACAATGATATAGTTAGCACAAGTAAATTTGCAAATGATTTTCTTAAGCTGCAGCGAGTATTTGGTTTCATATTTCGTTGGCGCAAACGCACTATGAAAGCAACTACTCAGAAACTGAGTGCGCTAACCGCAGCAGAATTATCGGGAGGCCTTCGGTACATTGTATTTAATTTACAAAACAGTATGTTGCGTGAGGAATTCACTAAGTTGAGGCAAAGAAAACAAATTAATTCAGCAAAAATACAATGCTTGAATCCGTTCATATCGGAAGAGGAGGGTATACCCATAATTAGAGTAGGTGGTCGCTTAGGCAAGGCCGAGTTAGCATTTGACACCAAGCATCCAATTTTGCTACTTTCTAATCATCCAGTGATCAATGCGCTGGTAAAACACATACATCATTTGAATTTACATGCCGGAGTGCTAGCTCTTTGCGCTTTTTTGCGGCAGAAGTATTGGATTGTCAATTGCAGGAAGCTAGCTCGCAAGATTGTGCGAGGCTGCGTGACATGTTTTCGTCTGAGACCAGTTCTAGCAACACAGCTAATGGGTGATCTACCTACGAGACGTGTGAGCGGCAATAACTACCCATTTCAACGTGCTGGTCTGGACTTTGCGGGTCCTATCTGGATGCATTTCAACATGCGTGGCAAGCGGCCTGTAAAGGTTTACCTCTGCGTATTCGTGTGCTTCCTTACAAAGGCATGCCACTTGGAAATCGTTTCTGATCTAAGTGCCAATGCCTTCATCGCTGCATTGAAACGATTTTTTGCCCGTCGAGGACTCAGCACGGATTTATATTGTGACAACGCCACAAACTTTGTGGGCGCCTCACGTGAGCTAAATCGAGGTCTGGAAGAGTTGGACAAATGTACAGTGGTTGACGAGTGCACCAAGCGAGGAGTGCAGTTTCACTTCATCCCGCCACGTTCCCCCCATTTCGGAGGACTTTGGGAGAGTGCAGTAAAGGTTGCGAAGCAACTGCTAGTGAAATGCGCGAACAGTACATCGCTAAACTTCGAAGACCTTTCGACCGCTGTAGCACAGGTAGAGGCGGTGATGAACTCGAGACCACTCCTCCCCTTGTCGTCTGACGCAAATGATTTGGAAGCGCTGACGCCTGGCCACTTCCTAGTTGGTCGTCCATTGAATGCGCTGGTGGAATCGGTTGACAGTGACTTGGTTAAACTGTCCATGATCAATCACTGGAAACGAATCTTATTGGTTCAGAGCCTATTCTGGAAACGCTGGTCTTCAGAGTACCTTACTTTACTACAGGAGCGAACCCGATGGACAAAAGGCGTTAGTAACATCAAACTAGACTCGTTAGCCTTGATTGCAGAGGATAACTCCCCACCTGGGCAATGGTTGCTGGGACGAGTAGTCGAGTTGCATCCAGGAGCAGACGGCGTGGTGCGAGTAGTTACTCTAAGGACCAAAAGCTGCACACTTAAACGAAACATACACAAAATATGCCCTTTGCCTTTGGAGGAGGAATTGGTCATGTAAGGTTGGAAGGAGCTTCCAAGGCGGGGAGAATGTTCGCGCCATTTAATTGATTGTAGTACTTAAACTAGAATTAGTTGACATCGTTAGCATTAAATTCCCATAGTAGTTAACATGATTTATCAATGTATGAGAAATGTAATCAACGTAACAGAAATGAATGCTAGCTGCTGCAACTTAACGAAGAAGGAGATGTATAACAGATGTACGATGAAATGAAGAAATAATGAAATTAAAAAATATATGTCGAATAGAGTTAGAGGCGAGCTGACGTGCGTTTTTATTCGAGAGGAAAACGGATTTATATGTAATATAAATCATTTATACGCTGCCTTGAGACTCTGGAGCGAACAGCTACAATCGACTTTTTTTCGATTTATGGGGGCGGATGGAGGCGTGGCAAAAATCCAAAATAAACTTGATCTGCGTGCAGAATTAACACATATTGTCTCCAAATTTGGTAGCTCTAGCTCTTATAATAGCTGAGATCTAGGTTTTCATACGGACGGACAGACAAACAGACGGACAGACGGACATGGCTATATCGACTCGGCTGATCATGCTGATTCAGAATATATATACTTTATAGGGTCGGAGATTTCTCCTTCTGCCTGTTACAAACATTTTCGGTTGGCACAAAGTTATAATACCCTTATACTCTTCGAGTAGCGGGTATAAAAATAATGGTCACACTTTTCCGCAAATTTTTTCTTTCTTTCAAATATTTTGAATGTAAGGGGGCAACGAGTTTATAAAATCAAAAACCCCTTTTTATACCCTTGCAGAGGGTATATTAATTTTAGCCAGAAGTTTGCAACGCACCTTAGGAGACATCTCCGACCCTATAAAGTATATATATTCTGAATCAGCATCACCAGAGGAGTCGAAAAATGGATGTCCGTCTGTCCGTCCGTCCGTCCGTCCGTCCGTCTGTCCGTCTGTCCGTCCGTCCGTCCGTCCGTCCGTCTGTCCGTCCGTCCGTCCGTCCGTCCGTCTGTCCGTCCGTCCGTCCGTCCGTCCGTCCGTCCGTCCGTCCGTCCGTCCGTCCGTCCGTCCGTCCGTCCGTCCGTCCGTCCGTCCGTCCGTCCGTCCGTCCGTCCGTCCGTCCGTCCGTCCGTCCGTCCGTCCGTCCGTCCGTCCGTCCGTCCGTCCGTCCGTCCGTCCGTCCGTCCGTCCGTCTGTTGCAACGCAAACTAGTCTCTCAGTTTTTGAGCTATCTTCATGAAACTTGGCATACAAGCTTCTTATTGCTGTAGGCTGTAAATAAGTCGGAACGAGCCAGATCGGACCGATATATCGTATAGCTGTCATAGAAGCTATCGGCCGATTTTTGTTGTTTTTCAAGATATTGCAACAAGATTTGGCAAATCCTATTCTTATTACGTTCTTAATGTGCTGTCAAAATTATATCAAAATCGGACCACTATAACATGTAGCTGCCATAGGAACAATCGGCTGAAATCAGGGTTTTTGTATGCAAACCTGTTTTGTTTTTGGAAATACCGCACATTATCAATACTTTTTAATGTTATACAGTAACCCGCCCTTAGTTTTTCCATTTAAATATCTGAGACGTTTATATTCTATAGCTGTTATAGGAACAATCAGTCAGTCCGTCTGTCTGTTGCAACTCAAATTAGTCCCCCAGTTATTGAGCTATCTTCATGAAACTTGCCACACAAGCTTATTATTGATGTAGGCTGTAAATAAGTCGGAACGAGCCAGATCGGACCGATATATCGTATAGCTGTCATAGAAGCTATCGGCCGATTTTTGTTGTTTTTCAAGATATTGCAACAAGATTTGACAAATCCTATTCTTATTACGTTCTTAATGTGCTGTCAAAATTGTATCAAAATCGGACCACTATAACATATAGCTGCCATAGGAACAATCGGCTGAAATCAGGGTTTTCGTATGCAAACCTGTTTTGTTTTTGGAAATACCGCACATTATCAATACTTTTTAATGTTATACAGTAACCCGCCCTTAGTTTTTCCATTTAAATATCTCAGACGTTTATATTCTATAGCTGTTATAGGAACAATCAGTCAGTCCGTCTGTCTGTTGCAACGCAAATTAGTCCCCCAGTTATTGAGCTACCTTCATGAAACTTGGCACCCAAGCTTATTATTGGTGTAGGCTGTAAATAAGTCGGAACGAGCCAGATCGGACCGATATATCGTATAGCTGTCATAGAAGCTATCGGCCGATTTTTGTTGTTTTTCAAGATATTACAACAAGATTTGGCAAATCCTATTCTTATTACGTTTCTAATGTGCTGTCAAAATTGTATCAAAATCGGACCACTATAACATGTAGCTGCCATAGGAACAATCGGCTGAAATCAGGGTTTTTGTATGCAAACCTGTTTTGTTTTTGGAAATACCGCACATTATCAATACTTTTTAATGTTATACAGTAACCCGCCCTTAGTTTTTCCATTTAAATATCTCAGACGTTTATATTCTATAGCTGTTATAGGAACACTCAGTCAGTCCGCGTGTCTGTTGCAACTCAAATTAGTCCCCCAGTTATTGAGCTATCTTCATGAAACTTTGCTCATAAGCTTCTTATTTCTGCCCTCTTTAAATAAGTCGGAATGGTATATCGGACTGATATATCGTATAGCTGTCATGGAGCCTACGGCCGATTTTCGTTATATTTCAAGATATAGCTATCAGGCTTATCACATCCAAATCTAAGTGTGTCCCTAATAATAAAGTTCGAAATCGAACTTTTATAACTTATAACGATCAACGATCGGCCTAATGAAGGTTCATGTTGCAATTTTATGGAAACCTGAGTACTATTACATATAGCTGTTAAACAAAAAATCCTGTAGCTGTTATTCAAACGCATTTTTGAATGAGAACTTTCCAAATTTATTTATATTTTATGACCAACAGATCCTTTACAACACAAAGACATTTCCTCATAACATTTTGTGTTAAGTATATAAGAAATCCAGGTATGTACAAAAGCATTAAAAGGTAGAATTATTTTTTTTCGAAGCAGGTGTTTGATTCATAGCCTTAATCATGTAAAAATCTTGACTTCCTGTACTGTTATAATTGTTCAATAAATACCACAGAAACCAGCAGCAATCCAAATATATTTTATATTTTGTATAACTGCAAGGGTATGAAACCTTCGGCAAGCCGAAGGTAGCCTTGCTTTCTTGTTTTTAAACTTAAAAAGGTTGCTGGCAAAGAAATTCACTCACCGTTGCATAAGTTCCTTCTATTTTAGGTACTCTTACAATTGAGATGATCTGAAGGAAAAGAAAAATGATTAGTAAAATCTCATATATTGCTTCAACATTAGTAATTTGTTTCGTTTTTTTATACCCTTGCAGAGGGTATATTAATTTTAGCCAGAAGTTTGCAACGCACCTTAGGAGACATCTCCGACCCTATAAAGTATATATATTCTGAATCAGCATCACCAGAGGAGTCGAAAAATGGATGTCCGTCTGTCCGTCCGTCCGTCCGTCTGTTGCAACGCAAACTAGTCTCTCAGTTTTTGAGCTATCTTCATGAAACTTGGCACACAAGCTTCTTATTGCTGTAGGCTGTAAATAAGTCGGAACGAGCCAGATCGGACCGATATATCGTATAGCTGTCATAGAAGCTATCGGCCGATTTTTGTTGTTTTTCAAGATATTGCAACAAGATCTCCTATTCTTATTACGTTCTTAATGTGCTGTCAAAATTATATCAAAATCGGACTACTATAACATATAGCTGCCATAGGAACAATCGGCTGAAATCAGGGTTTTCGTATGCAAACCTGTTTTGTTTTTAGAAATACCGCACATTATCAATACTTTTTAATGTTATACAGTAACCCGCCCTTAGTTTTTCCATTTAAATATCTCAGACGTTTATATTCTATAGCTTTTATAGGAACAATCAGTCAGTCCGTCTGTCTGTTGCAACTCAAATTAGTCCCCCAGTTATTGAGCTATCTTCATGAAACTTGGCACACAAGCTTATTATTGCTGTAGGCTGTAAATAAGTCGGAACGAGCCAGATCGGACTGATATATCGTATAGCTGTCAAAGAAGCTATCGGCCGATTTTTGTTGTTTTTCAAGATATTGCAACAAGATTTGGCAAATCCTATTCTTATTACGTTCTTAATGTGCTGTCAAAATTGTATCAAAATCGGACCATTATAACATATAGCTGCCATAGGAACAATCGACTGAAATCAGGGTTTTTGTATGCAAACCTGTTTTGTTTTTGGAAATACCGCACATTATCAATACTTTTTAATGTTATACAGTAACCCGCCCTTAGTTTTTCCATTTAAATATCTCAGACGTTTATATTCTATAGCTGTTATAGGAACAATCAGTCAGTCCGTTTGTCTGTTGCAACTCAAATTGGTCCCCCAGTTATTGAGCTATCTTCATGAAACTTTGCTCACAAGCTTCTTATTTCTGCCCTCTTTAAATAAGTCGGAACGGGTCAGATCGGACTGATATATCGTATAGCTGTCATGGAGCCTATCGGCCGATTTTCGTTATATTTCAAGATATAGCTATCAGGCTTACCACATCCAAATCTAAGTGTGTCCCTAATAATAAAGTTCGAAATCGAACTTTTATAACTTATAACGATCAACGATCGGCCTAATGAAGGTTCATGTTGCAATTTTATGGAAATCTGAGTACTATTACATATAGCTGTTAAACAAAAAATCATGTAGCTGTTATTCAAACGCATTTTTGAATGAGAACTTTCCAAATTTATTTATATTTTATGACCAACAGATCCTTTACAACACAAAGACATTTCCTCATAACATTTTGTGTTAAGTATATAAGAAATCCAGGTATATACAAAAGCATTCAAAAGGTAAAATTATTTTTTTTCGAAGCAGGTGTTTGATTCATAGCCTTAATCAGGTCAAAATCTTGACTTCCTGTACTGTTATAATTGTTCAATAAATACCACAGAAACCAGCAGCAATCCAAATATATTTTATATTTTGTATAACTGCAAGGGTATGAAACCTTCGGCAAGCCGAAGGTAGCCTTGCTTTCTTGTTTTTAATTATGTGCACCGAAAATATTCATAGTGCAATTTTATCGGTCATCGCGTAAGAAATGCAGTGGTCAGGTGGTGATGGTAGTTGACTGTTAAGCGAAAGGTCCGAAAGGCGTCTCTTTCACACATGCATAATTTATAACTGCAAAGTAATAAAAGCAATGGGCAACATCTAATAAGAATCGAGTGGAACTTGCATAGGCAAAACAAATTAGAGACGGAAAGAAATAAAAAGCAAGAACGCATTGTTCACATTTGGCACGTGTTTTTCCGAAGAATTGTAGCGGGTATATCACAGTCGAGTCAGCTCGACTGTAGCCTTTCCGACTTGTTTACATTACGTTACTGTTAGACCCCTGTGCCACCACTTATTAGATTTCTGTACCGTCTTTCATAGAAGTTTAGAGTATAATGAAGGAAATCAAGGAGACTCTCGGTAAATTTAACGAGACCCTTAATAGTTTGATCACGGTTAACTTAGTTACTGAAGAAAACAAGAAATTGGGTGCTAGGTTGGTTACATTGGAAGGGGACTACGAGAACTGGAATCCTGTGGGAATCCAGTCGACACCATTGACCAAAGCACGTAATGAGTACGAGTTGAAGGACTTTGCCTGTTGGTCCGTAACCCAAGGAACTTGCCTGAGGCTTATTCCTTTTGTCTCGAGTTACAAAATGTGGTATCGAGAGCTGGTGCTGGTCCTACGTTTTTGAATACTAGGTTTTCACAGCCTTCCCAATATCTTCAGCCTAGATTCATTCCCTGGCACTTATCAGGGTTATGGTAGACCCCCGCTAAAAAATTTCCATGCTCATTCGAACCAGCATGGCCCCAGAGCGACTCAGCCCTCATCGAGGTGGACTCGCCAATCAGCCATAAAAATGGAATCCAACCGATCGGGTCAATCCCACCACTCTGGGTACAATGCGCCTCCGAACGATTCCACTAAGAGAACAGCGACTGGGAATATTAACCCTTTCCAGAAGGCCCAGAGACTCTATCATATAGAGCCAACTCCAGCTTTACCCGCAGGGGGGATAGGGGGAATGACCAGAATGGTCTTCCTTCTGCATATTGTGAGCAAGCCTTTAGCCCCAAGGGGACTGAGCACCAATCAATTGAATTAACTAACGATGACCCAATTGTAGAATCAGACGTGAGCCAAGGGGCTCCGAATTTTATGGCGAGCGCCTCTCCAGCGTTCCATACCTAGAGTATGAAACCAAGGACGGGGCTAAGCTACATTTCCTTATAGACACCGGCGCGAATAAATATTTTATTAGCCCAAAAAATTCCGCTGGATGTACCCCCATTCTTACCCCATTCCATGTCCAATCCGCCGCTGGTAATGTGAAAATCACACATCACCTAGTGGGTAAATTCTTCGAGCCAATCGGCAATGTAACCACGACAATTTTTTTCGTTCTCCCCGGCCTAGATTCCTTAGATGGAATTATCGGGGATGACACCTTAAAGGACATCAAGGCTATTGTTGATAGAAAGAACAATTGTCTTATTATATCCCCGGGTATCAAAATTCCTCTCTTTGCAAAAAAATCTCTGAATGTCCATTCGCTGTTAGGCTCCGAACACCCGGAAAACATAAAACGTACCCTTAACTCCCTAATAAACGAATTCTCGACTCTTTTTGATCCGCTTTCACCGGGCGAAACGGTCCACACGAGTGTGAGGGCCGAAATTCGTACCACCACCGATGAGCCTGTGTACACTAAAAGTTACCCTAATCCTGCAAACATGCGAAATGAGGTTGATAGACAAATCTCGGAACTTTTAGCGGACGGCATTATTCGACCCTCAAAAAGTCCGTACAATTCCCCACTTTGGATTGTTCCCAAAAAACCAAAACCAAACGGGGAAAAGCAATATCGCCTCGTCATAGATTTCAAGCGTCTGAACTCAGTTACGATATCAGACACCTACCCAATTCCAGATATCAACTCTACTTTAGCTAGTTTGGGTGAAGCAAAATACTTCACTACACTTGACTTAACGTCAGGATTTCACCAGATTCACATGAAGGAATCTGATACGCCGAAAACGGCTTTCTCTACCTTGAACGGGAAATACGAGTTCCTGCGCCTTCCAACGCATGATTGACGATGTGCTAAGAGAGCACATTGGAAAAATATGCTACATCTATATAGACGACATCATCGTCTTTAGCAAAGATTACGATAGTCACTGGATAAATTTGCGCCTAGTCTTTAACAGTCTTAAAGAGGCAAAGCTCCAGATTAACCTAGAGAAAACCAAATTCTTATTAACGCAAGTTGAGTTTCTCGGTTATTTAGTTACCTCGGAAGGTATTAAGGCTGGTCGAAAAAAGGTGGACGCCATAATGAACATGAACCCCCTACTAATGTCAAAGAATTGAAAAGTTTTCTTGGCATGACTTCTTACTATCGGAAATTCATACGAGATTACGCAAAGGTTGCGAAACCGCTTACAAATATTACATGCGGAGAGTTCTCCAAGGTTAAATCAAATCAGTCAAAGAGGGTCCCTATTGAACTGAACGAGGAGGCCTTACAGGCTCTCTCTGATCTGAAGTCTATTCTTACTTCCTCGGAAGTTTTAGCATTTCCTAACCTCAACAAGCCTTTCCGTCTTACAACAGATGCCTCTAATTACGCGATCGGAGCTGTTCTTTCACAAGAAGAACAGGGGAAGGATAGACCAATAGCCTTCATCTCACGATCTTTAAGTAAAACAGAAGAAAATTACGCCACCAATGAGAAAAATATGCTCGCAATAGTGTGGGCATTGGACAATCTTAGTTCCTTTTTGTACGGCACTGGCTGTATCAAGATTTATAGTGATCACCAACCCCTTACGTTTGCGCTAGGCAACCGGAACTTCAATGCGAAATTAAAACGCTGGAAGTCCTGGATCGAAGAATACAACTGCACCATGGTTTATAAACCCGGTAAGTCGAATCTGGTCGCAGACGCACTTTCGCGTATCCCTACGCAAGTTAATCACTTAGAATCCGACACCGCAACCGTGCATAGCGCTTTTCAAGACGCTTCGTAATTAATACCCCACGTTGAGAACCCGATTAACGTTTATAGAAATTAGCTGGTCTTCGACGCAAACGTAACCGAATATTCTTGTATTCCTGTATTCCTGTTACGCCCGTCACACGATCCCTATCAACAACCAGACGAGAATCCAGCTTGGCACTCTCCTGAGACAATACTTGAAGCCAGTTATCATCAACGGCGTTAAAATCCCCGACGACCTTTTGCAAGATTTTCAAACCTGTTGTTCTTCTAACTTTAGCGGGTATAAAATACGTATAACACAAAGATTAGTATTGGATTTAGATGACAGCGAAGAGATTTGCGAAGTCATCGAGAAGGAACATCGCCGGGCTCACAGGGGCCCAGCGGAAGTAAAAATGCAACTGTTGGAAAGGTTTTACTTTCCTCAAATGGAGCTCAGGTGTCTGCTTGCGAATGTTGTAAAACATTCAAATACGACCGACACCATAGTAAACCAGATTTGCAGCCAACCCCCATTCCAAGTTACCCATGTGTAATACTACATATTGACGTATTCACTTTGGAGAAAAGTATGTATTTAAGCTGTATTGATAAGTTTACCAAATTTGCCAAGCTCTTCCCGCTGGAGTCCAAGTCAGCTATCCATTTGCGGGAAAAGTTATTGGATGCCGTCCATTACTTCACTGCGCCTAGGGTCATAGATCCGATAATGAAAAGGGTCTTCTCTGCCCCACTGTCTTAAATTACCTGAGAACATTGCAAATTGAACTTTATTATACACCAACTCAGAAGAGCGAAGTCAACGACCAGAGGTTCCACTCCACATTCTTAGAAATCGATCGTTGCTTAAAAACCGAATTCCCTACTTTAAAAAGCGTAGAATTGCTGCCTATCACCGTAGACAGGTAGACAACAATTCCGTGCACTCGGTAACAAACAAGAAACCGGTGGACATATTCTTTGACCGCACGTCAATAATCAATTACCAAGGGTTATCGGACTTTAAAAGTCAAACCATGGAAGACATAAGAGGCCTTATTGCACATAAGCAGGCCTTGGCCATAACAAGAAAAGAGAACAACCCATTCGATTCGAGGAAGGCAGGAAGGTTTTTATTAGGAATAAACAAATTAAAACTAAAGAAAAACCGAAATGTAAAGCTGAGGTGGTACAGGAAGATAGGACAGTGACGGTCAAAACACGGTCCGGGAAAATTTTCCATAAGTCAGACGTTAGGAGGTAACAAGGCTTACTGATTCTTCTAAAAATAATAAAAGTTGGCAAAGACTTTCACGCATCTAGAATATTAAGCAAACAAAAAAATATACCAAAAAGAAAACAAAAAATATGATATAAGTCCCTATATAAAAAAATATATACAAACACAAGAAACGAAACACTAAAATTAAGTCGCACAATCATAAACAAAAAACACACATACACAAGAAATTACACAAATATTGTATAACAAAATAAGAATAAAAACCACTCAAGAAATACAGACATACAAATAAACACAGAAATTGTCAACACTAACACACTCGAAATACTACACACTACACTGAAACATAAGTGCACAAGCACATCCCATCTATAATAACACAATACCACTTAAGTTTACAATTGTTCGACGCTAAGAATGACCTATTCCAAAATCATATGTAACCCTCCACTTCCTTCTCCCTTTTTTCCTTCCCCCAACCTTATAAGTCTTTTGCTGGCCCATGTCGCTTGCGCCTTTCACATATTTAAGTACGTGGTTCCTTTACAACAGGGAATAATTTGGCGGACAAACGGTGTCTTTAAACTAGCACACATCATCGACCACGCCAGAATGCAACAGTTCATCGGTGACCTGAATGAAGAAGTAGCCGAGATGACCGATAGACGAATGGCCACTCTAGTAACAAACTATTTGGAAGATGCGTCAGAGGGAATAAGTCAACTATCCAGAACCTTCAAAGGTTTTCTCTAATGACCGGCAAGTTGCTCTACTCTTCGATTTCGGAGGCAATAGTGGCTTTGCTTATCTTCGCGCTCGTATACTTCCTGTGGAGGAAGGTGACTTCGACCAAAGGCATCCCGGTCGTTAAGGACTGTAAGCCGGACCTGGGAACTCAAGCTGCAAGCGGGGCACCAAAAGCTCTATGATCTGCGGGACGCAGAGTTATGAACCTTCTCCGCAAGCCCCCCTCTCCAACGACCACCGCTCTCGTACGCGACCGTTGCGTCATTCGCCGGCCAACCAACTCGCTTAAATGCTGGCGGATGAATTAAGACTATGCTCTTAACCTTAACTAGGTGAGATATTCGGTAGATGTACCGAACTGACTAGGCAGCTATGGACTGCCTTAACTTAAATATACATACATTTGTAGAAGGAGGCTTGACATCACAAAGTACATAAGTTAACTGAAGTCAACAATCTCTAGGTTGCTGACCGTAACATGACTCCGAGCGAATCTGCTTAGCCAGCATTTGAACGGATATCGTTGCATAGTCGGCAAACACAGCACATTTGTGTGGCCGCTATGAGTATGATTGCGGAACAGAGTTTCGCTTTCATTTAACTTTAAGAATCTTTATACCCTTGCAGAGGGTATATTAATTTTAGCCAGAAGTTTGCAACGCACCTTAGGAGACATCTCCGACCCTATAAAGTATATATATTCTGAATCAGCATCACCAGAGGAGTCAAAAAATGGATGTCCGTCTGTCCGTCCGTCCGTCCGTCCGTCTGTTGCAACGCAAACTAGTCTCTCAGTTTTTGAGCTATCTTCATGAAACTTGGCACACAAGCTTCTTATTGCTGTAGGCTGTAAATAAGTCGGAACGAGCCAGATCGGACCGATATATCGTATAGCTGTCATAGAAGCTATCGGCCGATTTTTGTTGTTTTTCAAGATATTGCAACAAGATTTGGCAAATCCTATTCATATTACGTTCTTAATGTGCTGTCAAAATTGTTTCAAAATCGGACCACTATAACATATAGCTGCCATAGGAACAATCGGCTGAAATCAGGGTTTTTGTATGCAAACCTGTTTTGTTTTTGGAAATACCGCACATTATCAATACTTTTTAATGTTATACAGTAACCCGCCCTTAGTTTTTCCATTTAAATATCTCAGACGTTTATATTCTATAGCTGTTATAGGAACAATCAGTCAGTCCGTCTGTCTGTTGCAACTCAAATTAGTCCCCCAGTTGACTATCTATCTTCATGAAACTTGGCACACAAGCTTATTATTGCTGTAGGCTGTAAATAAGTCGGAACGAGCCAGATCGGTACGATATATCGTATAGCTGTCATAGAAGCTATCGGCCGATTTTTGTTGTTTTTCAAGATATTGCAACAAGATTTGGCAAATCCTATTCTTATTACGTTCTTAATGTGCTGTCAAAATTGTATCAAAATCGAACCAGTATAACATATAGCTGTCATAGGAACAATCGGCTGAAATCAGGGTTTTCGTATGCAAACCCGTTTTGTTTTTGGAAATACCGAACATTATCAATACTTTTTAATGTTATACAGTAACCCGCCCTTAGTTTTTCCATTTAAATATCTCAGACGTTTATACTCTATAGCTGTTATAGGAACAATCAGTCAGTCCGTCTGTCTGTTGCAACTCAAATTAGTCCCCCAGTTATTGAGCTATCTTCATGAAACTTGGCACACAAGCTTATTATTGCTGTAGGCTGTAAATAAGTCGGAACGAGCCAGATCGGACCGATATATCGTATAGCTGTCATAGAAGCTATCGGCCGATTTTTGTTGTTTTTCAAGATATTGCAACAAGATTTGGCAAATCCTATTCTTATTACGTTCTTAATGTGCTGTCAAAATTGTATCAAAATCGAACCAGTATAACATATAGCTGCCATAGGAACAATCGGCTGAAATCAGGGTTTTTGTATGCAAACCTGTTTTGTTTTTGGAAATACCGCACATTATCAATACTTTTTAATGTTATATAGTAACCCGCCCTTAGTTTTTCCATTTAAATATCTCTGACGTTTATATTCTATAGCTGTTATAGGAACAATCAGTCAGTCCGTTTGTCTGTTGCAACGCAAATTAGTCCCCCAGTTATTGAGCTATCTTCATGAAACTTTGCTCACAAGCTTCTTATTTCTGCCCTCTTTAAATAAGTCGGAACGGGCCAGATCGGACTGATATATCGTATAGCTGTCATGAAGCCTATCGGCCGATTTTCGTTATATTTCAAGATATAGCTATCAGGCTTACCACATCCAAATCTAAGTGTGTCCCTAATAATAAAGTTCGAAATCGAACTTTTATAACATATAACGATCAACGATCGGCCTAATGAAGGTTCATGTTGCAATTTTATGGAAATCTGAGTACTATTACATATAGCTGTTAAACAAAAAATCATGTAGCTGTTATTCAAACGCATTTTTGAATGAGAACTTTCCAAATTTATTTATATTTTATGACCAACAGATCCTTTACAACACAGAAAAAAAAAAGTTGCATATAAATTAGACAATAAAAAACACTTGCCCAAATCAAGTCAAAATTTCATACAATCAAAATTTAAAAATCCATAGTTGACATTAACGTTTCAGCAAGGAGAAAAGGCTCTAACAAAAATGACGGGCTCTTTTAGTGTGAAGCTGAAGTCAAAAAAAGGTCAATTCATTGTAAATGACTTGAACGAGAACACGACGTTGGCTGAATTAAAAACGCGGATAGTTCAGGTGACGCAAATTAGGGAGACTCAGCTACACGTGCTCGTGGGCTACCCTCCGCGGCATCTTGATCTCAACGAACAACAACAGCGTAGTCTATGCGCTGCTGGGGTCAACAGTGGAGAGACGTTAATCGTAGAGGAAAAAACGGCACCTATGTCGAGATCCACGGACATCGAGGATGACGAAGCGCTGGCACGTCGTCTGCAAGCGGAGGAAGATGCTGAGCATCTGCGTCAAGTAACCACCTCAAACAATGCTGAAATGAGCAATAGCGACAGCGCAACTCTATCCATACCTGTGACCGAAGCTGGTCCCAATGGTGATTTTAATGGCATTTTGCTGAAAAAGGTAGTGCCAGCTGATAATTCGTGCCTCTTTACAAGCATACGATTTGTACTTAACGGAAAGGTGGATAACGAGGGCAGTGAAATGATGCGCCATATCATTGCCCAGGAGGTAGCTGCAGATCCGCAACAATACAATGATGCAGTCCTTGGCAAATCGAATGCGGAGTACTGTGCTTGGATACAAAAAGCCGACTCTTGGGGAGGTGCAATTGAAGTGTCAATACTATCCAATTATTATGGCATTGAAATCGATGTGGTAGACATACAAAATGCAATTATCAACCGTTTTGGTGAAGATAAAAATTTTGGCCTAAGAGTATTTCTACTATTTGATGGCATACACTATGATCCACTTTATATGGAGACTGCGCAAAGTGCAGCACCAGCTACAATCTTCCCCGTCGAGGAACAAGGGGTCTATCAACAAGCTGAACAACTGGCCAATGAAGCCAAGTCATCGCGACAATTTACAAATGTGGATAAATTTAATCTGCGCTGCTTGCAGTGTGACCTGATGCTTGTGGGTCAAGCCCAAGCCCAACAGCATGCAAAAGCAACTGGACATGCCAATTTCGGAGAAATTTAATACGTGCTAATTTTTGGTACAGTTTATATTTTGGCTTTTATTCTGTTCGCCTATTATTTACTCACAACATAGAATGGCAAACACCTCCAAGTCCCGCCCCAGAATATGGGTTTTTAAAAATCGTAACACTAAATATTTCAAAAATCGGTAGTTAATTTATTTAAATCTTTCTTTACCCAACTGTCATTTTATTTTGGAAAGTAATAAAGTTCCAATCATTACACAAAGACATTTCCTCATAACATTTTGTGTTAAGTATATAAGAAATCCAGGTATATACAAGAGCATTAAAAAGGTAGAATTATTTTTTTTCGTAGCAGGTGTTTGATTCATAGCCTTAATCAGGTAAAAATCTTGACTTCCAGTACTGTTATAATTGTTCAATAAATACCACAGAAACCAGCAATCCAAATATATTTTATATTTTGTATAACTGCAAGGGTATGAAACCTTCGGCAAGCCGAAGGTAGCCTTGCTTTCTTGTTTTGTATTCAGTTTGTATTCTTATTCCGACAAAACTGCAACGCTTTGCTGTCGAATTAAATAAATAACGAATAGAACTACCTGTCTTTTATTGTCACGGCTCCGCCTGACATTAGACTTGAAGAGCCGCGCGAGTTACCGCAGCACCTTCCCCTCCCCCAAAACCGACCAGAGCCCGTTAAGGGCAACGACATCGATCCACGGATAACATAAACAACAGTCGAGAGAGTTATAAAACACCTCCCCCTTCCACCAAGCCGGCCAGAGTCTACTTATGTCAACGACATCGTTCCACGGACAGCAACAACCACATTGCACCCCGATCGTTGGCTACAATGTATAAGATGCTGACGATGTAAACAAGATACGCTGTACTTGACATTCTCGGAAGAGCTACACATAAATACACATATATATACTTACGTATTTGCGAGGTTGAGTCGAACAAATGATCCGTCGATTAGACTAAGATCAATGCTGAAGTTGATATTAAATAAATAGAAAACACGAACGAATTCAGTGAACTTCTTTATTCCTTTGCTGTCAGCTTAAGACTAAATGTATAGAGTTATGATCGGCTCGAAGTGAGTCGCGAGTAACGGATAAAGTTCGGTTTTTTATGTTTGGAACGATATGGTTACACAGCAATCATGCGCTTACGTGTATTGGTTGCGCGTTTCGTATTTCATGTTACGTATGGCTAAATATTTATGCATGCGCAAGATTGTATGTGCATTGCTTTTGTTAGATTTAAGCTTGTGTAAGCGTAATATGTGAAGTATATTATGCTACTTCCCTCCCCTTAAAAGGAAGCTTATGCTTCTATTGGGGTTGACGCATATAATCTTGGTAATGCAGTTGGGTTTGTATCTTGTGTTTCCATAATTGTTTTTGTTGTTTTTAGTTTTAAGTAGATACAAACTATACAAAATGTAAGGCTAATGAGTGATACAACAATAGAGACTATAATATTATTATTTGATATTAGTTTTACAATGTCCTTATGTTCTATTGCTTTTATTTTTATTAGTTCAATGGGTGTGTACAATGGGGTTAGATTTATTTCGGGATTAAGTTGGTTTTCACTTAAAGTTATTTTTCTTATTTTAATTTTACATTGTTTTATCGTTATTATTTTATTGCCGTTAATTGTTATGTTTTTATTTATTTCTTGGCAATCTTGTTCTATAATAGTATTTTTTATGTTCCAAGTAAGGATATTGTTTGGTTCAACGTATTTAATTATCTGGTTAACTGTTGTGGGGACAAAATTGCAAATTGGTTTAGTTCTTTTTATAATGTTCTTAATACATTCGTTACTTATTTCTTTACAATTTTGATTATAAATTTTGCCATGTTCTTCAAAATAAGTATCTTTTCGTTGTGATCGAGTTGGTACCCGTTATTATCTGGGTAAGGTATTATGTTAATTGTGTGGACAGTTTTTTGCTTAATAGGGATATGTGCTATGATAAGTATTTGGTTAGTACTAATCCAGGTTGATGTTTTAATTTGTAAGATGTTACTACTGTCAACGTTCTCTAGTCTGTCGTGAATAAGTAATGGTAAGTTCATTAAATTTTTTCTGTTTTTTAAATTGGGTTTTGTAGTAATGTGTCTCCCTATTTCTATTGGTGATTTTATAATGGTCTTCGTCAGTTTGTTCGATGTTCTTTGTTAATTTAAAAGGGTTTTCTAATTTCCCTTTTTGCAACGGTCCTTTTCTATATCTAGTGTCGACGTTGTATTCCGCTCGGTCTTTTTACTTTTTACTGAGTTTAGCTTCATTGTCATCGGAATTTTTTATGATACGGATTTTTTCGTTTATTGTTTTATGGAGTCTTTCTATATCTGCAACACCTGTTTTTGTGGTATTGAGTTGTAATTCTACGTTTTCAGTTTCGAGCCAACGTTTGAGGGCTAAACTAGAAAATGCGCCATCTCTGTCTGCTTTTAGAATTTCGGGTTTCCCCAACTGATTGAATATGCGCATTCTATCCAATCTTTTGTTTTGATCTGCTCAAGGGTGGCAAATTTTGAATAAATGTCAATACAACTCAAATAGTGATTCCCTTCAGAGGAATAGATATCTACTACAAATTTATCGCGGCAATGTTCGGGTTTAGGGGTGACTTTCATTGGCATTTTTGTATTTCGGTGTTCTGTTTTTGCTAAGTTACAAATTTGGCATTCGTTAATTATATTTTGGATAAGGAGTTGGCTATTTGGGAAGTAGTATGTCTCGCCGAAAAGTTTTACAGTTTTCTGTATTCCGGGGTGTAGAAGTTTTTCATGTGTGTTTAGAATTAGTTCTTTGAAATTTGCGTATGTAGGAATGTTTTTTAGTAAGATGAGGCTTCGGAAAATCTTTGTATATCTTGGATTCATTGTCTCCTTATATGCTTTTTGAATTATTTCGAAATCTGCATCGCTTTCGATGTAAAGAGCGCTGTTTTTTGAACAGAAGTAGTCGAGTAGATATCGTTTGGCTATTTCAGGGGTCATTTCTTCATATGAAAGGTGTATAATTTGTTTTTTGAAGTAAGTTTCTATTTCTGTACTATTGGGACCTTTGGTAAAGATGATTTGTCTTTTATGTTGATTGATAGCTTTCTCTGATAATCCGATCAAATTGCTACTGTCTTCTTCAGCACTATGTTGTGTAGATTCACCAAAAAATGTTTGTTCTATCTTTACTCTAGAAAGTGCGTCTGCTACGTAATTTTCTTTTCCTTTTATATATTTTATGTCGAAGTCATATTCCGAAAGTCTAATTTTCCATCTTGTTAATTTTAAATTAGGTTCTTTTAGTTTGTGTAGCCAGCACAAGAGTTGATGGTCAGAACCTACTTCGAAATGTCGTCCTAACAGGTAGTGTCGGAAGGTTTTGGTAGCCCAAACTATTGCTAGTAATTCTTTTTCTATGGCGCTATAATTGACTTCATGTTCATTTAGTGTTCTGCTGATGTAACTAATAGGGTGTCCGTCTTGTGATAAAACAGCTCCTAAAGCTACATTACTGGCGTCTGTTGTTAATGTAAATTTCCTCTCGAAATTTGGTATTTTTAGGATCGGATCTTCAGAGATTAATAATTTTAACTTTTGGAATGCTTCTAAGTATTCTAAACTGTTTATATCTATTGTTTCTCCTTTCTTTAGGCACTTGGTCAGGGGTTTTGCAATGTCTGAAAAGTTAGGTATAAATTTCCTATAATATCCTGTAAGTCCTAAAAAGGCCTTAATTTCTTTAGTTTTTCTTGGTAGCGGGTATTTGACTATGGCTTTGATTTAATCCGGGTTTGGTTTAATCCCGTCTTTAGTAATAACGTGTCCTAGGAAAGTTGTCTCTTGTTTCAAGAACTCGCATTTATCTAGTTGTAATTTTAAGTTTGCCTGTGATAATTTTTCGAAAACAGCTTGTAAGGCTTGAAGATGTTCTTCTAAAGATGTGGAGAAAACTATGATGTCGTCTAGGTATACTAGACAACATTTATTTAAAAGTGGACGGAGTAAATTGTTCATGCATCTTTGAAATGTAGCGGGGGCATTTTTAAGCCCAAATGGCGTTCGTGTGTACTCGTAGTGTCCATATTTTGTAGAGAAGGCAGTTTTGGCTATTGACTCTGGGTCCATTTCTATTTGATGAAAGCCCTTTGCAAGTTCTATTGTTGTGAAATAATTAGACCTCCCTAGTTTTCCTAATATTTCATCTATGTTTGGTATGGGGTATCTGTCGTTTATTGTTATTTCGTTCAATTTCCAATAATCTATTACGATACGAAGCTTCTGCTGTTCAGAAGCATCTAGTTTTTTAGGTACGACCCAAATGGGGCTACAGTATGGTGAATTACTTTCTCGGATAATGCCCTGTTCTACCATGTCTTGGATCTGTTTTTCTACTTCTTTTTCATATGTTTGTTGGAAACTATAAACTTTAGAGTAGACGGGGATATTGTGTGTGGTGTTAATAAGATGTTTTTCTTGGTTTATGAACGTGAGCGTGTCACCTTCGCGAAATTGGATGTCTTGGTATTTTGTCAGTAGGTTAGTTAGTTTCAGTTTTTCTTCTACGTTAAGGTGTGCTAATCGGAACAAGTTCTCCTGAAGTGTGGAGGTTTCTAAATAAGTGGGGTCTTGTGGAAATGAAGGGTCCACTTGGATATGGTTCTGTTCTGTAATGTTGTTAAAGTCTTTTATCTTGTATATTTTGTTAAATAGGGTGGCAGTTTTCTTTTTATAGTCAATTATTGCTTTGGCTTCGGACAACAATTTGCGTCCAATCAGCATGTCATAACGATCTGAGAACTGGTGAATCAAGAACTCTTGGGCAATAGGGAAGTAGTTGTTAGGTGGTATATTCGTAAGTTCGTTAATTATTAATGGGCCATTACTGGTGTGGATTAGGTGATTGGTTTCTTGTGTTGGTGTTTGAAAAATATTTCGCGTGAGCATATTTATCGTAGATCCTGTATCAATTAGACATTTCAATTCGGTATTATTATGTTTGATCGTTATGTATTGGCTTGATCCGGGGCTACTAGCCGAAAATTTTCTGCTTGTTCAGGGTCGTCTGGTTCATTGTCATTTGTTGTTGGTGTTCCCTCTTCGGTTGTTTCTGAATTGTCATAGTTCTGTTCAGGGGGACACGGAATTAATTCTGGGGTATAGTTCGGTTGATAGGGATAAGGCTGAGGTTGAAAATATTCTGGGTAGTAAGGATAATAGTAATTATAGCTATAAGGATATTCAGGTTGATTAGACGTTACTTCTTGGTATCTTAGCTCCTCTAGGCTCATTTTAGACTGTCCGCTGTCTGATGGTCTCTGTCTTTTTACTGGAAGTTGATATTAAATAAATAGAAAACACGAACGAATTCAGTGAACTTCTTTATTCCTTTGCTGTCAGCTTAAGACTAAATGTACAGAGTTATGATCGGCTCGAAGTGAGTCGCGAGTAACGGATAAAGTTCGGTTTTTTATGTTTGGAACGATATGGTTACGCAGCAATCATGCGCTTACGTGTATTGGTTGCGCGTTTCGTATTTCATGTTACGTATGGCTAAATATTTATGCATGCGCAAGATTGTATGTGCATTGCTTTTGTTAGATTTAAGCTTGTGTAAGCGTAATATGTGAAGTATATTATGCTACTATATATATATATACATTTACAGACATACATTATAAGTGGTCAGCATAATTGTAAGAAATATCCGAATTCAATTATATTCAGTCTTGTACGAAACCACAAACCCGAAAGACGTGTATTCATTTATTAAAGAATAATATTAAGTGACCACCAAATACCCCAAGGCGATACTGAAGATACTAAGAGGATCTACGGAACAGCTGGAACAGCATAATTCTGGACCTACGATGTCAATAACAATCTTCACATATCTTAACTTGTAAGTGCAAGAATAAGCAATGCGAGTGTTACACAACTGTGAAATAACAAATCGAAAAAAAAAAGAAAATAAGAAATTAATATATATAATTACACATAAAACATATAAGACTCCAGATGCCACTCTAATAGAAGCACTGTGAAACTTAACAAAAGAAAAAAATTTTTTTATATATACAATTACACACACGAAATTAGCAGATGCCGCTCTAAAATTCACTTGTTAAGGATCTTCACTTGGTTAAACCAGTTTTTTCGCCAGGTCCCGACGGTGTTCCCGCTTGTGTACTTCGGTTCTGTGCCGACTCCCTAAGTAAGCCATTGCTCAAACTATTTTCGCTGTCCTTAGATACTTCATCCTTTCCTTCCATTTGGAAGGAATCTTTTATCATTCCCTTGTTTAAGAAGGGCAGTAAGTCTGAAGCAAGCAATTATAGAGGTTTCTCTAAATGGTCGGCTATACCTAAATTCTTCGAGAATGTTTTAACTCCTCACTTGCAACATTTCTATAGATTCGTCAACTCGCCTTCCCAGCACGGATTTATAAAACGTCGATCAACTACGACAAACTTACTGGAGCTGACATCCTTTGTTATAAAAGGTTTTCAGGAAAATCTTCATAACGATCTGAGAACTGGTGAATCAAGAACTCTTGGGCAATAGGGAAGTAGTTGTTAGGTGGTATATTCGTAAGTTCGTTAATTATTAATGGGCCATTACTGGTGTGGATTAGGTGATTGGTTTCTTGTGTTGGTGTTTGAAAAATATTTCGCGTGAGCATATTTATCGTAGATCCTGTATCAATTAGACATTTCAATTCGGTATTATTATGTTTGATCGTTATGTATTGGCTTGATCCGGGGCTACTAGCCGAAAATTTTCTGCTTGTTCAGGGTCGTCTGGTTCATTGTCATTTGTTGTTGGTGTTCCCTCTTCGGTAGTTTCTGAATTGTCATAGTTCTGTTCAGGGGGACACGGAATTAATTCTGGGGTATAGTTCGGTTGATAGGGATAAGGCTGAGGTTGAAAATATTCTGGGTAGTAAGGATAATAGTAATTATAGCTATAAGGATATTCAGGTTGATTAGACGTTACTTCTTGGTATCTTAGCTCCTCTATGCTCATTTTAGACTGTCCGCTGTCTGATGGTCTCTGTCTTTTTACTGGGTTATTAGTCTGTACGTTTCCAGTTTGTGGGTATATCATGGGCATGTGAGTGTCGTTAGGTCCAAAGCGATTTTGGTCAAAAATTTTTTGTCGGTTAAAAGCTGTGTTCGGTCTGGGTGCTTGTGCCAGAGGTATGTTAGGTTGTGGGTAGATAGGTCTATTTTGATATTGAGGAATCGGATTTGTGTTAAACCTGGGTACATGAGAATATGTTTGGTGATAGGGTTGATAGACATTGTTATAGAATGGTTGGAATGGTGTAAGGGGTCTGGTTTGATTGTTTATTTGCCTGTTTTGGGGAGTGGTTGTTATTTTGTTTGAAGTTGGCATTATATTATCTTTATTTGAGGTTGGTGCTTCGTAAAGCCCTTTTTCTTGTAATATGTTTATTAATGATCTCAAGTTTGGAATATTACAGTTAATTAGTCTGAGATAGATGTGGCTTGGAAGTTTTTGAATTAAATTTTCGATACTGGTTTGTATCAATCTAGTATATAGTGTGGTTTCAGTAATATTATTTTCTAGTTCTAATTTACTTATAAGTATTTGCCGTTTTCTTTCGGCTTCCTCAAGGAAATGACGAATGTTACCTCGATATTGTGTGTTCCTGAATTCCTCTAGAAGTTGGTGGTTCGGTGCTTGGGGCTTGTAGTTGAGTATAAGTTGAGTCCTAAGTTCACTCCAGCTGCGGAGGTTGGTCACTCCGAGGGTGCGGATAACATCGCCACTGATGTTGCGTTCGATGTGTCCAAAGATTATTAACTTTTGTCTTTCGTCTGTAGTCTGATAAAGGGCCAAGATGAAGTCGATGCGACTGATGAAGGTGTACAAGGTGTTAGGATCTCCGTTGAAAACCTCGATTGCGTGTATTTGTCTTTCGACTTGAATCATATTCGAGTCAGACAATTCTATTTGTGTTGGTGCTGCTACTGCCATTGTGGTTTGTTGGTTTTGAATTTGGATTAAGGTTTGTGTATTTGCTGTTGGTTTATTTGTCGGTTCGTAATTTGGATGTGGTTTATGTATTCACTTATTGGTTCGTAGCTTGGATTAAGGTTTATGTATTTACTTCTTGGTTTGTGTTTTGAATATGGTTTGTGTTCTCACTATTGGTTGGTGTTCTTGTTTGAGCTTTTAGGGTTTTGTTTTTTTGTTGGCGTATTTTTGTTGTTTGCTCACATTATTAATTTTTACTGTTATTATTATAGTTCACTTAGTTGTAGTTAAGTTCATTTAGTTTTCACTTAATTGTAATTAGGTTGATTTAGTTTTCACTTAGTTGTAATTAGGTTGATTTAGTTTTCACTTAGTTGTAATTAGGTTGATTTAGTTTTCACTTAGTTGTAGCTAGGTTCATTTAAGTTTCACTTAGTTTATGTTTATTGGGTTGCGCACTTAGCTATTTCGCTTTGATTTGAGTAACCTTTTGTGGATTTATTACTCAGCGAATTCAAAGGCGTCTTCTTAAAATTTGTTACAATTTTAAGTTGTTCACATTCACAATCACTTTATGGTTTCGGTTACGTTGTTGGTTCACAGAAATTTTTTTTTTCTTGGAACTAATTGTACCGATTTACCGACGCGATTTGCGAAAGTTCTTTAGCGGATGATACTTAGAGAATTGAATAGGTTTGCTATCGCATCAATAATGTATCATCCTACCGGCTGCGCCACTTACGTATTTGCGAGGTTGAGTCGAACAAATGATCCGTCGATTAGACTAAGATCAAAGCTGAAGTTGATATTAAATAAATAGAAAACACGAACGAATTCAGTGAACTTCTTTATTCCTTTGCTGTCAGCTTAAGACTAAATGTACAGAGTTATGATCGGCTCGAAGTGAGTCGCGAGTAACGGATAAAGTTTGGTTTTTTATGTTTGGAACGATATGGTTACACAGCAATCATGCGCTTACGTGTATTGGTTGCGCGTTTCGTATTTCATGTTACGTATGGCTAAATATTTATGCATGCGCAAGATTGTATGTGCATTGCTTTTGTTAGATTTAAGCTTGTGTAAGCGTAATATGTGAAGTATATTATGCTACTATATATATATACATTTACAGACATACATTATAAGTGGTCAGCATAATTGTAAGAAATATCCGAATTCAATTATATTCAGTCTTGTACGAAACCACAAACCCGAAAGACGTGTATTCATTTATTAAAGAATAATATTAAGTGACTACCAAATACCCCAAGGCGATACTGAAGATACTAAGAGGATCTACGGAACAGCTGGAACAGCATATTTCTGGACCTACGATGTCAATAACAATCTTCACATATCTTAACTTGTAAGTGCAAGAATAAGCAATGCAAGTGTTACACAACTGTGAAATAACAAATCGAAAAAAAAAAAGAAAATATGAAATTAATATATATAATTACACATAAAACATATAAGACTCCAGATGCCACTCTAATAGAAGCACTGTGAAACTTAACAAAAGAAAAAAAATTTTTTATATATACAATTACACACACGACATTAGCAGATGCCGCTCTAAAATTCACTTGTTAAGGATCTTCACTTGGTTAAACCAGTTTTTTCGCCAGGTCCCGACGGTGTTCCCGCTTGTGTACTTCGGTTCTGTGCCGACTCCCTAAGTAAGCCATTGCTCAAACTATTTTCGCTGTCCTTAGATACTTCATCCTTTCCTTCCATTTGGAAGGAATCTTTTATCATTCCCTTGTTTAAGAAGGGCAGTAAGTCTGAAGCAAGCAATTATAGAGGTATCTCTAAATTGTCGGCTATACCTAAATTCTTCGAGAATGTATTAACTCCTCACTTGCAACATTTCTGTAGATCCGTCGTATCGCCTTCTCAGCACGGATTTATAAAACGTCGATCAACTACGACAAACTTACTGGAGCTGACATCCTTTGTTATAAAAGGTTTTCAGGAAAATCTTCAAACTGATGTTATATACACTGATTTCAGTAAGGCTTTTGACTCAGTAAATCATTCCCTTCTTGCACATAAACTCAGCCTCTTAGGCTTCACACCAAAACTTCTTAATTGGATTGTGAGTTATCTGAATGGCAGAACCCAAAGAGTTCTCTTTAAAAATGTACTTTCACACCTTCTTCATGCCACATCTGGCGTTCCTCAGGGTAGCCATCTAGGCCCCCTCCTTTTTACGCTTTTCATCAATGACCTACCTTTGGTCATACATAACTCCCGTACTCTCATGTATGCGGATGATGTAAAGCTTTGTTATCAATTTAAAGATGACTACTGCCACTCGCACTTACAAGCCGACCTAGATAGTTTTCATTCCTGGTGTTGTGCAAATTTCTTAAACCTGAACAGCTCCAAATGCAAGCTGATGACATTCTATCGAGCCAGTCCAAAGTACGTTTCCTACACTCTTTGTGGTTGTGTCTTAGAAAGAATTACTCTAGTTGATGATCTTGGGGTCCGTTTGGACCGAAAACTAAAGTTTTCCGAACATATTTCCCATATGGTCAATAAAGCCATGGGTGTGCTTGGCTTTATTAAAAGATGGTCTAAGGAGTTTGACGATCCTTATGTAACAAAGACCCTCTACACCTCACTTGTTCGTCCAATTCTGGAATATGGATCATGCGTATGGTGTCCCCAGTACACTACTCACAAAAACCGCATTGAGTCTGTACAAAAAAATTTTTTAATTTTCGCCTTACGAGGCCTTAACTGGGACGTAAATTTAAGACTTCCTTCCTATGGCAGTAGACTTCTACTACTTAACTTACCTTCTCTAGCTAATCGTAGAACCATGCTGGGTGTAGTATTTATTAATAACCTCATCCAAGGTGACATTGACAGTGTTGACCTGGTTAGCCAGCTACACTTTTCTGTCCCTTGTAGATTAACACGTAATTACTTACCACTAACTCTTCCTAATTGTAGGTCGAACTATGCCCTACACGATCCGTTTAGGGTATTATGTTCGGACTATAATAATCTTTACTTTCTTTTTTCTAACGCTTCCTCTGTTGCATGCCTAAAATTTGAAATGTTGTCCTATCTATCTAGAATTTAAGTAATCTTTCCTCGAAATTCTTTTCTATCTCGGTAACTTTGCATGCCCGCGTTCTCCATTTCGCGTTTCGCGTTTCGAGTCGTACGTCAGACGACTGTACCCCTCGGTCGGTTGGGCGGGAGGTGGACATTCGCTGTGTCTGGGATCCGCGCGTAACAAGCATCGGCTTGGTTTTGCAAGGACCACTTGATTATACATTCATTGTATCAACGTCCAACAAAAAAAAAAAAAAAAAAAAAAAAAAAAAAAGAAGCACTGCAGAGAACCAAATTGAATACACATAACAAGTCGGTAAGGCTACAGTCGAGCTGACTCGACTGTGATATACCCGCTACAATTCTTCGGAAAAACACGTGCCAAATGTGAACAATGCGTTCTTGCTTTTTATTTCTTTCCGTCTCTCATTTGTTTTGCCTATGCAAGTTCCACTCGATTCTTATTGGATGTTGCCCTTTGCTTTTATTATTTTGTAGTTATAAATTATGCATGTGTGAAAGAGACGCCTATACATACATACACATAAGTTAATTAGTTTGCTGGTAGCAAGGTAAAAAATAAAAGAATTGGACTTAAGTTAAGAACGACTTTATTTGTCTAAATCCAATTTGCAACTTTATTACCCTAAGCTGTCATTAACAAGCAGTGAGTCTTTGGCTGTGAGCTGCGCTGCCCTTGGTGGCAGAGGATCGGCGTTGGCTCCGTAGCTTCCAATAGGCCACGACATCGGCTGATGTTATGTTGGTCGAATCGGTGCAGTCTTCTTGGAATCACTTGCATTGGTGGGAGCGGAAGTTGTTGCCAAACAGATTCTTCGAATTCTACTTGGCAGCTCGGCGTGTGCAGGAAATTATGCAGACGCTGAGCTAGCAGATTGAAGCCTGCTTATTGGGTTCGTTGTTCTGGATTTTAACATTTTTGTTGTTAACTCTTCCCCCTCCAATTTATGCTTGTCCTCAAGCTGTCTCTAGAAGTATGGAATGTTGTTGAACTGAGGTAGCTGGTGCTGTGCCTCAGTCGAAGATTGCTCGCAGGTTGTAGGTGCGAGAATTCGCTTACATTCCAGGCGTGGGACCTAGTTGCAGGGTTATGCTCTTCTGCCGTTGGCTATAGATGTGCAAACCCAGGATGAGAACCAGAACAATCCCAAAGAGCTTAGTAAAGTAATGCTGGTGACCGTTGAATGGGTTCTTATGTGCATCAGCTGTCCAGTGTTGTTTATGTGCAATGCTTCCAATGCTTCAAGAGATAGAACCTTAAGTCTTTCTTTTTCTTCGGCCGTAAACTGCACAAGAGGTGCTCCAGGGGTCGAGACTGTAGGTTCCAAGTTGCTGAACTGCTGGTTGTCGATAATCATCGAGTCATTTGACAGTTGAACCAGATAGGTGCCCTCTAGGTGAAGTTCTGTGTTGTTCCAGGTTACGTTTCCATCGTAGTCGTTTAGTAGGATGATTCCGTCGTCGACTTCTTCTGTTTTGGATACGTGGTCGGCATTGCTAAAACTACACAGCGCTTTCTTTCCCTGAACTAACTTTGGAATACAATTTGAATTACTTATATTAAAAATGTTTTTCTTATCGCATATCTTAATATATTCTATTGTTTTACAAGTTTGGGGAATGTCATAGGTGAGATTTTTGAAAACAAAGATTTCTTGAAAGTTTAAGTGTATAATTGAATTGTTTTTTACAATGGGTTTATAATAAGGTCTTGGTATTGTATTTATTTATTTCTTCCATTGATAGGGTTGGCATATTATTTCTTTTAAAAATTTTCTCGATTTCAATTAGCTCATCTTCATTTAATACAAGTGTGTTAACTACGTTTAATCGTGCCCATTGAATGGCATATTTAATGTTAATTATTTCTTCTTTTAAAAGGTGAATCTGATTGTGCAAACTAATAGCCATCTCGATACTTACTGAACTGCTTTTTTGAATAGAATTGCTGAGAGCGTTGGATACTGAAGTTAGTTTATTTATTCTTTCTTCTAACTGCTTGTTAACAATGACCTGTTGGTTATTGTTGTCAATAAGTTTATCTAAATTCTGCTCTATCATAACTAGGTCATCATGATCTGGACTCCCGCTTTGTACTTCCATCCTGACCCTAGCCAATTTAAGGACCTAGTTTTTCGAGTTTTGGGAAAGGCTGTGATTGTTCGGAATGTGTGAATAGTTGTGTTTATCTCATGGTGAAAAGTAGCGTATAATGGACTGCGTTTAAGACTGTTTTCCGTATGTTCATGTAAAATGTCTAAAGCGGTTTGGATTTGGTCGAGGTTAATGAGGTGTATTAGTTTGGTCGTTGAAGTTTGTAGCTTTCCGATCCCCTTGTTCATTGTCAGTATCTGTGCGTTCGTATAGTTCGTAAGGTTCATCGTTCTACTCACATCGTTCGTAATCCATAGTAATATCCTGAAAAATTTTAGATTTTGATATGTACTGTTTTTCCCGATTCTGTTGTTACTGTGGTGTGCTTGTTTTCCTTAACTATTTCCTTCCTATATCTTGGCGAAAGTTTTGAACCTAATCTAGTGTTTATTCTTACGAATATTTCTTCTCCTGGCTGATAGTTAAGTATTTCCTTTTTGTTCTTATTGTGGTTTGTTTGGTCCATTTTCTGATTATTTTTAAGTCTTTCAATATTGTCTTGTCTGGCTGTCTCGTATTGGTCCGGGTCTGTTGTTACTCTCCTGCCGAAGAATACTTCTAATGGTCGTTTCTTTGTAACCGAATGAAAACGGTAATTGTACTCGTAAACTGCCCTTTCTAAAAGTTCTTTAAAATTTCTCTCAGTGCCCTCTTTCTTGAGGCATCTCATTATCTCTGAGAGTGTTGAATGGAAGCGTTCTACCTGACCGTTAACTGTACTTTTGTATGGCGGAGCAGTATAGACTTCTATCTGTAGCTGCTCCAACATGAACTTAATTGATTGGGAATTGAAAGCTTTTTCGTTGTCCATAACGATATGTTTTGGGACTCCGAAATAAAATATAATGTCACGCAAAGGGGTTCTGATATCTTCTATCGCTTTTGAATTTATAATTCGTGCTTGCGCTAATTTAGAAAACTTATCTATTGCAGTGAGTACTAAGTGTCGTTCTGTAGAATAAATGTCAATGTGCAATATGTGACCGGGGTATTCTGGAATAAGAGTTTCTTGAATTTCCGGATTTGGGGGGTGTCTGTCATATTTAGCTTCTTTGCAAACTAATTTTTTGCTTCATTCTTGGAAAATAATAGGTTTCTGCTAGTTGCTTTTGATTTTCTAGAGCGTTTCGATGTGCTCTCCTATGTATTTAAAGAATTCTTTCTTCCTGTTCGGTTTCGTCTGTCAAGTCTTCTACCCTGGATTGGGTGAATCAAGTTTTGATTCCTTTAATGTGACTTCGGTAGGTTTGTCTGTATTTTTCCCATTATGTCTTCAGTCATGTGAATGCCGTTAATTACGGAAGGGTTGAGGTGATTTTTAAGTCTGTTATTATATCGTCCGTAGTGTATTCATGTCGGTATATTTCATGTCCAAGGAAAGTAGGAAATGGGATGGTGAACTTGTAATTGTATTTATCTGATTTATAAAAGAATATTTGATTTTTAAAAACATTTATTGGGGCTTCGACGCTAGGGATTAGGTCATGGCTAGAACTTTCAGCGCTATGTTGTGTAGAGGCAACAGAGTTAATTTGCTCTAAAGGTATTCTTGAGAGCGCGTCTGTAACAACTTCCTGTACTGTTATAATTGTTCAATAAATACCACAGAAACCAGCAGCAATCCAAATATATTTTATATTTTGTATAACTGCAAGGGTATGAAACCTTCGGCAATACACAGTAAAAAATTGGGCAAACAAGAAGGATGTTTACACTGTATAGGAAAAGGTGATGTTCCCCTGCAAACGCTGCATGTAGACCATCTTGGACCGATGGATATGACTTCTAAGATGTACAAGTACATTTTTGCAGTGGTCGATGGATACTCCAAATTCGTGTGGCTGTATCCTGTGAAGTCGACAGGACAAGATGAGGTTCTGAAGAAGCTAAAAGAATGGGCAAGCGTATTCGGATTTCCTGCACGTATATTAAGCGATAGAGGATCGGCGTTTACATCAAACGCTTACAAAGAGTTTCTGGAGGTCAACATGGTGGAGCAGATTTGCACAACAACCGGAGTTGCAAGAGGCAACGGTCAAGTCGAGAGGGTCAATCGCTGCATAATTGACATTCTTGCGAAGCTGTCTTCAGACGAACCTGCTAAGTGGTACAAGTATGTGCCACGTGTACAGATGGCAATTAACTCGCATGTACATTCGACAACGCTGTCAACGCCGTTCGAGATAATGTTTGGGACGAAGATGTGTACGAAGGTGGACGATCGTTTGCTAGACATGATGCAGCAGGAGTTGGTCGAGAAGTTCAACGAAGAGCGACAGCAGCTGCGCATAGAAGCAAAACATAATATTGAAGAGGCACAGAAGAACTACAAGATGCACTACGACAAGAAGCGACGTACGGAGCAGATCTACAAGTTGGGCGACTTGGTTGCTATAAAGCGAACTCAGTTTGTTGCAGGCCGAAAGCTGGCTAGCGAATATCTTGGTCCATATGCTGTCATAAAGGTTAAGAGAAACGGTCGCTATGATGTGAAGAAGGCATCAATAAACACCGAGGGACCAAATATTACTGCAACAAGCTGCGATAATATGAAGTTGTGGAAATATGTAGCCGAGAACGAGGATATTTTGTCATCCGGGACAGATGAGGAAGATCAGGAGGGCCGAATGTAAGATGGTATACTTCGATGCAAGTTGGCAACCCCACTAATGGAGGACAGTTGGCATGCCTGCGAACCGAAGAGTGTTGCCAGAGGAGAGTAGCGAAGGAGAGTCGTAGTCGGTCGTCTCGCGTAAAAGTTGACAGTTGAACAAGCCGCTATTAAGTTGTAACAGTTGCCCAAATATTAAGTTGCGAAGAACACTCAAGTTGTAACGCCATTATTTTGTAGTATTTAACCTTACTGAATTGATTTGAACCATTATAATAAACTCACTTTAATAATAACCTTACATGTATAAATTAGTTTATTGCCGGCGTTATCGCGCGCGGCTCTACAAGTCTAATGTCAGGCGGAGCCGTGACAATAAAAGACAGGGAGTTCTTTTCGTTATTTATTTAATTCGACAGCAAAGCGTTGCAGTTTTGTCGGAATAAGAATACAAACTGAATACAAAAAGATTCTTAAAGTTAAATGAAAGCGAAAATCTGTTCCGCAATCATACTCATAGCGGCCACGCAAATGTGCTGTGTTTGCCGACTATGCAACGACATCTGGTCAAATGCTGGCTAAGCAGATTCGCTCGGAGTCATGTTACGGTCAGCAACCTAGAGATTGTTGACTTCAGTTAACTACTCCCCCTCTAAGTTAAGGCCGCTCTCGGCCGACCCTATTCCAGTAACCATCTTACATAGTTGCTTCGCAGCTCTCTTTGCCTTCAGGATGCGATAACCCATCAGGGTGACGCAGATGAGGGTGCAGCCTACTGCTCCAACGGTGACCATCAGCAGTGTTGTGTGATCGGCGTCGACTTCCTCCTTGAACTGCCGGATGATCTCCAAATTACGCTCGTTCAGCCGATGGAGATAAGTGAGACTAAGCACCTTCTGGCTGACCGTGATGTTGAGCTGGTAACCGAGTCTAGATTGCTTGGTTGGGTTTCGCAATGGGCCACACCGCCTGCATGAAGTTCTCTGGCACATGAGCTCTCTGATGACAGCCGACAGAAAGATACGCTGGGGGAGGCGGTACAATTTTCGACCGCGTAAACTCCTGTGTCGCATTCCGCTATAACGTTGTCGTTTATTCGCAGCGTGTAACCTTCTTTCTCAACGGGAAAGATAGTAATTTTTTTACAACTAAATCTTATTTTAGGAAACCTAATTATGAAATGTATGGTGTTGGCGGACTGTAGGACCTTAATTGACGAAACGGATATAAGATCCCCTATGGGAGTGTCTGTGGGCTCCTCAAGCCAAACTAACTCCAAGCGATTTTGTAATTCAATCATTAACATTCTATTTCTGGCCAGTAGGGTTTCATATAAATGGCCGGTGTCAATTTGTGAATTTTTGGTTGCTCTAAGAATTGTGTTTACTGTGACGGTTAACTGGTTAATCTGATTCTGAGTTCTGGTGTTTATTTCTACAGGTCTATTGTGGGTAAAGCGGGGATCCCAACACCAAGAAATACCTAACTTAAGTACTATATGCCGATGGCATTAGATCCTTTAAACCCCATTAAAATTATATCATGTGGCCAAAAAGAAACAAGTCGGAAAGGCTAAAGTCGAGCGGACTCGACTGTGATATACCCGCTACAATTCTTCGGAAAAAAACACGTGCCAAATGTGAACAATGCGTTCTTGCTTTTTATTTCTTTCCGTCTCTAATTTGTTTTGCCTATGCAAGTTCAACGCGGTTCTTATGGGATGTTGCCCTTTGCTTTTATTACTTTGCAGTTAGAACTCAGCAGAGGGCTTTAAATTTTGCATGTGTGAAAGAGACGCCTTACAAACATACATATATGCTGCCTCACAATACATCTCAACATATCTAATTCAATTTGTCGTTTGTTTTTTGTGTTGCTGCTCAATGTCTGTTTCGATTCTAAGTGGCTTTAAATATACTAAAAATTTATTTTAAATTTTGCAACACACTATAAAATAAAAAAAAAATATAAGATACAAAAAAAAATAAATATAAGGCGCCGCGGCACCCAGGAGTCGAACTCCGGACCTCTCGCTTAACAGGTAACTACCATCACCACTCGACCACTGCATTTCTTACGCAATGACCGATAAAGTTGCACTATGAATATTTTCGGTGCACATAATTAAAAAAAAAGTTGTCACATAATTAAAAAAAAAAAAAGGTTGCCACATAATTAAAAAAAGGTGTCTGCTGCTGGAGTTGAACTCGGGTACTGACATTAGGAAAAACCGACATACATAAGCACATGGCCACAGTGCAATACTATTTCTTGAATATCTTCCTTATTTATCGGCCGATCTTATTGAAACTTTGCCAACACATGTATCACATGTATAAAAAATGATTGCTGTAGAGCTATATTTGCAGCTACAATCGACTTTTTCGATTTATGGGGGTGGATGGAGGCGTGGCAAAAATCCAAAATAAACTTGATCTGCGTGCAGAATTAACACATATTGTCTCCAAATTTGGTAGCTCTAGCTCTTATAATAGCTGATATCTAGGTTTTCACACGGACAAACAGACAGACAGACGGACAGACGGACATGGCTATATCGAATCGGCTGTTCACGCTGATTCAGAATATATATACTTTATGGGGTCGAAGATTTCTCCTTCTGCCTGTTACAAACATTTTCGGTTGGCACAAAGTTTTAATACCCTTATACTCTTCGAGTAGTGGGTATAAAAACATACATACACGAACGAGTCAATTACGTGGGAAGTCGTAGTGGTGTGTTGTCAAGTGCAAATGCTCTCTTTAGTTGGCATCGAACATTTATGTCGAACAAGTCGCTGTCGCGCGACGAAACCACAGAGCAGCGTTTACAACACCGATAGATAGATTGAGTATAGGCAGTGGGGAGAGCTTCCGTCAAGTTGGACGCGAACAAATATGTTCGAACAGGTCACTGATACGCGACGGAGCTCTAGAACGAATAGCCGCTTGTTGAAGCAATGAAAGACAGTATTGTCAAGTTCGACTGGAACATTTTTAGTCATACATATCCACACTAGTGTTGTGCGAGACGACTATCGGCCGTTTGATAGCTGTGTTGTAATCTCTCAGTCGCTGTGGCGACTGACTGCCTTCACAGAGTCAAATACAATAAAACTATTTTATTGCTGATACGTATGTTAGGTTGTTCGCTCAGCACGAAGAGTTATTATGTATGCACTGGAAGTAAAGAATTTCAAACAATATAAAATCAAAATACATAAATGGTAACACTGCTATTGCATTATAATATCCATTCAAATACATGCCAAACAACACATATTAATTTTTGTATAATTACAGTCTTTAAACGTGAACACACATACAACATTCTAACATTAAATACACTAATTAAGATAATTATAAGAAAATCTACACACACTATACCTAAAAGATAAGTACCCAAAACAAACCCCAAACACTAAAAGTTAAGAAATTAAACTAAGATCCAAAAAAAAATAATAAGAGAATTCGTTATTAAATGTCAAGACAATTGAAGAACAAAACGAAATCAGCACTCTCAACATTGACAAGAACTACTAGACAGACAACAAATAAAACCTCCCAATAAGACAAACACGGATCGACATTACCTTTCATATTAAATAGTTCACCATTCGGCAGAAAACCGCGCTTTTTAATTGATAAGGGAGCATCTAACTCCTTTATCGACCCTAAATTTGTTTCACCGTCACAAACTACTAAAACAGTAATTAAAACAGTATTGAAAGAGATGCAAATCGCAGAAAAGGTTACTTATCCAGCATTCTCTGAGTTTAACACAAAAGGCACGTTTGTATTGTTGCTACTTAAATTCCATGATTAATTTGATGGACTAATAGGTCTTGATATTTTGTCTACCATGGAAGCAAATATCAACTTCGAAAGCTTAACCTTACAAACATCTACTGCAACTATTCCTATCCAGATAGAGCAAAATAGAACAAATGATATTTTTAATATCGAAGTTAATTCCGGGAAAATGGTCCGGATACCAGTTAACTGCGAACAGGGGCCATTCCTTCTCAACTCTGTAGAATTAGCGGAAGATGTCTATATTCCCGAAGGGCTATATACAGCTGACAAAGGCAATGCATGGATGGAAGTAGCCAACTATTCCAACCAAGATCAGACAATTTGTTTAGAAACACCATAAGACACAGTTCCATTCATCCAAGATAAGGATAAGATAAGAGGAAGAGATAGGACCTCTAAATCATCTATGTTTTCAATTTCCACGCCTTTTTCATGACCCATCTGACACATTGACGTTTTAAATACAAATAAGCACAAAATAGAAACTACAGATGATATACCCCTGTATAATAAACCATTTATCCTAAAGTGAAAGATTTAGTTCAACAAAATAAAGAACAAAATATTGAAAAAATAAATAAAGAAAGAGAAGACCCCATACCCACACAAGATGTAGTATTCCGAAAGGAAAATAGGCGTAATAAGCTAACCCGTAGATTTTCTAAACAAACTGTACTTACAGATGGGGGCGCCACATTCACGACCCACAAAAAACAGAAAATACATAAGTCAAAGATCAAAACGCAACTAGCGGACAAACGATAAGATACTCCACACAACAAAAAGATATTCCACACAAACAAAAAAAAAAAAAAAAAAACTGAAACTTAATAATAACACAAAAATGTCTTACAGGTTCTTACTGACAGCGTCACAATACATTAGTATTGAGACGATTCTTGGACAACAGCAACCGATAGCGACAATGCAACTAGGTACGACAAGGATCATACACTCATTTAAGAGGATGTACCATGTTGTTCATTTGTCAGACTATCAACGCGCTGTTGACAGTTTTAATAATTCTCTTAACCTCCTTAAAGAGAGGAAAACATAGAGGAATTGACCCTTGTTTTAGATCAAAAAATTCAACAGTTACAACAACGCCTCAATAGTCTCTTACCGATGAGAAGGCAAAAGAGAGGATTAGTTAACGGGTTAAGATCTATGATTAAAGGCTTAACAGGTAACATGGACGCGACGGACGAGAAAGAAATATACGAAAATTTAAAAATATTAATACAAGATTCGGAAGACCTGTACACTAATACCCAAAATCAACTACATTTTAATAACGAAATCCATATTAGATTCAAGAATATTACTGATCACATTAAAAAGAACAAATAAATATTAAAAATTATCTTAAGCTGACTCAAAATTCGATCGGAAGAAAATCAAACAAGAAAGCAAGGCTACCTTCGGCTTGCCGAAGGTTTCATACCCTTGCAGTTATACAAAATATAAAATATATTTGGATTGCTGCTGGTTTCTGTGGTATTTATTGAACAATTATAACAGTACAGGAAGTCAAGATTTTGACCTGATTAAGGCTATGAATCAAACACCTGCTTCGAAAAAAAATAATTCTACCTTTTTAATGCTTTTGTATATACCTGGATTTCTTATATACTTAACACAAAATGTTATGAGGAAATGTCTTTGTGTTGTAAAGGATCTGTTGGTCATAAAATATAAATAAATTTGGAAAGTTCTCATTCAAAAATGCGTTTGAATAACAGCTACATGTTTTTTTGTTTAACAGCTATATGTAATAGTACTCAGATTTCCATAAAATTGCAACATGAACCTTCATTAGGCCGATCGTTGATCGTTATAAGTTATAAAAGTTCGATTTCGAACTTTATTATTAGGGACACACTTAGATTTGGATGTGGTAAGCCTGATAGCTATATCTTGAAATATAACGAAAATCGGCCGATAGGCTCCATGACAGCTATACGATATATCAGTCCGATCTGACCCGTTCCGACTTATTTAAAGAGGGCAGAAATAAGAAGCTTGTGAGCAAAGTTTCATGAAGATAGCTCAATAACTGGGGGACTAATTTGCGTTGCAACAGACAAACGGACTGACTGATTGTTCCTATAACAGCTATAGAATATAAACGTCAGAGATATTTAAATTGAAAAACTAAGGGCGGGTTACTGTATAACATTAAAAAGTATTGATAATGTGCGGTATTTCCAAAAACAAAACAGGTTTGCATACAAAAACCCTGATTTCAGTCGATTGTTCCTATGGCAGCTATATGTTATAATGGTCCGATTTTGATACAATTTTGACAGCACATTAAGAACGTAATAAGAATAGGATTTGCCAAATCTTGTTGCAATATCTTGAGAAACAACAAAAATCGGCCGATAGCTTCTTTGACAGCTATACGATATATCAGTCCGATCTGGCCCATTCCGACTTATTTACAGCCTACAGCAATAATACGCTTGTGTGCTAAGTTTCATGAAGATAGCTCAATAACTGGGGGACTAATTTGAGTTGCAACAGACAGACGGACTGACTGATTGTTCCTATAACAGCTATAGAATATAAACGTCTGAGATATTTAAATGGAAAAACTAAGGGCGGGTTACTGTATAACATTAAAAAGTATTGATAATGTGCGGTATTTCCAAAAACAAAACAGGTTTGCATACAAAAACCCTGATTTCAGCCGATTGTTCCTATGGCAGCTATATGTTATAGTGGTCCGATTTTGATACAATTTTGACAGCACATTAAGAACGTAATAAGAATAGGATTTGCCAAATCTTGTTGCAATATCTTGAAAAACAACAAAAATCGGCCGATAGCTTCTATGACAGCTATACGATATATCGGTCCGATCTGGCTCGTTCCGACTTATTTACAGCCTACAGCAATAAGAAGCTTGTGTGCCAAGTTTCATGAAGATAGCTCAAAAACTGAGAGACTAGTTTGCGTTGCAACAGACGGACGGACGGACGGACGGACGGACGGACGGACGGACAGACGGACATCCATTTTTCGACTCCTCTGGTGATGCTGATTCAGAATATATATACTTTATAGGGTCGGAGATGTCTCCTATGGTGCGTTGCAAACTTCTGGCTAAAATTAATATACCCTCTGCAAGGGTATAATGACGAACACAAAAAAATTGAAATCTTGCAATACATAACAAGAATAAATGCAAATATAGATTTAACAATGTTACAATTAAATAATATTGCAGAAAGCTTATTGTTATCTCAACTCAAAATAATTCCGAAATTTATATTAAATAATGAAGAAATTGTTAAAATAATGAATATCATGCAAAAGCAAAATTTTGTTATAAATAATGAAGGAAATGTCTATAGAATTTTAACCCTAAATGCAATAATGCAAGATAAAGACATTATATTTACTATTAAGATACCAATATTAACATCAGACACTTTTTAACTTTAACTTTAATTAACTAGAATAATTCCCTTACCTATTAATAACACTCAATTCATTGTAGCACCCAACTATTTAGCTAGTAAAAACACACAAACACTGTACTTCACTAGAACCCTGTAATAGAATAGATCAAGTAAACCTATGTGACCTTCAACGAGCAACGTTTGATACACCCAACCAAGATTGTATCAAGAAGATATTGTCAAACCACACAGCAACATGTAATGTAGTGGAGACTAGAAGGAGAGAGGAAATCTTCGAACCACAAAAAGGCCACATCTTCATCTTTAACGCACCTGACTTGGCGGTGAATTCCGATTGCGGTGGAGAGCTAATAGTTTCCCGGTCGGCCATCATACACTACGTTAACTGTTCAGTGATCCTGAACGGACGAACGTTCGACAACACATTTATGAGTGTAGAGGACGTAGTTAACATTACGGTCCCGGAGTTCCTCAATTTCCGTACTAAGTGATTTTAATCTAGACAGATTAGTCATGGAAGAGATAAACACGGAATTTCAAATATGGATTATCCAAAAGTTGTATGGAACACACTTCAAAATATTGTACGCATGTTTGGGCATGGCCTTTCTCGTTGGAATTGTAGCTCTAGCCTGCACCAAGAGAAGGACGACCTTCATCCCTGCCTTTACACCCGTCATACCAGAGAGAACCATTCCTTCATAACGAAGGCCCTTTTCAGTCTCGGGGGGGGAGGAGTTACCGCAGCACCTTCCCCTCCCCCAAAACCGACCAGAGCCCGTTAAGGACAACGACATCGATCCATGGATAACATAAACAACAGTCGAGAGAGTTATACAACACCTCCCCCTTCCACCAAGCCGGCCAGAGTCTACTTATGTCAACGACATCGTTCCACGGACAGCAACAACAACATTGCACCCCGATCGTTGGCTACAATGTATAAGATGCTGACGATGTAAACAGGGTACGCTGTACTTGACATTCTCGGAAGAGCTACACATAAATACACATATATATATATACATTTACAGACATACATTATAAGTGGTCAGCATAATTGTAAACATACCGACACTACTAGAGCTTGGTCTCCCTATGTAAGAAATATCCGAATTCAATTATATTCAGTCTTGTACGAAACCACAAACCCGAAAGACGTGTATTCATTTATTAAAGAATAATATTAAGTGACCACCAAATACCCCAAGGCGATACTGAAGATACTAAGAGGATCTACGGACCTTACCATAACTCGCGCGATAACGCCGGCAATAAACTAATTGGCGCCCAACTAGTGGTGCGTACGCCACGACCCACAACTAAAACAAAGTCAGAGACGCTTAAGCGAAGTGACAAACTCTCAAAGTGATAAACGCTTAAACAAAGTAACCAATTAAGCAGTTACGGCTGCACAGTGATAGTAACAAATCGCTCAAAGTACTTGCGAGCGTAAGTGTGCCGTGATCTCCGTTGTTGCACGAAGCAACCACCAACAGTGACACCAACCTCGTCAATTGGTTGGCTGAGGCGCTCAAGAGCGCTGTCAATTCAACTTTCATCGTTCACCGAAGCCGCCGGAGCTCTTCGGGCAGCGGAGACAGCAGCGCGGGAACACCAAGAGTCACAGCTGCAGCGAGTTACGTTAATAGGCAGGTTGCATAGCTTAGGGCTCAACATCAAAAGACATGTAAGTGGGCATTTTCATTCAAACTCATTTTAAGTCAGCATTCTTTTTCTAAAAAAAAAACTGATTAGTTTTGCAAGTGTTTACCGCCCGCTAAGGAAAGAAAGCTAGTAAATTTAAAAATAGACGTGAATTTTTTGTTGCGATCAGAACTGTGATTGCCTCTACGATTTGCGTTGTTTCATTGTGTTTACCCAATATTGTGTCGTAACACGATCCGTTGAGTTCCGTGACATTCTTCATTTGGCTTCAGGCGCCTCGCGGAACATAATTTGTTTACATTTTAAACCCATGTCATCGCCGTTCCGACGGTATAGAACTACTCGTCAGCAGTGTAGTGATTCAGACTCTGATCGCGACTATCAGCGTATTCGCATTCCAGCACCAAGGCTCACACCCCCACCGAGAGTTAGCGTCACGGACCCTGAACAATTGAAGGCGGTGATACGGGCGGCTGTCAATTCGGCCTTAGCTGAGCAAGCGGCTGTGAACCGACAAAGGGACAAGGCTCTTGTAGACAGAGTCAACCAGTTGTCCAATCAAATAGCAGCGACACATATCGTCACGCCAGAGGTGCGGGCGTATACCGCAATAGAGATAAGGGACAGCGTTCGTTGTGACGAGCCGTTAGATGCAGTCAAATGTTTGCCAGAATTCATGGGAATTCAGGAATCGTATGTTTCCTGGAGATAAGTCGTCTCGATTTCACGTACAGTGACAAAAGACGTAATAGGTCAAGAGTTAGGTACGCTACGAAAAGGCGGCCTATCTTTGCTTCAGTATTACGATGAGGTCGAGAAAAAACTGACATTGTTGACAAATAAAGTCAACATGTCCTACGAGCCAACCTTGGCCAAGGGCCTGTGCGAAAAGTGCTGCGACCTGCAGCAGGCAACTTTTTTTTTTAATGATGTGCATCGAAAATATTCATAGTGCAACTTTATCGGTCATTGCGTAAGAAATGCAGTGGTCGAGTGGTGATGGTAGTTACCTGTTAAGCGAGAGGTCCGGAGTTCGACTCCTGGGTGCCGCGGCGCCTTATATTTATTTTTTTTGTATCTTATATTTTTTTTTTTTTTTATAGTGTGTTGCAAAATTCAAAATAAATTTTTAGTATATTTAAAGCCACTTAGAATCGAAAGAGACATTGAGCAGCAACACAAAAAACAAACGACAAATCTAATTAGATATGTTGAGATGTATTGTGAGGCAGCATATATGTATGTTTGTAAGGCGTCTCTTTCACACATGCAAAATTTAAAGCCCTCTGCTGAGTTCTAACTGCAAAGTAATAAAAGCAAAGGGCAACATCCCATAAGAATCGCGTTGAACTTGCATAGGCAAAACAAATTAGAGACGGAAAGAAATAAAAAGCAAGAACGCATTGTTCACATTTGGCACGTGTTTTTTTCCGAAGAATTGTAGCGGGTATATCACAGTCGAGTCCGCTCGACTTTAGCCTTTCCGACTTGTTTCTTTTTGGCCACATGGCATAATTTTAATGGGGTTTAAAGGATCTAATGCCATCGGCATATAGTACTTAAGTTAGGTATTTCTTGGTGTTGGGCTCCCCGCTTTACCCACAATAGACCTGTAGAAATAAACACCAGATATGATATGATATCTCTTCCAAGTGAACGGACGCGTTTTTTTTTCTGCTCCCCGATTTTTATTTTATAAATGCTAACAATCGGCGTTTAGCTTTTGATTTTTAATTTAAAAGTAACTTGAACATATCCGTTCACAAACGCGAGTGCATGCCTGCTGTTTTCACCCACTGGTTTGTAATTTACTAATCACAAGTTTATTCCAAACTTTATTCCACTGCCATTTCGTTGTTTCTTTTTGTTCTTCGCTTTTCAGAGTGCAATTGTTTTTATTGTGCTCTTCTGTTTCGGCTGTTGTTGTTGCATTCTCGTTGCAGCTATAACAGTAACATCTCTTAGTGTGTGGGTGCCTAACACTCTCTCGCGCTCACTCGCCTACTCTCACTATCTTTTGCGTGCACTCTTGACTCGCAATCCTCTCTCATTTATTTTATTTTTTCTCTCTTCTTTCATTTTTGCTTTTGTTCTTGCGGTAGTTTTTCTTGGCTACAGTAGAGACCCCGTAAAATGGAAGGCGTAATTTGTTATAAGAAATCCTGTCTAAAGCAGGTGACTGTTGCTCAGCCAAGCATCTCTTGCTGGCTTTGTGACAACGTCGTGCACATAAAATGTGCCGGCTACACGGCCTCTACGGCTGACGCCGTGGCCAAGCGCACTGGTTTGCGCTACTGTTGTGACATGTGTCGGGAGGCGGAGAACGATATGATGTCGTTCATGCGGCAGACAAAGACTGGATTTCGGGAATTGTTTGGCAGTTTCCGTAAACTTGCCGATCAGTTCTCAGCGTTAGACAACTCGTTTAATAGTTTAAAGCTATTAAATGAGTCGCCCAAGCGCAAGAAATCCGCTCACGTAGCGAAGCCTTTGCCTGCTGTCATTCCGCCCCCTCTCATTGACCAGCCATGCACTCCTGTGACTCAGCCGGTGATGTCGTTCACTACTCCTATGGTGACGAGATCATCGGTATCAGAAAAAGTCATCAACGAGTGTGTGCAAATGGTGTCACACAAGATTTCCGATGTGTCCGCTGTGGTTTCTTTGCCTGTACCACAGATTATAGATATACCTAAGGCAAGTTCTAGTTCCGGAGTACCGGTTATGAACTATCCCATAGGTGTAATACCCGTGGAGCCTAAAAAGGTGTTAGGAGTTCCACTAAGGAAACAAATTTTCGTTTCCCGGCTTGCCCCTGATCTTACATCTCAAGATGTTGCGGCTTATATTCAAGCCAAAATACAAGCTGTCGAGTTTAAAGTGGAAAAATTTAAATTCTCATATGAGAGGGACATATCGTCCTTTAAAATTAGTGTCCCGGCTGAACTGCTAGCCATTATATGTTCTCCAACATTTTGGCCAGAACATGTAATGGTTAAAGAGTTTGAGGCGAAGAAGAAAAAGAATCGGAAACCGATTGTTCTTTCACTGCCAATCCCAGAAACGTCCACCCAAAAACAAAATGCAAAAAACTAAGTGCTACTTTTCTTCTTACATACCAAAATGTTAGAGGATTATGTAGCAAACTATCTAATCTATTCCTAAACAGCCTTTCTTTTACCTCCCACGTTTTAGTGTTTACTGAAACTTGGTTAAAACCGGATATTTTAAGCACCGAAGTTTTACCAAGTAAGTATACAACATACAGGCTTGATCGACCTGGCCGACGTGGTGGGGGAGTTCTGATTGCAGTAAATTCCGCCATATCATCGGAACTTTTTCAACCGGAAGTTCAACATTGCATTGAATTTATTTGTGTAAAATTACACTTTCCCGGTTTTTTCTGTTTTATAACCTGTTCATATATTCCGCCGTCATCGGAATTGTCAGTCTATTTGCAACACTTGTCTGCAATAAAGACTGTCTTCAACCTGTTATCAGACAGGGATCATTTTATAGTCCTTGGTGACTTCAATGTTCCTGAATGTGACTGGACACCAAGTGTTGGTGAGACTTATTTATTGCCTTCTCGGCAGCATGACCTATTTGACGGTCTGTTTGATATGTCATTGTCGCAGGTCAATCATATCAAAAACTTTAGAAACAGATCCTTGGATTTATGCTTCGTATCTGATCCATCTAGGGTGTCTCTAACAAGGACTCAACCACTTTCTTTACCAGAAGATTCTTATCATCCCACTTTTGAAGCTACTTTTGATCTGGGCAAATGTTTTGTTAAATATGAAAAACTGTGTAAACGTATACGCTGCTTTAGAAAAGCAGACTTTGTATTATTGAACTTTTTACTTTCCAACTGCGACTGGTCAGAGCTTTACTCGACTACTGATATTTCAGTGGCGGTAGGCATATTTTATAAGACCATTGACTCTTTCCTAGATATTTGTGTACCGCGTTTCTATCAGACATGCTCGAGTAAGCCACCTTGGTTTACAAAAGAGCTGTCTCGTCTTAAAAATTTAAAATCCAGCTTATTTAAAAAATATAAAATTAATAATTGCAGTTTAGCTTTTTCCCGTTTTTTAACTGCACGATTAAACTTCTCGGTCCTTAACGCGAAATGTTATAAAAACTATCTAGCTCGTTGTAGGTCTCAGTTCCTTGAGAACCCTAAACAGTTTTATAGTTTTGTTAATATGAAGCGTAAATCTTCTGTCTTTCCCTCAAAGTTGTCGTTTGAAAATACCACTGCAGATACCGACCAAGCCATGGCCGATATGTTTGCTAGGTTTTTTCAAACCACGTATTCGCCTACTACACAAAAGATTCATGTTTATCCATACAATATTCCTTGCTCAAATGGTATCTTCACCCCTATTCTAAACGAAAATTCACTTGTTAAGGATCTTCACTTGGTTAAACCAGTTTTTTCGCCAGGTCCCGACGGTGTTCCCGCTTGTGTACTTCGGTTCTGTGCCAACTCCCTAAGTAAGCCATTGCTCAAACTATTTTCGCTGTCCTTAGATACTTCATCCTTTCCTTCCATTTGGAAGGAATCTTTTATCATCCCCTTGTTTAAGAAGGGCAGTAAGTCTGAAGCAAGCAATTATAGAGGTATCTCTAAATTGTCGGCTATACCTAAATTCTTCGAGAATGTATTAACTCCTCACTTGCAACATTTCTGTAGATCCGTCATATCGCCTTCTCAGCACGGATTTATAAAACGTCGATCAACTACGACAAACTTACTGGAGCTGACATCCTTTGTTATAAAAGGTTTTCAGGAAAATCTTCAAACTGATGTTATATACACTGATTTCAGTAAGGCTTTTGACTCAGTAAATCATTCCCTACTTGCACATAAACTCAGCCTCTTAGGCTTCACACCAAAACTTCTTAATTGGATTGTGAGTTATCTGAATGGCAGAACCCAAAGAGTTCTCTTTAAAAATGTACTTTCACACCTTCTTCATGCCACATCTGGCGTTCCTCAGGGTAGCCATCTAGGCCCCCTCCTTTTTACGCTTTTCATCAATGACCTACCTTTGGTCATACATAACTCCCGTACTCTCATGTATGCGGATGATGTAAAGCTTTGTTATCAATTTAAAGATGACTACTGCCACTCGCACTTACAAGCCGACCTAGATAGTTTTCATTCCTGGTGTTGTGCAAATTTCTTAAACCTGAACAGCTCCAAATGCAAGTTGATGACATTCTATCGAGCCAGTCCAAAGTACGTTTCCTACACTCTTTGTGGTTGTGTCTTAGAAAGAATTACTCTAGTTGATGATCTTGGGGTCCGTTTGGACCGAAAACTAAAGTTTTCCGAACATATTTCCCATATGGTCAATAAAGCCATGGGTGTGCTTGGCTTTATTAAGAGATGGTCTAAGGAGTTTGACGATCCTTATGTAACAAAGACCCTCTACACCTCACTTGTTCGTCCAATTCTGGAATATGGATCATGCGTATGGTGTCCCCAGTACACTACTCACAAAAACCGCATTGAATCTGTACAAAAAAATTTTTTAATTTTCGCCTTACGAGGCCTTAACTGGGACGTAAATTTAAGACTTCCTTCCTATGGCAGTAGACTTCTACTACTTAACTTACCTTCTCTAGCTAATCGTAGAACCATGCTGGGTGTAGTATTTATTAATAACCTCATCCAAGGTGACATTGACAGTGTTGACCTGGTTAGCCAGCTACACTTTTCTGTCCCTTGTAGATTAACACGTAATTACTTACCACTAACTCTTCCTAATTGTAGGTCGAACTATGCCCTTCATGATCCGTTTAGGGTATTATGTTCTGACTATAATAATCTTTACTTTCTTTCTTCTAACGCTTCCTCTGTTGCATGCCTAAAATTTGAAATCTTGTCCTACCTATCTAGAAATTAAGTAATCTTTCCTCGAAAATCTTTTCTATCTCGGTATCTTTGCATGCCCGCGTTCTCTATTTCGCGTTTCGCGTTTCGAGTCGTACGTCAGACGACTGTGCCCCTCGGTCGGTTGGGCGGGAGGTGGACATTCGCTGTGTCTGGGATCCGCGCGTAACAAGCATCGGCTTGGTTTTGCAAGGACCACTTGATTATACATTCATTGTATCAACGTCCAAAAAAAAAAAAAAAAAAAAAAAAAAAACTCAGAATCAGATTAACCAGTTAACCGTCACAGTAAACACAATTCTTAGAGCAACCAAAAATTCACAAATTGACACCGGCCATTTATATGAAACCCTACTGGCCAGAAATAGAATGTTAATGATTGAATTACAAAATCGCTTGGAGTTAGTTTGGCTTGAGGAGCCCACAGACACTCCCATAGGGGATCTTATATCCGTTTCGTCAATTAAGGTCCTACAGTCCGCCAACACCATACATTTCATAATTAGGTTTCCTAAAATAAGCGAATAAACGACAACGTTATAGCGGAATGCGACACAGGAGTTTACGCGGTCGAAAATTGTACCGCCTCCCCCAGCGTATCTTTCTGTCGGCTGTCATCAGAGAGCTCATGTGCCAGAGAACTTCATGCAGGCGGTGTGGCCCATTGCGAAACCCAACCAAGCAATCTAGACTCGGTTACCAGCTCAACATCACGGTCAGCCAGAAGGTGCTTAGTCTCACTTATCTCCATCGGCTGAACGAGCGTAATTTGGAGATCATCCGGCAGTTTATGGAGGAAGTCGGCGCCGATCACACAACACTGCTGATGGTCACTGTTGGAGGAGTAGGCTGCACCCTCATCTGCGTCACCCTGATGGGTTATCGCATCCTGAAGGCAAAGAGAGCTGCGAAGCAACTATATAAGATGGTTGCTGGAATAGGGTCGAACGAGGGCGGCCTTAACTTAGAGAGGGAGTAGTTAACTGAAGTCAACAATCTCTAGGTTGCTGACCGTAACATGACTCCGAGCGAATCTGCTTAGCCAGCATTTGACCGGATGTTGTTGCATAGTCGGCAAACACAGCACATTTGCGTGGCCGCTATGAGTATGATTGCGGAACAGATTTTCGCTTTCATTTAACTTTAAGAATCTTTTTGTATTCAGTTTGTATTCTTATTCCGACAAAACTGCAACGCTTTGCTGTCGAATTAAATAAATAACGAAAAGAACTCCCTGTCTTTTATTATCACGGCTCCGCCTGACATTAGACTTGTAGAGCCGCGCGCGATAACGCCGGCAATAAACTAATTTATACATGTAAGGTTATTATTAAAGTGAGTTTATTATAATGGTTCAAATCAATTCAGTAAGGTTAAATACTACAAAATAATGGCGTTACAACTTGAGTGTTCTTCGCAACTTAATATTTGGGCAACTGTTACAACTTAATAGCGGCTTGTTCAACTGTCAACTTTTACGCGAGACGACCGACTACGACTCTCCTTCGCTACTCTCCTCTGGCAACACTCTTCGGTTCGCAGGCATGCCAACTGTCCTCCATTAGTGGGGTTGCCAACTTGCATCGAAGTATACCATCTTACATTCGGCCCTCCTGATCTTCCTCATCTGTCCCGGATGACAAAATATCCTCGTTCTCGGCTACATATTTCCACAACTTCATATTATCGCAGCTTGTTGCAGTAATATTTGGTCCCTCGGTGTTTATTGATGCCTTCTTCACATCATAGCGACCGTTTCTCTTAACCTTTATGACAGCATATGGACCAAGATATTCGCTAGCCAGCTTTCGGCCTGCAACAAACTGAGTTCGCTTTATAGCAACCAAGTCGCTCAACTTGTAGGTCTGCTCCGTACGTCGCTTCTTGTCGTAGTGCATCTTGTAGTTCTTCTGTGCCTCTTCAATATTATGTTTTGCTTCTATGCGCAGCTGCTGTCGCTCTTCGTTGAACTTCTCGACCAACTCCTGCTGCATCATGTCTAGCAAACGATCGTCCACCTTCGTACACATCTTCGTCCCAAACATTATCTCGAACGGCGTTGACAGCGTTGTCGAATGTACATGCGAGTTAATTGCCATCTGTACACGTGGCACATACTTGTACCACTTAGCAGGTTCGTCTGAAGACAGCTTCGCAAGAATGTCAATTATGCAGCGATTGACCCTCTCGACTTGACCGTTGCCTCTTGCAACTCCGGTTGTTGTGCAAATCTGCTCCACCATGTTGACCTCCAGAAACTCTTTGTAAGCGTTTGATGTAAACGCCGATCCTCTATCGCTTAATATACGTGCAGGAAATCCGAATACGCTTGCCCATTCTTTTAGCTTCTTCAGAACCTCATCTTGTCCTGTCGACTTCACAGGATACAGCCACACGAATTTGGAGAATCCATCGACCACTGCAAAAATGTACTTGTACATCTTAGAAGTCATATCCATCGGTCCAAGATGGTCTACATGCAGCGTTTGCAGGGGAACATCACCTTTTCCTATACAGTGTAAACATCCTTCTTGTTTGCCCAATTTTTTACTGTGTATTGCCGAAGGTTTCATACCCTTGCAGTTATACAAAATATAAAATATATTTGGATTGCTGCTGGTTTCTGTGGTATTTATTGAACAATTATAACAGTACAGGAAGTCAAGATTTTGACCTGATTAAGGCTATGAATCAAACACCTGCTTCGAAAAAAAATAATTCTACCTTTTTAATGCTTTTGTATATACCTGGATTTCTTATATACTTAACACAAAATGTTGTGAGGAAATGTCTTTGTGTTGTAAAGGATCTGTTGGTCATAAAATATAAATAAATTTGGAAAGTTCTCATTCAAAAATGCGTTTGAATAACAGCTACATGATTTTTTGTTTAACAGCTATATGTAATAGTACTCAGATTTCCATAAAATTGCAACATGAACCTTCATTAGGCCGGTCGTTGATCGTTATAAGTTATAAAAGTTCGATTTCGAACTTTATTATTAGGGACACACTTAGATTTGGATGTGGTAAGCCTGATAGCTATATCTTGAAATATAACGAAAATCGGCCGATAGGCTCCATGACAGCTATACGATATATCAGTCCGATCTGACCCGTTCCGACTTATTTAAAGAGGGCAGAAATAAGAAGCTTGTGAGGAAAGTTTCATGAAGATAGCTCAATAACTGGGGGACTAATTTGCGTTGCAACAGACAAACGGACTGACTGATTGTTCCTATAACAGCTATAGAATATAAACGTCTGAGATATTTAAATGGAAAAACTAAGGGCGGGTTACTGTATAACATTAAAAAGTATTGATAATGTGCGGTATTTCCAAAAACAAAACAGGTTTGCATACAAAAACCCTGATTTCAGCCGATTGTTCCTATGGCAGCTATATGTTATAGTGGTCCGATTTTGATACAATTTTGACAGCACATTAAGAACGTAATAAGAATAGGATTTGCCAAATCTTGTTGCAATATCTTGAAAAACAACAAAAATCGGCCGATAGCTTCTATGACAGCTATACGATATATCGGTCCGATCTGGCTCGTTCCGACTTATTTACAGCCTACAGCAATAAGAAGCTTGTGTGCCAAGTTTCATGAAGATAGCTCAAAAACTGAGAGACTAGTTTGCGTTGCAACAGACGGACGGACGGACGGACGGACAGACGGACGGACGGACGGACGGACGGACAGACGGACGGACAGACGGACGGACGGACGGACGGACGGACAGACGGACATCCATTTTTCGACTCCTCTGGTGATGCTGATTCAGAATATATATACTTTATAGGGTCGGAGATGTCTCCTAAGGTGCGTTGCAAACTTCTGGCTAAAATTAATATACCCTCTGCAAGGGTATAATGACGAACACAAAAAAATTGAAATCTTGCAATACATAACAAGAATAAATGCAAATATAGATTTAACAATGTTACAATTAAATAATATTGCAGAAAGCTTATTGTTATCTCAACTCAAAATAATTCCGAAATTTATATTAAACAAGAAAGCAAGGCTACCTTCGGCTTGCCGAAGGTTTCATACCCTTGCAGTTATACAAAATATAAAATATATTTGGATTGCTGCTGGTTTCTGTGGTATTTATTGAACAATTATAACAGTACAGGAAGTCAAGATTTTTACATGATTAAGGCTATGAATCAAACACCTGCTTCGAAAAAAAATAATTCTACCTTTTAATGCTTTTGTACATAACTGGATTTCTTATATACTTAACACAAAATGTTATGAGGAAATGTCTTTGTGTTGTAAAGGATCTGTTGGTCATAAAATATAAATAAATTTGGAAAGTTCTCATTCAAAAATGCGTTTGAATAACAGCTATATGATTTTTTGTTTAACAGCTATATGTAATAGTACTCAGGTTTCCATAAAATTGCAACATGAACCTTCATTAGGCCGATCGTTGATCGTTATAAGTTATAAAAGTTCGATTTCGAACTTTATTATTAGGGACACACTTAGATTTGGATGTGATAAGCCTGATAGCTATATCTTGAAATATAACGAAAATCGGCCGTAGGCTCCATGACAGCTATACGATATATCAGTCCGATCTGGCCCATTCCGACCTATTTAAAGAGGGCAGAAATAAGAAGCTTATGAGCAAAGTTTCATGAAGATAGCTCAATAACTAGGGGACTAATTTGAGTTGCAACAGACACGCGGACTGACTGAGTATTCCTATAACAGCTATAGAATATAAACGTCTGAGATATTTAAATGGAAAAACTAAGGGCGGGTTACTGTATAACATTAAAAAGTATTGATAATGTGCGGTATTTCCAAAAACAAAACAGGTTTGCATACAAAAACCCTGATTTCAGCCGATTGTTCCTATGGCAGCTATATGTTATAGTGGTCCGATTTTGATACAATTTTGACAGCACATTAAGAACGTAATAAGAATAAGATTTGCCAAATCTTGTTGCAATATCTTGAAAAACAACAAAAATCGGCCGATAGCTTCTATGACAGCTATACGATATATCGGTCCGATCTGGCTCGTTCCGACTTATTTACAGCCTACAGCAATAAGAAGCTTGTATGCTAAGTTTCATGAAGATAGCTCAAAAACTGAGAGACTAGTTTGCGTTGCAACAGACGGACGGACGGACGGACGGACGGACGGACGGACAGACGGACATCCATTTTTCGACTCCTCTGGTGATGCTGATTCAGAATATATATACTTTATAGGGTCGGAGATGTCTCCTAAGGTGCGTTGCAAACTTCTGGCTAAAATTAATATACCCTCTGCAAGGGTATAATAATGAAGAAATTGTTAAAATAATGAATATCATGCAAAAGCAAAATTTTGTTATAAATAATGAAGGAAATGTCTATAGAATTTTAACCCTAAATGCAATAATGCAAGATAAAGACATTATATTTACTATTAAGATACCAATATTAACATCAGACACTTTTTAACTTTAACTTTAATTAACTAGAATAATTCCCTTACCTATTAATAACACTCAATTCATTGTAGCACCCAACTATTTAGCTAGTAAAAACACACAAACACTGTACTTCACTGAACCCTGTAATAGAATAGATCAAGTAAACCTATGTGACCTTCAACGAGCAACGTTTGATACACCCAACCAAGATTGTATCAAGAAGATATTGTCAAACCACACAGCAACATGTAATGTAGTGGAGACTAGAAGGAGAGAGGAAATCTTCGAACCACAAAAAGGCCACATCTTCATCTTTAACGCACCTGACTTGGCGGTGAATTCCGATTGCGGTGGAGAGCTAATAGTTTCCCGGTCGGCCATCATACACTACGTTAACTGTTCAGTGATCCTGAACGGACGAACGTTCGACAACACATTTATGAGTGTAGAGGACGTAGTTAACATTACGGTCCCGGAGTTCCTCAATTTCCGTACTAAGTGATTTTAATCTAGACAGATTAGTCATGGAAGAGATAAACACGGAATTTCAAATATGGAACATCCAAAAGTTGTATGGAACACACTTCAAAATATTGTACGCATGTTTGGGCATGGCCTTTCTCGTTGGAATTGTAGCATAATTGTAAACATACCGACACTACTATAGCTTGGTCTCCCTATGTAAGAAATATCCGAATTCAATTATATTCAGTCTTGTACGAAACCACAAACCCGAAAGACGTGTATTCATTTATTAAAGAATAATATTAAGTGACCACCAAATACCCCAAGGCGATACTGAAGATACTAAGAGGATCTACGGACCTTACCATAACTCGCGCGATAACGCCGGCAATAAACTAATTGGCGCCCAACTAGTGGTGCGTACGCCACGACCCACAACTAAAACAAAGTCAGAGACGCTTAATCAAAGTGACAAACTCTCAAAGTGAAAAACGCTTAAACAAAGTAACCAATTAAGCAGTTACGGCTGCACAGTGATAGTAACAAATCGCTCAAAGTACTTGCGAGCGTAAGTGTGCCGTGATCTCCGTTGTTGCACGAAGCAACCACCAACAGTGACACCAACCTCGTCAATTGGTTGGCTGAGGCGCTCAAGAGCGCTGTCAATTCAACTTTCATCGTTCACCGAAGCCGCCGGAGCTCTTCGGGCAGCGGAGACAGCAGCGCGGGAACACCAAGAGTCACAGCTGCAGCGAGTTACGTTAATAGGCAGGTTGCATAGCTTAGGGCTCAACATCAAAAGACATGTAAGTGGGCATTTTCATTCAAACTCATTTTAAGTCAGCATTCTTTTTCTAAAAAAAAAACTGATTAGTTTTGCAAGTGTTTACCGCCCGCTAAGGAAAGAAAGCTAGTAAATTTAAAAATAGACGTGAATTTTTTGTTGCGATCAGAACTGTGATTGCCTCTACGATTTGCGTTGTTTCATTGTGTTTACCCAATATTGTGTCGTAACACGATCCGTTGAGTTCCGTGACATTCTTCATTTGGCTTCAGGCGTCTCGCGGAACATAATTTGTTTACATTTTAAACCCATGTCATCGCCGTTCCGACGGTATAGAACTACTCGTCAGCAGTGTAGTGATTCAGACTCTGATCGCGACTATCAGCGTATTCGCATTCCAGCACCAAGGCTCACACCCCCACCGAGAGTTAGCGTCATGGACCCTGAACAATTGAAGGCGGTGATACGGGCGGTTGTCAATTCGGCCTTAGCTGAGCAAGCGGCTGTGAACCGACAAAGGGACAAGGCTCTTGTAGACAGAGTCAACCAGTTGTCCAATCAAATAGCAGCGACACATATCGTCACGCCAGAGGTGCGGGCGTATACCGCAATAGAGATAAGGGACAGCGTTCGTTGTGACGAGCCGTTAGATGCAGTCAAATGTTTGCCAGAATTCATGGGAATTCAGGAATCGTATGTTTCCTGGAGATAAGTCGTCTCGATTTCACGTACAGTGACAAAAGACGTAATAGGTCAAGAGTTAGGTACGCTACGAAAAGGCGGCCTATCTTTGCTTCAGTATTACGATGAGGTCGAGAAAAAACTGACATTGTTGACAAATAAAGTCAACATGTCCTACGAGCCAACCTTGGCCAAGGGCCTGTGCGAAAAGTGCTGCGACCTGCAGCAGGCAACTTTTTTTTTTAATGATGTGCATCGAAAATATTCATATTGCAATTTTATCGGTCATCGCGAAAGAAATGCAGTGGTCGAGTGGTGATGGTAGTTGACTGTTAAGCGAGAGGTCCGGAGTTCCATTCCTGGGTGCCGCTGTGACTTATATTTATTTTTTTTTGTATCTTATATTTTTTTTTTTATTTTATAGTGTGTTGCAAAATTCAAAATAAATTTTAAGTATATTTAAAGCCACTTAGAATCGAAAGAGACATTGAGCAGCAACACAAAAAACAAACGACAAATCTAATTAGATATGTTGAGATGTATTGTGAGGCAGCATATATGTATGTTTGTAAGGCGTCTCTTTCACACATGCAAAATTTAAAGCCCTCTGCTGAGTTCTAACTGCAAAGTAATAAAAGCAAAGGGCAACATCCCATAAGAATCGCGTTGAACTTGCATAGGCAAAAAAAAATAGAGACGGAAAGAAATAAAAAGCAAGAACGCATTGTTCACATTTGGCACGTGTTTTTTTCCGAAGAATTGTAGCGGGTATATCACAGTCGAGTCCGCTCGACTTTAGCCTTTCCGACTTGTTTCTTTTTGGCCACATGATATAATTTTAATGGGGTTTAAAGGATCTAATGCCATCGGCATATAGTACTTAAGTTAGGTATTTCTTGGTGTTGGGCTCCCCGCTTTACCCACAATAGACCTGTAGAAATAAACACCAGAACTCAGAATCAGATTAACCAGTTAACCGTCACAGTAAACACAATTCTTAGAGCAACCAAAAATTCACAAATTGACACCGGCCATTTATATGAAACCCTACTGGCCAGAAATAGAATGTTAATGATTGAATTACAAAATCGCTTGGAGTTAGTTTGGCTTGAGGAGCCCACAGACACTCCCATAGGGGATCTTATATCCGTTTCGTCAATTAAGGTCCTACAGTCCGCCAACACCATACATTTCATAATTAGGTTTCCTAAAATAAGATTTAGTTGTAAAAAAATTACTATCTTTCCCGTTGAGAAAGAAGGTTACACGCTGCGAATAAACGACAACGTTATAGCGGAATGCGACACAGGAGTTTACGCGGTCGAAAATTGTACCGCCTCCCCCAGCGTATCTTTCTGTCGGCTGTCATCAGAGAGCTCATGTGCCAGAGAACTTCATGCAGGCGGTGTGGCCCATTGCGAAACCCAACCAAGCAATCTAGACTCGGTTACCAGCTCAACATCACGGTCAGCCAGAAGGTGCTTAGTCTCACTTATCTCCATCGGCTGAACGAGCGTAATTTGGAGATCATCCGGCAGTTCAAGGAGGAAGTCGACGCCGATCACACAACACTGCTGATGGTCACCGTTGGAGCAGTAGGCTGCACCCTCATCTGCGTCACCCTGATGGGTTATCGCATCCTGAAGGCAAAGAGAGCTGCGAAGCAACTATGTAAGATGGTTACTGGAATAGGGTCGGCCGAGGGCGGCCTTAACTTAGAGGGGGAGTAGTTAACTGAAGTCAACAATCTCTAGGTTGCTGACCGTAACATGACTCCGAGCGAATCTGCTTAGCCAGCATTTGACCAGATGTCGTTGCATAGTCGGCAAACACAGCACATTTGCGTGGCCGCTATGAGTATGATTGCGGAACAGATTTTCGCTTTCATTTAACTTTAAGAATCTTTTTGTATTCAGTTTGTATTCTTATTCCGACAAAACTGCAACGCTTTGCTGTCGAATTAAATAAATAACGAAAAGAACTCCCTGTCTTTTATTATCACGGCTCCGCCTGACATTAGACTTGTAGAGCCGCGCGCGATAACGCCGGCAATAAACTAATTTATACATGTAAGGTTATTATTAAAGTGAGTTTATTATAATGGTTCAAATCAATTCAGTAAGGTTAAATACTACAAAATAATGGCGTTACAACTTGAGTGTTCTCCGCAACTTAATATTTGGGCAACTGTTACAACTTAATAGCGGCTTGTTCAACTGTCAACTTTTACGCGAGACGACCGACTACGACTCTCCTTCGCTACTCTCCTCTGGCAACACTCTTCGGTTCGCAGGCATGCCAACTGTCCTCCATTAGTGGGGTTGCCAACTTGCATCGAAGTATACCATCTTACATTCGGCCCTCCTGATCTTCCTCATCTGTCCCGGATGACAAAATATCCTCGTTCTCGGCTACATATTTCCACAACTTCATATTATCGCAGCTTGTTGCAGTAATATTTGGTCCCTCGGTGTTTATTGATGCCTTCTTCACATCATAGCGACCGTTTCTCTTAACCTTTATGACAGCATATGGACCAAGATATTCGCTAGCCAGCTTTCGGCCTGCAACAAACTGAGTTCGCTTTATAGCAACCAAGTCGCCCAACTTGTAGATCTGCTCCGTACGTCGCTTCTTGTCGTAGTGCATCTTGTAGTTCTTCTGTGCCTCTTCAATATTATGTTTTGCTTCTATGCGCAGCTGCTGTCGCTCTTCGTTGAACTTCTCGACCAACTCCTGCTGCATCATGTCTAGCAAACGATCGTCCACCTTCGTACACATCTTCGTCCCAAACATTATCTCGAACGGCGTTGACAGCGTTGTCGAATGTACATGCGAGTTAATTGCCATCTGTACACGTGGCACATACTTGTACCACTTAGCAGGTTCGTCTGAAGACAGCTTCGCAAGAATGTCAATTATGCAGCGATTGACCCTCTCGACTTGACCGTTGCCTCTTGCAACTCCGGTTGTTGTGCAAATCTGCTCCACCATGTTGACCTCCAGAAACTCTTTGTAAGCGTTTGATGTAAACGCCGATCCTCTATCGCTTAATATACGTGCAGGAAATCCGAATACGCTTGCCCATTCTTTTAGCTTCTTCACAACCTCATCTTGTCCTGTCGACTTCACAGGATACAGCCCCACGAATTTGGAGAATCCATCGACCACTACAAAAATGTACTTGTACATCTTAGAAGTCATATCCATCGGTCCAAGATGGTCTACATGCAGCGTTTGCAGGGGAACATCACCTTTTCCTATACAGTGTAAACGTCCTTCTTGTTTGCCCAATTTTTTACTGTGTATTATACAAACAATACAATTAGAAATATACTTCGAAACTTTTCCCTCTAAATGCGAGATAAAGTATTGCTGCTTTATGTTATGCATTGTTTTACGTGCGGCGAAGTGACCAGAGTCATGAGCGTTTTTAATGACGTCACGCTCCATAATCTTGGGGACAACTAGAAGTTCGCAACCATCAACTTCTTTGAAGAGTAGTCCACCCTTCATCTTAAAATTCTCATAAGGTCCATTCTGAAGCAACTGCAATACTGCTTTAACGTTATCGTCTTCTTGCTGCGCTTTTCGTAATCGAGCTGACAACTCAGTTGTGATTATTAAAACATCCTGTGGGTAACGACTAAGATGATCGACGTGCTTCATCCTTGCTCCTGCGCGATGTTCCATATCTGGTGTAAAGCTTTTTATGTAGAGTACCCATTCCTCCACATCGCGCGGTATTTCGTCTTTACTTGTCGTCTGCTTAAATGCTGCGCAATCTGTTACCAATTTGAATCGAGTTCCCAACAAAAAATGGCGGAATTTCTTAAGCGCAAGATATGCAGCCTTGATCTCCAATATATAACTGTGTTTTTTGGCCTCGGCTTCACTCGTCTTTTTGCTCCAGAAATACACGGGATGCATATGTCCTTCAAAGCACTGCAGCAACACAGCTCCTAGTCCGTTTTTGGAAGCGTCGGTATGTAGCTCTGTCTTTGCCTCCCGAGAGTATATGTGCAATACTGGCTCACTTGTTAATATATCCTTTAATCTTTCGATTGAGTCCTTTTCAGCTTCACCAATTATAAATACAGCGTTCTTCCTCAACAAATTCGTTAACGGGCGCGCTATCTCTGCATAACGCGGAATAAATTTTCGAAAAAATCCAGTCAAACCCAGAAACGATTGGACGCCTTTTATATCCTTAGGATATGCAAATCGTTTTACAGCTGATGTTTTGTCTGCTCCAGGCCAAACTCGTCCGTTTGCCACTGTATGACCCAGGAAGTTTATACTCTGCTGTAGGAAACTGCATTTTTTCCATTTTATCCTTAAACCATACCTGGCTGCTGTTTCCAAAACTTGTCGGCTCTTCTGCATGCATACGTCTGCAGACTCTGCCAAAATAACAATGTCGTCCATATAAAGCTGCATTACTTCTTCATTAATAAGTTTCTGAAAAACATGGTTGACATATCTGATGAACGCAGCTGGTGAATTCTTAAATCCAAATGGAGCCCTGTTAAATTCAAAAAGTCCTTCTCGTGTGATGAAAGCCGTTAGGTGTCTGCTCTTTTCTTCGATGGGCACGTGAAAGAAACCATTTTCTAAGTCCATAATCGTGAAAAATTTCGCTGCTTGCAGTTTGTCAAGAACATCCTCAATAAGTGGCACAGGAAACAAATCCTGAAGTACCATGCTGTTCAGCTTACGGTAATCGACGCATACCCTCAATGTTTGATCCTTCTTCTTGACCACGACCACTCGACTTGCTACGTTGGAAAATGATTCGCGTACAATTCCCATCTGTAACCATTCATTGACCTGATTCTTTACAGCTTCTGCTTCGTTCGGTGACAGACGACTGGGTGCTTGTCGAAACGGCACTATGTTACCATCTGGAACAATGTTCAGAATAATTGGACATTGCGCGTGATCCGCCTCTTGCAACTGAAATGCATCTTCGATCATATCTTCCACTTCCTTCTGGTAATTTTTGGGCGCTGTAATGTTGTTATATTCTTCAAAAACGCTGTAAACTTCCATTGCATACTCATCTGTAGAACTATGGTCGTTCAGTACACGTTGAAATAAAAATCCGTTCGAATCAGCTATGAATTCAAACTTCCTTATAAAGTCGTAACCAAGTATCGCATTGCAGTCCATCTTGCAGTTTGACACAACCAAGAATTTCTGCTTCGTACGCAGCGTGTCGATTTCCACTTCGGCGTTGAAATATCCAATTGGCTTTGTACTGGTGTTGCCCAGACCACGTAGCGTTGAAGCGGTTTTAAAAATGTCCACATTCAACTTATCTGCGATGTTCTGCTTTACAATGGTTACATCGGAGCCGGTATCCACTAAGCACTCCACCTGTAAGCCATTTAAAAGAATTGTTTTAAGTCGATAACTATTTGAAATAACTCGAACTCGATCAGCGTTTGATGGACAACTACGTGAAATATGCCCTTCTTCGTTGCAGCGGAAGCATTTTGTGGCTGATGTGCATTCCTTCCTTTTATGTTCTGATGAGCCGCAATTGAAACAGTATTCTTTCTTTTTCGGTTTTTCTGCGTCTATTTTGTTTTGATTCCGCTGATTGTTGTTCTCGTTCTTTTGATTGTTTTCGTTCCTCTGATGATTATCGTTTATCGGATAATTATCGTTTCTGTGAACCAGCTCATATGTTTCGTATTCCTCTTTAAGCTGCTTATACGTTTTGCATCGATACATGGCAAATTTGAATTCGCTTTTGATCTGCAATCCGTTGACAATGTGGCGAATTACTGCTGTCTCTTCTACTTCACCCATACTTGCAACTTTTTTCATGTTCAGCATGTACTCGTGAAAAGACTCCGTTTTTTTCTTTTTGCGATCTTTCAGCTGTTGATGAATATCAGCACTGTTCCAGCTGCATCGAAATTCATCAGTTAATTTATGTTTCAACTCATTATAATTGTTTATATATTCCGATTCTAAAAAGAGTTTTGCGGTGCCACACATTCTACCTCTAGCTTGCACGTATTTCTGTTTTTCATTTAGCCCATAGGCTTCCGCATTGTGTTCAAAAATTTCGAACCACTTGACAACTGGTATTGAAACACCATCGAAATCGTTGACCACTTTTTCAAAATTGTTTGCTGTAATTTTCACTTGGTTTTCACGCTGTTCATCTACCTCAACTTTGAGTGTTAACAACTGCATAAGCTGCTGCATTTTGGCATTGAGGTCATAATTATTCGCGGCCGTTAAGTCTCTTTTCGCGTTTTCTTGTTCCATTATCGTTTCTTCTTCGCTTTCGTCTATATACTGATTCTTTCTTGTACTACTCATTCTTTCTTCTAACGCGTGTGCACTTCTCGTTTTCGGCATTTCTCGCGTTCGCTTTTATGTATGTATATGCGTATTTAAATTTTCGACCTTTAGCAACGGTAAAACCACAATTTGACTGCGACTGTTCAGACAAAAAAAAAATGCTTTGTCTTTTCACAATTGTTCAACTCAATAATCAAGAGTTCACTATCATACATATGTTCAACTTTATCCACTTTACAACGTATTGTATTAACCGATATGAATCAGAAAA
>JAECXD010001029.1:0-169724 GCA_018151445.1 Zaprionus inermis
TTCGAGAATGTATTAACTCCTCACTTGCAACATTTCTGTAGATCCGTCATATCGCCTTCTCAGCACGGATTTATAAAACGTCGATCAACTACGACAAACTTACTGGAGCTGACATCCTTTGTTATAAAAGGTTTTCAGGAAAATCTTCAAACTGATGTTATATACACTGATTTCAGTAAGGCTTTTGACTCAGTAAATCATTCCCTTCTTGCACATAAACTCAGCCTCTTAGGCTTCACACCAAAACTTCTTAATTGGATTGTGAGTTATCTGAATGGCAGAACCCAAAGAGTTCTCTTTAAAAATGTACTTTCACACCTTCTTCATGCCACATCTGGCGTTCCTAGGGTAGCCATCTAGGCCCCCTCCTTTTTACGCTTTTCATCAATGACCTACCTTTGGTCATACATAACTCCCGTACTCTCATGTATGCGGATGATGTAAAGCTTTGTTATCAATTTAAAGATGACTACTGCCACTCGCACTTACAAGCCGACCTAGATAGTTTTCATTCCTGGTGTTGTGCAAATTTCTTAAACCTGAACAGCTCCAAATGCAAGTTGATGACATTCTATCGAGCCAGTCCAAAGTACGTTTCCTACACTCTTTGTGGTTGTGTCTTAGAAAGAATTACTCTAGTTGATGATCTTGGGGTCCGTTTGGACCGAAAACTAAAGTTTTCCGAACATATTTCCCATATGGTCAATAAAGCCATGGGTGTGCTTGGCTTTATTAAGAGATGGTCTAAGGAGTTTGACGATCCTTATGTAACAAAGACCCTCTACACCTCACTTGTTCGTCCAATTCTGGAATATGGATCATGCGTATGGTGTCCCCAGTACACTACTCACAAAAACCACTTTGAATCTGTACAAAAAAATTTTTTAATTTTCGCCTTACGAGGCCTTAACTGGGACGTAAATTTAAGACTTCCTTCCTATGGCAGTAGACTTCTACTACTTAACTTACCTTCTCTAGCTAATCGTAGAACCATGCTGGGTGTAGTATTTATTAATAACCTCATCCAAGGTGACATTGACAGTGTTGACCTGGTTAGCCAGCTACACTTTTCTGTCCCTTGTAGATTAACACGTAATTACTTACCACTAACTCTTCCTAATTGTAGGTCGAACTATGCCCTTCATGATCCGTTTAGGGTATTATGTTCTGACTATAATAATCTTTACTTTCTTTCTTGTAACGCTTCCTCTGTTGCATGCCTAAAATTTGAAATCTTGTCCTACCTATCTAGAAATTAAGTAATCTTTCCTCGAAAATCTTTTTCTATCTCGGTATCTTTGCATGCCCGCGTTCTCTATTTCGCGTTTCGCGTTTCGAGTCGTACGTCAGACGACTGTGCCCCTCGGTCGGTTGGGCGGGAGGTGGACATTCGCTGTGTCTGGGATCCGCGCGTAACAAGCATCGGCTTGGTTTTGCAAGGACCACTTGATTATACATTCATTGTATCAACGTCCAAAAAAAAAAAAAAAAAAAAAAAGACAGCTATACGATATATCGGTCCGATCTGGCTCGTTCCGACTTATTTACAGCCTACATCAATAATAAGCTTGTGTGCCAAGTTTCATGAAGATAGCTCAATAACTGGGGGACTAATTTGCGTTGCAACAGACAGACGGACTGACTGATTGTTCCTATAACAGCTATAGAATATAAACGTCTGAGATATTTAAATGGAAAAACTAAGGGCGGGTTACTGTATAACATTAAAAAGTATTGATAATGTGCGGTATTTCCAAAAACAAAACAGGTTTGCATACGAAAACCCTGATTTCAGCCGATTGTTCCTATGGCAGCTATATGTTATAGTGGTCCGATTTTGATACAATTTTGACAGCACATTAAGAACGTAATAAGAATAGGATTTGCCAAATCTTGTTGCAATATCTTGAAAAACAACAAAAATCTGCCGATAGCTTCTATGACAGCTATACGATATATCGGTCCGATCTGGCTCGTTCCGACTTATTTACAGCCTACATCAATAATAAGCTTGTGTGCCAAGTTTCATGAAGATAGCTCAATAACTGGGGGACTAATTTGAGTTGCAACAGACAGACGGACTGACTGATTGTTCCTATAACAGCTATAGAATATAAACGTCTAAGATATTTAAATGGAAAAACTAAGGGCGGGTTACTGTATAACATTAAAAAGTAATGATAATGTGCGGTATTTCCAAAAACAAAACAGGTTTGCATACGAAAACCCTGATTTCAGCCGATTGTTCCTATGGCAGCTATATGTTATAGTGGTCCGATTTTGATACAATATTGACAGCACATTAAGAACGTAATAGGAATAGGATTTGCCAAATCTTGTTGCAATATCTTGAAAAACAACAAAAATCTGCCGATAGCTTCTATGACAGCTATACGATATATCGGTGCGATCTGGCTCTTTCCGACATATTTACAGCCTACATCAATAATAAGCTTGTGTGCCAAGTTTCATGAAGATAGCTCAATAACTGGGGGACTAATTTGAGTTGCAACAGACAGACGGACTGACTGATTGTTCCTATAACAGCTATAGAATATAAACGTCTAAGATATTTAAATGGAAAAACTAAGGGCGGGTTACTGTATAACATTAAAAAGTAATGATAATGTGCGGTATTTCCAAAAACAAAACAGGTTTGCATACAAAAACCGTGATTTCAGCCGATTGTTCCTATGGCAGCTATATGTTATAGTGGTCCGATTTTGATATAATTTTGACAGCACATTAAGAACGTAATAAGAATAGGATTTGCCAAATCTTGTTGCAATATCTTGAAAAAATACAAAAATCGGCCGATAGCTTCTATGACAGCTATACGATATATCGGTGCGATCTGGCTCTTTCCGACATATTTACAGCCTACATCAATAATAAGCTTGTGTGCCAAGTTTCATGAAGATAGCTCAATAACTGGGGGACTAATTTGAGTTGCAACAGACAGACGGACTGACTGATTGTTCCTATAACAGCTATAGAATATAAACGTCTAAGATATTTAAATGGAAAAACTAAGGGCGGGTTACTGTATAACATTAAAAAGTAATGATAATGTGCGGTATTTCCAAAAACAAAACAGGTTTGCATACAAAAACCGTGATTTCAGCCGATTGTTCCTATGGCAGCTATATGTTATAGTGGTCCGATTTTGATACAATATTGACAGCACATTAAGAACGTAATAGGAATAGGATTTGCCAAATCTTGTTGCAATATCTTGAAAAACAACAAAAATCTGCCGATAGCTTCTATGACAGCTATACGATATATCGGTGCGATCTGGCTCTTTCCGACATATTTACAGCCTACATCAATAATAAGCTTGTGTGCCAAGTTTCATGAAGATAGCTCAATAACTGGGGGACTAATTTGAGTTGCAACAGACAGACGGACTGACTGATTGTTCCTATAACAGCTATAGAATATAAACGTCTAAGATATTTAAATGGAAAAACTAAGGGCGGGTTACTGTATAACATTAAAAAGTAATGATAATGTGCGGTATTTCCAAAAACAAAACAGGTTTGCATACAAAAACCGTGATTTCAGCCGATTGTTCCTATGGCAGCTATATGTTATAGTGGTCCGATTTTGATATAATTTTGACAGCACATTAAGAACGTAATAAGAATAGGATTTGCCAAATCTTGTTGCAATATCTTGAAAAAATACAAAAATCGGCCGATAGCTTCTATGACAGCTATACGATATATCGGTGCGATCTGGCTCTTTCCGACATATTTACAGCCTACATCAATAATAAGCTTGTGTGCCAAGTTTCATGAAGATAGCTCAATAACTGGGGGACTAATTTGAGTTGCAACAGACAGACGGACTGACTGATTGTTCCTATAACAGCTATAGAATATAAACGTCTAAGATATTTAAATGGAAAAACTAAGGGCGGGTTACTGTATAACATTAAAAAGTAATGATAATGTGCGGTATTTCCAAAAACAAAACAGGTTTGCATACAAAAACCGTGATTTCAGCCGATTGTTCCTATGGCAGCTATATGTTATAGTGGTCCGATTTTGATATAATTTTGACAGCACATTAAGAACGTAATAAGAATAGGATTTGCCAAATCTTGTTGCAATATCTTGAAAAACAACAAAAATCGGCCGATAGCTTCTATGACAGCTATACGATATATCGGTGCGATCTGGCTCTTTCCGACATATTTACAGCCTACATCAATAATAAGCTTGTGTGCCAAGTTTCATGAAGATAGCTCAATAACTGGGGGGACTAATTTGAGTTGCAACAGACAGACGGACTGACTGATTGTTCCTATAACAGCTATAGAATATAAACGTCTAAGATATTTAAATGGAAAAACTAAGGGCGGGTTACTGTATAACATTAAAAAGTATTGATAATGTGCGGTATTTCTAAAAACAAAACAGGTTTGCATACAAAAACCGTGATTTCAGCCGATTGTTCCTATGGCAGCTATATGTTATAGTGGTCCGATTTTGATATAATTTTGACAGCACATTAAGAACGTAATAAGAATAGGATTTGCCAAATCTTGTTGCAATATCTTGAAAAACAACAAAAATCGGCCGATAGCTTCTATGACAGCTATACGATATATCGGTCCGATCTGGCTCGTTCCGACTTATTTACAGCCTACAGCAATAAGAAGCTTGTATGCCAAGTTTCATGAAGATAGCTCAAAAACTGAGAGACTAGTTTGCGTTGCAACAGACGGACGGACGGACGGACGGAAGGACGGACGGACGGACGGACGGACAGACGGACATCCATTTTTCGACTCCTCTGGTGATGCTGATTCAGAATATATATACTTTATAGGGTCGGAGATGTCTCCTAAGGTGCGTTGCAAACTTCTGGCTAAAATTAATATACCCTCTGTATAAAAATATAAATAAGTCGGTCCTCGCACCTAGGAGTTAAACTCCGGACCTCTCGCTTAACAATCAACTACCATCACCACTCGGCCACTGCATTTCTTACGCAATGACCGATAAAATAGCATTGTGAATATTTTCGGTACACATAATTAAAAAAAATGTTGCCTACTGCTGGTGTTGAACTCGGGAACTAACATTAGAAAAAACCGACATAAGCACATGTTCACAGGGCAATACTATTTCTTGTATATCTTCCTTATTTATCAGCCGATCTTATTGAAACACGCAACACGCCCGCAGGGTGGTTTTTATCACATGTATAAAAAATGATTGCTGTAGAGCTATATTTACAGCTACAATCGATTTTTTATAGATCTTTGGGGGCGGATGGAGGCGTGGCAAAAATCCATAATAAACTTGATATGCGGGCACAATTAACACATAATGTCCCCAAATATGGTAGCTCTAGCTTTTATAATAGCTGAGATCTACGTTTTTATACGGACAGACAGACGGACAGACGGACATGGCTATATCGACTCGGTTGTTCATGCTGATTCAGAATATATATACTTTGTGGGGTCGGAGATTTCTCCTTCTGCCTATTACAAATATTTTCGGTTGGCACAAAACTATAATACCCTTATACTCTTCGAGTAGCGGGTATAAAAAAATGAAGTCTTTTTGATGCTGTCAATTTTATCTGATGACTTTTTTATACCCGCTACTCGAAGAGTATAATTATACCCACTACTCGAAGAGTATAAGGGTATTATAGCTTTAAAACAGCCGAAAATTTTTGTAACAGGCAGAAGGAGAGTCCCCGACCCCACAAAGTATATATATTCTGAATCAGCATGAACAGCCGAGGTGATATAGCCATGTCCGTCTGTCCGTCTGTCCGTCTGTCCGTCTGTCTGTCTGTCCGTCCGTATGAAAACCTAGATCTCAGCTATTATAAGAGCTAGAGCTATCAAATTTGGAGACAATATGTGTTAATTCTGCACGCAAATCAAGTTTATTATGGATTTTTGATACAATTTTGACAGCACATTAAGAACGTAATAGGAATAGGATTTGCCAAATCTTGTTGCAATATCTTGAAAAACAACAAAAATCTGCCGATAGCTTCTATGACAGCTATACGATATATCGGTGCGATCTGGCTCTTTCCGACATATTTACAGCCTACATCAATAATAAGCTTGTGTGCCAAGTTTCATGAAGATAGCTCAATAACTGGGGGACTAATTTGAGTTGCAACAGACAGACGGACTGACTGATTGTTCCTATAACAGCTATAGAATATAAACGTCTAAGATATTTAAATGGAAAAACTAAGGGCGGGTTACTGTATAACATTAAAAAGTAATGATAATGTGCGGTATTTCCAAAAAACAAAACAGGTTTGCATACAAAAACCGTGATTTCAGCCGATTGTTCCTATGACAGCTATATGTTATAGTGGTCCGATTTTGATATAATTTTGACAGCACATTAAGAACGTAATAAGAATAGGATTTGCCAAATCTTGTTGCAATATCTTGAAAAACAACAAAAATCGGCCGATAGCTTCTATGACAGCTATACGATATATCGGTGCGATCTGGCTCTTTCCGACATATTTACAGCCTACATCAATAATAAGCTTGTGTGCCAAGTTTCATGAAGATAGCTCAATAACTGGGGGACTAATTTGAGTTGCAACAGACAGACGGACTGACTGATTGTTCCTATAACAGCTATAGAATATAAACGTCTAAGATATTTAAATGGAAAAACTAAGGGCGGGTTACTGTATAACATTAAAAAGTAATGATAATGTGCGGTATTTCCAAAAACAAAACAGGTTTGCATACAAAAACCGTGATTTCAGCCGATTGTTCCTATGGCAGCTATATGTTATAGTGGTCCGATTTTGATATAATTTTGACAGCACATTAAGAACGTAATAAGAATAGGATTTGCCAAATCTTGTTGAAATATCTTGAAAAACAACAAAAATCGGCCGATAGCTTCTATGACAGCTATACGATATATCGGTGCGATCTGGCTCTTTCCGACATATTTACAGCCTACATCAATAATAAGCTTGTGTGCCAAGTTTCATGAAGATAGCTCAATAACTGGGGGACTAATTTGAGTTGCAACAGACAGACGGACTGACTGATTGTTCCTATAACAGCTATAGAATATAAACGTCTAAGATATTTAAATGGAAAAACTAAGGGCGGGTTACTGTATAACATTAAAAAGTATTGATAATGTGCGGTATTTCCAAAAACAAAACAGGTTTGCATACAAAAACCGTGATTTCAGCCGATTGTTCCTATGGCAGCTATATGTTATAGTGGTCCGATTTTGATATAATTTTGACAGCACATTAAGAACGTAATAAGAATAGGATTTGCCAAATCTTGTTGCAATATCTTGAAAAACAACAAAAATCGGCCGATAGCTTCTATGACAGCTATACGATATATCGGTCCGATCTGGCTCGTTCCGACTTATTTACAGCCTACAGCAATAAGAAGCTTGTATGCCAAGTTTCATGAAGATAGCTCAAAAACTGAGAGACTAGTTTGCGTTGCAACAGACGGACGGACGGACGGACGGACGGACGGACGGACGGACGGACGGACGGACAGACGGACATCCATTTTCGACTCCTCTGGTGATGCTGATTCAGAATATATATACTTTATAGGGTCGGAGATGTCTCCTAAGGTGCGTTGCAAACTTCTGGCTAAAATTAATATACCCTCTGCAAGGGTATAAAAATATAAATAAGTCGGTCCTCGCACCTAGGAGTTAAACTCCGGACCTCTCGCTTAACAATCAACTACCATCACCACTCGGCCACTGCATTTCTTACGCAATGACCGATAAAATAGCATTGTGAATATTTTCGGTACACATAATTAAAAAAATGTTGCCTACTGCTGGGGTTGAACTCGGGAACTAACATTAGAAAAAACCGACATAAGCACATGTACACAGGGCAATACTATTTCTTGTATATCTTCCTTATTTATCAGCCGATCTTATTGAAACACGCAACACGCCCGCAGGGTGGTTTTTATCACATGTATAAAAAATGATTGCTGTAGAGCTATATTTACAGCTACAATCGATTTTTTATAGATTTTTGGGGGGCGGATGGAGGCGTGGCAAAAATCCATAATAAACTTGATATGCGGGCACAATTAACACATAATGTCCCCAAATATGGTAGCTCTAGCTTTTATAATAGCTGAGATCTACGTTTTTATACGGACAGACAGACGGACAGACGGACATGGCTATATCGACTCGGTTGTTCATGCTGATTCAGAATATATATACTTTGTGGGGTCGGAGATTTCTCCTTCTGCCTATTACAAATATTTTCGGTTGGCACAAAACTATAATACCCTTATACTCTTCGAGTAGCGGGTATAAAAAAATGAAGTCTTTTTTGATGCTGTCAATTTTATCTGATGACTTTTTATACCCGCTACTCGAAGAGTATAATTATACCCACTACTCGAAGAGTATAAGGGTATTATAGCTTTAAAACAGCCGAAAATTTTTGTAACAGGCAGAAGGAGAGTCCCCGACCCCACAAAGTATATATATTCTGAATCAGCATGAACAGCCGAGGTGATATAGCCATGTCCGTCTGTCCGTCTGTCCGTCTGTCCGTCTGTCCGTCTGTCTGTCTGTCCGTCCGTATGAAAACCTAGATCTCAGCTATTATAAGAGCTAGAGCTATCAAATTTGGAGACAATATGTGTTAATTCTGCACGCAAATCAAGTTTATTTTGGATTTTTGCCACGCCTCCATCCGCCCCCATAAATCGAAAAAAAGTCGATTGTAGCTGCAAATATAGCTCTACAGCAATCATTTTTTATACATGTGATAAAAGCCACCATGCGATCTTTTAATAAGATCGGCCGATAAATAAGGAAGATATTCAAGAAATAGTATTGCCACTAAGCTGTGCTTATGTCGGTTTTTCCTAATGTTAGTTCCCAGGTTCAATTCCAGCAGCAGACAACTTTTTTTAATTATGTGGCAACTTTTTATACCCTTGCAGAGGGTATATTAATTTTAGCCAGAAGTTTGCAACGCACCTTAGGAGACATCTCCGACCCTATAAAGTATATATATTCTGAATCAGCATCACCAGAGGAGTCGAAAAAATGGATGTCCGTCTGTCCGTCCGTCCGTCCGTCCGTCCGTCCGTCCGTCCGTCTGTCTGTTGCAACTCAAATTAGTCCCCCAGTTATTGAGGCTTCATTACTTTAAACAAGCCACACAAACTTATTATTCTTGTAGCTATAAAAAAGTCAGAAAGAACCAAATCGGACCGATATATTATCGTTAGCTGTCATAGAAGCTATCGGCCGATTTTTGTTGTTTTTCAAGATATTGCAACAAGATTTGGCAAATCCTATTCTTATTACGTTCTTAATGTGCTGTCAAAATTGTATCAAAATCGGGCTACTATAACATATAGCTGCCATAGGAACAATCGGCTGAAATCAGGGTTTTTGTATGCAAACCCGTTTTGTTTTTGGAAATACCGAACATTATCAATACTTTTTAATGTTATACAGTAACCCGCCCTTAGTTTTTCCATTTAAATATCTCAGACGTTTATATTCTATAGCTGTTATAGGAACAATCAGTCAGTCCGTCTGTCTGTTGCAACTCAAATTAGTCCCCCAGTTATTGAGCTATCTTCATGAAACTTGGCACACAAGCTTATTATTGCTGTAGGCTATAAATAAGTCGGAACGAGCCAGATCGGACTGATATATCGTATAGCTGTCATAGAAGCTATCGGCCGACTTTTGTTGTTTTTCAAGATATTGCAACAAGATTTGGCAAATCCTATTCTTATTACGTTCTTAATGTGCTGTACAAAGGTAGAATTATTTTTTTTCGAAGCAGGTGTTTGATTCATAGCCTTAATCAGGTCAAAATCTTGACTTCCTGTACTGTTATAATTGTTCAATAAATACCACAGAAACCAGCAGCAATCCAAATATATTTTATATTTTGTATAACTGCAAGGGTATGAAACCTTCGGCAAGCAGAAGGTAGCCTTGCTTTCTTGTTTTATTTTACAGTGTGTTGCAAAATGTAAAATAAGTTTTTAAAAACAAACGACAAATCTATTTAGATATGTTGAGATGTATTGTGAGGCACCATATATGTATGTATGTGTAGGCGTCTCTTTCACACATGCATAATTTGTAACTGAAAAGTAATAAAAGCAAAGGGCAACATCCAATAAGAATCGAGTGGAACTTGCATAGGCAAATTAGGCAAATTAGAGACGCAAAGAAATAAAAAGCCAGAACGCATTGTTCACATTTGGCACGTGTTTTTCCGAAGAATTGTAGCGGGTATATCACAGTCGAGTCAGCTCGACTGTAGCCTTTCCGACTTGTTACTAGCTATATCTGTGGTGCAAGAAATAGTAGTTGTTCCGAACAAATATTGAAGTTAAATTTACTAAATATATTTATACGCGCTACTCGTAGAGTAGAAGGGTATTATAGCTTTGTGCCAACCGAAAATGTTTGTAACAGGCAGAAAGAGACATCTCCGACCCCATAAAGTATATATATTAGAGACGGCACATTTGGCACGTGTTTCTCCGTAGAGTTGTAGCTGGTATATCGCAGTCGAGTACGCTCGACGGTAGCCTTTCCGACTTGTTTATAGTTGAGACATGGCTCAATCGACTCGACTAGTGACCCACATATGAATAGACACATGTTATGCTATCTGCCACGCCTCCTTCTTTGGTTACATACATTGTCACAAGTTGTTAATATTCTTTTTGACCATTTCTGATGTTCAAAGGGTTAATTATACCCTATTATTATTGTATAAGTGAACAAATAGATTTTGTAGGAGTCTATAGATAAAACGACTTCTACAGTTCACCGTAACCTATCCGCTAAACTATGTTTCCAGTGTGTATATTTTTAATATGTTAGTTTGTAGCCTCAACTCATTTCAATTCAACCGATCATACATGTGTTTCCGGGTAGCTGCAGACTTTATAAAGCTTATGAGAGACCCATGAACAATATTTATCATAGGAATAATCAGCTATATCTGAAACTGTATTAAACCTACGGTGAGTCAAAGGTAACCTCATTTCTTGTTTAATTTGAATAAATTTTCTGCTCATAGAGTAGAGGGCTATTATTACTATAACTATATATCTGAAGAATGTTACAGACCTTAATGCTACAGAATTTGTATCTGCAAATTTGGGTATGACAGGGTAATAAACATATTTGAGTGGGCACTACACGAAATACTTAACATAGAAGTTATGTGTGTGTTTTTGGGGCAAAATCAAATATTCTTAACGCCTGCTTATTTTAATATATCCGCTTTCCTTTCCACCTCACCTATGTTGAGTTCCGCTAAATGTTATGAAGCGGATACCATAAAGACTGCATACCATAAATATATATTCCAACGTAAATACACTTTATTGTTCCTTGTTAGTAAGGCATACTGTTTTTTCTTTTTCAAAGTGATGAAATTTTTCTGTTCCACAGCATTATTTATTACTTTGTTTTATTCTTACTAAGTATATTTTTCACTTAATTTACATTCACTGCAAAATCTCTTTAGATCAGGACGTTGGCGCTTGTTAGTGCACCACAATGCGAAGCGGAGTTCTTGGAATATTTCAAAGCATAACGAGGGTGAAGGTGATAAATAGCTAATGTCAGCTGTTGCATATTGGTTGGTTACTGCAACATTTTCGTCATCGCAATCTCTACAGGTGCAGGTGCTAGTTCGAATCAGCTTCGACTGCTGGCGGAAGCTTATTAAAAACTCTAAAAGCGCAACAACAAAGGCAACACATATTCCCGTAATCAGCACCACAAATACACCACCTGAAAAAACAAAGATATAGAAATTATGATCATGTATGAACATATTGTTAGTAATTTAATGTCTATTTATGGATATCATACCAATACTTTCGAGACCCAAGGCATTTGCTTTAGGGTGTTTAGTGTTGCGTATTCTTATACAGGCTTCATCGGTGTTCTTCCACCATTTGTCGTACAGCATTTGAATATCACCTTTTTCCTGAAGCTCTAATATAGCCAACGATATCTTGTCACGCCATGGGGATCCCTTTGGAGTGGCAATTCCATAGCCTTAAATGAATACATAAATAGCAATATATAAAAACAAGTCGGAAAGGCTACAGTCGATCGGACTCGACTGTGATATCCCGCTACAACTCTTCGGAAAAAGACGTGCCAAATGTGAACAATGCATTCTTGCTTTTTATTTCTTTCCGTCTCTAATTTGTTTACCCTATGCAAGTTCCACTCGATTCTTATTGGATGCTGCCCTTTGCTTTTATTACTTTGCAGTTATAACTCAGCTGAGGGCTTTAAATTATGCATATGTGAAAGAGTCTCCTATACATACATACATGAATGCTGCCTCACAATACATCTCAACATATTTAATTAGATTTGTCGTTCGTTTTTTGCATTGCTGCTCAATGTCTCTTTCGATTTTAAGTTCCTTTAAATATACTAAAAACTTATTTTGAATATAGCTGAGGGTTGATGGTAGCTGACTGTTAAGCGAAAGGTTCGGAGTTCAACTCCTAGGTGCGGCGAACGATTTATATTTTTTTTCGTATCTTATATTTATACCCTTGCAGAGGGTATATTAATTTTAGCCAGAAGTGAGCTATCTTCATGAAACTTGGCACACAAGCTTATTATTGCTGTAGGCTGTAAATAAGTCGGAACGAGCCAGATCGTACCGATATATCGTATAGCTGTCATAGAAGCTATCGGCCGATTTTTGTTGTTTTTCAAGATATTGCAACAAGATTTGGCAAATCCTATTCTTATTACGTTCTTAATGTGCTGTCAAAATTGTATCAAAATCAGACCACTATAACATATAGCTGCCATAGGAACAATCGGCTGAAATCAGGGTTTTTGTATGCAAACCTGTTTTGTTTTTGGAAATACCGCACATTATCAATACTTTTTAATGTTATACAGTAACCCGCCCTTAGTTTTTCCATTTAAATATCTCAGACGTTTATATTCTATAGCTTTTATAGGAACAATCAGTCAGTCCGCGTGTCTGTTGCAACTCAAATTAGTCCCCCAGTTATTGAGCTATCTTCATGAAACTTGGCACACAAGCTTATTATTGCTGTAGGCTGTAAATAAGTCGGAACGAGCCAGATCAGACCGATATATCGTATAGCTGTCATAGAAGCTATCGGCCGATTTTTGTTGTTTTTCAAGATATTGCAACAAGATTTGGCAAATCCTATTCTTATTACGTTCTTAATGTGCTGTCAAAATTGTATCAAAATCGGACCACTATAACATGTAGCTGCCATAGGAACAATCGGCTGAAATCACGGTTTTTGTATGCAAACCTGTTTTGTTTTTGGAAATACCGCACATTATCAATACTTTTTAATGTTATACAGTAACCCGCCCTTAGTTTTTCCATTTAAATATCTCAGACGTTTATATTCTATAGCTGTTATAGGAACAATCAGTCAGTCCGTTTGTCTGTTGCAACGCAAATTAGTCCCCCAGTTATTGAGCTATCTTCATGAAACTTGGCACACAAGCTTATTATTGCTGTAGGCTGTAAATAAGTCGGAACGAGCCAGATCGGACCGATATATCGTATAGCTGTCATAGAAGCTATCGGCCGATTTTTGTTGTTTTTCAAGATATTGCAACAAGATTTGGCAAATCCTATTCTCATTACGTTCTTAATGTGCTGTCAAAATTGTATCAAAATCGGACCACTATAACATGTAGCTGCCATAGGAACAATCGGCTGAAATCAGGGTTTTTGTATGCAAACCTGTTTTGTTTTTGGAAATACCGCACATTATCATTACTTTTTAATGTTATACAGTAACCCGCCCTTAGTTTTTCCATTTAAATATCTCAGACGTTTATATTCTATAGCTGTTATAGGAACAATCAGTCAGTCCGTTTGTCTGTTGCAACGCAAATTAGTCCCCCAGTTATTGAGCTATCTTCATGAAACTTTGCTCACAAGCTTCTTATTTCTGCCCACTTTAAATAAGTCGGAACAGGCCAGATCGGACTGATATATCGTATAGCTGTCATGGAGCCTATCGGCCGATTTTCGTTATATTTCAAGATATAGCTATCAGGCTTACCACATCCAATAATAAAGTTCGAAATCGAACTTTTATAACTTATAACGATCAACGATCGGCCTAATGAAGGTTCATGTTGCAATTTTATGGAAATCTGAGTACTATTACATATAGCTGTTAAACAAAAAATCATGTAGCTGTTATTCAAACGCATTTTTGAATGAGAACTTTCCAAATTTATTTATATTTTATGACCAACAGATCCTTTACAACACAAAGACATTTCCTCATAACATTTTGTGTTAAGTATATAAGAAATCCAGGTATATACAAAAGCATTAAAAAGGTAGAATTATTTTTTTTCGAAGCATAGCCTTAATCAGGTCAAAATCTTGACTTCCTGTACTGTTATAATTGTTCAATAAATACCACAGAAACCAGCAACAATCCAAATATATTTTATATTTTGTATAACTGCAAGGGTATGAAACCTTCGGCAAGCCGAAGGTAGCCTTGCTTTCTTGTTTTTATATTTTACAGTGTGTTGCAAAATTCAAAATAAGTTTTTAGTATATTTAAAGCCACTTAGAATCGAAATTTGCGCGGGCGTGTCATCCAAAACTCACAAGTTAGAACGCTATAGCCAAGTGTGCTCAAATGGGATATACTCGGTTACCACCTGTACGTATACCACAAAAACTTAAGGGGGGTATCCCATTTTACGGTTCCAAAAAATTGTTTTTAGGCTTTACTGTCGGACTATTTTAAATGACTGAAGCCTTGTCGACTAGTTTAATTTAAGGTGAGCCAGTCTACTAGAGTGAAGGACGCCGTTTGACTCCTATTTGTGCCATTGGAGCGATAAATATCGCAATTAAGATAACATTTTAATAAAATATTATTTCTTCCCGTCTCTAATTTGTTTTGCCTATGCAAGTTCCACTCGATTCTTATTGGATGTTGCCCATTGCTTTTATTACTTTGCTGTTATAAATTATACATACATATATGCTGCCTCACAATACATCTCAACATATCTAATTAGATTTGTCGTTTGTTTTTTGTGTTACTGCTCAATGTCTCTTTCGATTCTAAGTGGCTTTAAATATACAAAAAATTTATTTTGAATTTTGCAACACACTATAAAATAAAAAAAAATATAAGATACAAAAAACGAGTCACGAGTTGAACTCCGGACCTCTCGCTTAACAGTCAACTCTGAATATTTTCGGTGCACATAATTAAACAAGAAAGCAAGGCTACCTTCGGCTTGCCGAAGGTTTCATACCCTTGCAGTTATACAAAATATAAAATATATTTGGATTGCTGCTGGTTTCTGTGGTAGTTATTGACAATTATAACAGTACAGGAAGTCAAGATTTTTACCTGATTAAGGCTATGAATCAAACACCTGCTTCGAAAAAAATAATTCTACCTTTTTAATGCTTTTGTATATACCTGGATTTCTTATATACTTAACACAAAATGTTATGAGGAAATGTCTTTGTGTTGTAAAGGATCTGTTGGTCATAAAATATAAATAAATTTGGAAAGTTCTCATTCAAAAATGCGTTTGAATAACAGCTACATGATTTTTTGTTTAACAGCTATATGTAATAGTACTCAGATTTCCATAAAATTGCAACATGGACCTTCATTAGGCCGATCGTTGATCGTTATAAGTTATAAAAGTTCGATTTCGAACTTTATTATTAGGGACACACTTAGATTTGGATGTGGTAAGCCTGATAGCTATATCTTGAAATATAACCAAAATCGGCCGATAGGCTCCATGACAGCTATACGATATATCAGTCCGATCTGGCCCGTTCCGACTTATTTAAAGAGGGCAACAATAAGAAGCTTGTGAGCAAAGTTTCATGAAGATAGCTCAATAACGCAATTGCGTTGCAACAGACAGACGGACTGACTGATTGTTCCTATAACAGCTATAGAATATAAACGTCTGAGATATTTAAATGGAAAAACTAAGGGCGGGTTACTGTATAACATTAAAAAGTATTTATAATGTGCGGTATTTCCAAAAACAAAACAGGTTTGCATACAAAAACCCTGATTTCAGCCGATTGTTCCTATGGCAGCTATATGTTACAGTGGTCCGATTTTGATACAATTTTGACAGCACATTAATCTTTTTGTTGTAAAGGATCTGTTGGTCATAAAATATAAATAAATTTGGAAAGTTCTCATTCAAAAATGCGTTTGAATAACAGCTACATGATTTTTTGTTTAACAGCTATATGTAATAGTACTCAGATTTCCATAAAATTGCAACATGGACCTTCATTAGGCCGATCGTTGATCGTTATAAGTTATAAAAGTTCGATTTCGAACTTTATTATTAGGGACACACTTAGATTTGGATGTGGTAAGCCTGATAGCTATATCTTGAAATATAACGAAAATCGGCCGATTGGCTCCATGACAGCTATACGATATATCAGTCCGATCTGGCCCGTTCCGACTTATTTAAAGAGGGCAGAAATAAGAAGCTTGTGAGCAAAGTTTCATGAAGATAGCTCAATAACTGGGGGACTAATTTGCGTTACAACAGACAGACGGACTGACTGATTGTTCCTATAACAGCTATAGAATATAAAGATATTTAAATGGAAAAACTAAGGGCGGGTAACTGTATAACATTAAAAAGTATTGATAATGTGCGGTATTTCCAAAAACAAAACAGGTTTGCATACAAAAACCCTGATTTCAGCCGATTGTTCCTATGGCAGCTATATGTTACAGTGGTCCGATTTTGATACAATTTTGACAGCACATTAAGAACGTAATAAGAATAGGATTTGCCAAATCTTGTTGCAATATCTTGAAAAACAACAAAAATCGGCCGATAGCTTCTATGACAGCTATACGATATATCGGTCCGATCTGGCTCGTTCCGACTTATTTACAGCCTACAGCAATAATAAGCTTGTGTGCCAAGTTTCATGAAGATAGCTCAATAACTGGGGGACTAATTTGCGTTGCAACAGACAGACGGACTGACTGATTGTTCCTATAACAGCTATAGAATATAAACGTCTGAGATATTTAAATGGAAAAACTAAGGGCGGGTTACTGTATAACATTAAAAAGTATTTATAATGTGCGGTATTTCCAAAAAACAAAACAGGTTTGCATACAAAAACCCTGATTTCAGCCGATTGTTCCTATGGCAGCTATATGTTATAGTGGTCCGATTTTGATACAATTTTGACAGCACATTAAGAACGTAATAAGAATAGGATTTGCCAAATCTTATTGCAATATCTTGAAAAACAACAAAAATCGGCCGATAGCTTCTATGACAGCTATACGATATATCGGTCCGATCTGGCTCGTTCCGACTTATTTACAGCCTACAGCAATAAGAAGCTTGTATGCCAAGTTTCATGAAGATAGCTCAAAAACTGAGAGACTAGTTTGCGTTGCAACAGACGGACGGACGGACGGACGGACGGACGGACGGACGGACGGACAGACGGACATCCATTTTTCGACTCCTCTGGTGATGCTGATTCAGAATATATATACTTTATAGGGTCGGAGATGTCTCCTAAGGTGCGTTGCAAACTTCTGGCTAAAATTAATATACCCTCTGCAAGGGTATAAAAAAAAGAGTTGCCACATAATTAAAAAACAAGAAAGCAAGGATACCTTCGGCTTGCCGAAGGTTTCATACCCTTGCAGTTATACAAAATATAAGATATATTTGGATTGCTGCCGGTTTCTGTGGTATTTATTGAACAATTATAACAGTACAGGAAGTCGAGATTTTTACCTGATTAAGGCTATGAATCAAACACCTGCTTCGAAAAAAAATAATTCTACCTTTTAATGCTTTTGTATATACCTGGATTTCTTATATACTTAACACAAAATGTTATGAGGAAATGTCTTTGTGTTGTAAAGGATGTGGTGGTCATAAAATCTAAATTTGGAAAGTTCTTATTCAAAAATACGTTTGACAGCTATATGATTTTTTGTTTAACAGCTACATGTAATAGTACTCAGGTTTCCATAAAATTGCAACATGAACCTTCATTAGACCGATCGTTGATCGTTATAAGTTATAAAAGTTCGATTTCGAACTTTATTATTAGGGACACACTTAGATTTGGATGTGGTAAGCCTGATAGCTATATCTTGAAATATAACGAAAATCGGCCGATAGGCTCCATGACAGCTATACGATATATCAGTCCGATCTGGCCCGTTCCGACTTATTTAAAGAGGGCAGAAATAAGAAGCTTGTGAGCAAAGTTTCGTGAAGATAGCTCAATAACGCAAATGCGTTGCAACAGACAGACGGACTGACTGATTGTTCCTATAACAGCTATAGAATATAAACGTCTGAGATATTTAAAAGGAAAAACTAAGGGCGGGTTACTGTATAACATTAAAAAGTATTGATAATGTGCGGTATTTCCAAAACAAAACAGGTTTGCATACAAAAACCCTGATTTCAGCCGATTGTTCCTATGGCAGCTATATGTTATAATGGTCCGATTTTGATACAATTTTGACAGCACATTAAGAACGTAATAAGAATAGGATTTGCCAAATCTTGTTGCAATATCTTGAAAAACAACAAAAATCGGCCGATAGCTTCTTTGACAGCTATACGATATATCGGTCCGATCTGGCTCGTTCCGACTTATTTACAGCCTACAGCAATAAGAAGCTTGTATGCCAAGTTTCATGAAGATAGCTCAAAAACTGAGAGACTAGTTTGCGTTGCAACAGACGGACGGACGGACGGACGGACGGACGGACGGACAGACGGACATCCATTTTTCGACTCCTCTGGTGATGCTGATTCAGAATATATATACTTTATAGGGTCGGAGATGTCTCCTAAGGTGCGTTGCAAACTTCTGGCTAAAATTAATATACCCTCTGCAAGGGTATAAAAAAAAGAGTTGCCACATAATTAAAAAACAAGAAAGCAAGGCTACCTTCGGCTTGCCGAAGGTTTCATACCCTTGCAGTTATACAAAATATAAAATATATTTGGATTGCTGCCGGTTTCTGTGGTATTTATTGAACAATTATAACAGTACAGGAAGTCGAGATTTTTACCTGATTAAGGCTATGAATCAAACACCTGCTTCGAAAAAAAATAATTCTACCTTTTAATGCTTTTGTATATACCTGGATTTCTTATATACTTAACACAAAATGTTATGAGGAAATGTCTTTGTGTTGTAAAGGATGTGGTGGTCATAAAATCTAAATTTGGAAAGTTCTTATTCAAAAATACGTTTGACAGCTATATGATTTTTTGTTTAACAGCTACATGTAATAGTACTCAGGTTTCCATAAAATTGCAACATGAACCTTCATTAGACCGATCGTTGATCGTTATAAGTTATAAAAGTTCGATTTCGAACTTTATTATTAGGGACACACTTAGATTTGGATGTGGTAAGCCTGATAGCTATATCTTGAAATATAACGAAAATCGGCCGATAGGCTCCATGACAGCTATACGATATATCAGTCCGATCTGGCCCGTTCCGACTTATTTAAAGAGGGCAGAAATAAGAAGCTTGTGAGCAAAGTTTCGTGAAGATAGCTCAATAACGCAATTGCGTTGCAACAGACAGACGGACTGACTGATTGTTCCTATAACAGCTATAGAATATAAACGTCTGAGATATTTAAAAGGAAAAACTAAGGGCGGGTTACTGTATAACATTAAAAAGTATTGATAATGTGCGGTATTTCCAAAACAAAACAGGTTTGCATACAAAAACCCTGATTTCAGCCGATTGTTCCTATGGCAGCTATATGTTATAATGGTCCGATTTTGATACAATTTTGACAGCACATTAAGAACGTAATAAGAATAGGATTTGCCAAATCTTGTTGCAATATCTTGAAAAACAACAAAAATCGGCCGATAGCTTCTTTGACAGCTATACGATATATCGGTCCGATCTGGCTCGTTCCGACTTATTTACAGCCTACAGCAATAAGAAGCTTGTGTGCCAAGTTTCATGAAGATAGCTCAAAAACTGAGAGACTAGTTTGCGTTGCAACAGACGGACGGACGGACGGACGGACAGACGGACATCCATTTTTCGACTCCTCTGGTGATGCTGATTCAGAATATATATACTTTATAGGGTCGGAGATGTCTCCTAAGGTGCGTTGCAAACTTCTGGCTAAAATTAATATACCCTCTGCAAGGGTATAAAATATCCTGAATATCTTCCTTCCGATCTTATTGAAACTTTGCTACCCACATGGTGGTTTTATCACATGTATAAATGATGATTGCTGTAGAGCTATATTTGCAGCTACAATCGACTTTTTTTTCGATTTATGGGGGCGGATGGAGGCGTGGCAAAAATCCAAAATAAACTTGATCTGCGGGCATAATTAACACATATTGTCCCCAAATTTGGTAGCTCTAGCTCTTATAATAGCTGAGATCTAGGTTTTCATACGGACAGACAGACGGACAGACTGACAGACGGACATGGCTATATCGACTCGGCTGATCATGCTGATTCAGAATATATATACTTTATGGGGTCGGAGATTTCTCCTTCTGCCTGTTACAAACATTTTCGGTTGGCACAAAGTTATAATACCCTTATACTCTTCGAGTAGCGGGTATAAAAAGGAAAACTTATTTTGTCCAAAATTATGCAACACAAAATACTTAAAAAGGAAGGTTTATGTGGTTCACGAACAGGTGGGAAGCGGAAATATCACTGTCGAGTAGCTTTATTACTTGTTTATTCATATGTATAGAGTCTTTTCTGATATAATGCTGTTATCACTTTAGAAGCAATACCTTTTGTGTCTAATAAACCGCCTATCTGTGTTAAGTTGCAATCCCTTTGAACGATGTAATCTAACATTGTAGATTCCATTAGAAATGCGTAATTTCCTTGGTTTACACGCCGTATACCATCATCATAAGTAGTAGTAAATGCCGAGGGCTTCTTATTGTCCATAATTCTCCACATTTTTTTATAAGTTTCAATCATGGAGTCCTAATAAAGATAAAAACTTTTTGAGCAAAGCAAAGCAAGTTAGTAGAAACGAGTTGCATAAGTTACAGACGAGAGCGACATTAAGTTGATTTCTGACCAAGTTTGAAAAACCATCTTAAATACACTAGCAATTTCAAGCAGGGTGGTACTGAAAAGCGAACACAGCACTGCTGAGAACTATGAAATCTGTGTTTTCAAACAGACTGACATCAGAGCAGACAGACTTTTCAATCGACTTTTGCTACTGATTCATTCATTTAACAAGTCGGAAAGGCTACAGTCGAGCTGACTCGACTGTGATATACCCGCTACAATTCTTCGGAAAAACACGTGCCAAATGTGAACAATGCGTTCTTGTTTTTTATTTCTTTCCGTCTCTAATTTGTTTTTCCTATGCAAGTTCCACTCGATTCTTATTGGATTCTGCCCTTTGCTTTTATTACTTTGCAGTTAGAACTCAGCAGAGGGCTTTAAATTATGCATGTGTGAAAGAGACGCCATACATACATACATGAATGCTGCCTCACAATACATCTCAACATATCTAATTAGATTTGTCGTTTGTTTTTTGTGTTGCTGCTCAATGTCTCTTTCGATTCTAAGTGGCTTTAAATATACTACAAATTTATTTTGCAACACACTATAAAATAAAATAAAATATATATATAAGTCGCCGCGGCACACCCAGGAGTTGAACTCTGGACCTCTCGCTTAACAGTCAACTACCATCACCACTCGACTACTGCATTTCTTACGCGATGACCGATAAAATTGCACTATGAATATTTTCGGTGCACATAATTAAAAAAAAAAAGTTGCCACATAATTAAAAAAGAAAGAAAAAAAAAGTTGCCACATAATTAAAAAAAAAAAAAAAAAAGTTGCCACATAATTAAAAAAAGTTGTCTGCTGCTGGAGTTGAACTCGGGAACTAACATTAGGAAAAACCGACATAAGCACATGGCCACAGTGCAATACTATTTCTTGAATATCTTCCTTATTTATCGGCCGATCTTATTGAAAGATCGCATGGTGGCTTTTATCACATGTATAAAAAATGATTGCTGTAGAGCTATATTTGCAGCTATCGGCGTGCAAATTAACACATATTGTCCCCATATTTGGTAGCTCTAGCTCTTATAATAGCTGAGATCTAGGTTTTCACACGGACGGACAGACAGACGGACAGACGGACATGGCTATATCGACTCGGCTGTTCATGCTGATTCAGAATATATATACTTTATGGGGTCGGAGATTTCTCCTTCTGCCTGTTACAAACATTTTCGGTTGGCACAAAGTTATAATACCCTTATACTCTTCGAGAAGCGGGTATAAAAATTATAATTTATTGATATAATGGAAATACATACTCGAAAAAATGTCATTGTAGATCCACTCTCCAATGTGCCATATGATATTTCTGTTTGACTTGCCAAATCGTCGGCATTTTCAATGGGATTTGTCATACGCTCAACTGTCAAAAATGCTGCTAAATTCGCCGTATATGATGCCACAATGATAAGGGAAAAAAATCCCCAGATACTGCTAATTATGCGGGTAGACACAGCCCTTGGATATATATCTGTGCTCTGCTGCATGAGGGTTCCAATAGAAAACCAAAAACTGTCAGATACGGAAAACTGATTTTTCTTCGTTGTATTATCTAAATCGCTGGACCTGATACATTGCCATTCAACCGGAGATAAATTTGCAACAATATATATGGTGACAGACACGAGTAGATAAGCGGCAAAGATATAGATCCATATTTCAATGGCCAGAGGATTCATGAATGAAAATAACTTTGTCGGCTCTGTGGAAGGTAACTAAAATCATAAAAAATATTGTGATAATTATAACTACAAGATTTTAATACTGTACTACTGTGTAATATACTTATTTAAAACTCAAAACTCGCAGGCAGCGCTGCACGTAACAAATAATGAAATTGGTGAGAGTCGAATCTAAAAGTTGTGACTTTAATAATTTGATTAAAAATCGAAATGTAGCTATTTGAATGGGCCATGGGCGTAAACGAGTTGAGTCGAGTTGAAATAAACTCTATCTGTATAAATACAACCATTATGTCTCTAGCAGTTATAGTTGCTGACATCGGCTCGATTTTGCGGACCAACGAATTGACAGCTCGCTTATTTTAACCTTCTATTGTTAAAACCTTAGCTGCTTAAACATTGAATAACCAAACGAATCTATTAGGTACAGGTAACAAAAATACAAACCTTAAATAGAACGCTTATACCCAGATTCATAAAAGGTTTTGTAAAGTCAATAACACTTTCTCGTGCGTAGGTGATTGTCATAGATCCAACTGCCAGATCCGCTTTCTGAAATTATGGAATTAAAAGGATAAGATAAGTTATTAATTCTTGTTATTCTTGGCTTAATTCTATTCAAGCAGAGATGCACATTAACTCTTTAGTCTGTTAAAAGCAGATAATAAGGTTAAGTATGAAAGATAGAGAAAACTATGAATAGAAAGTAATGCCACTGTCTAAAGGGTCGAGACACCGGAGCACATAATCACAGTATGCCCGGAGTTGAGCCGTATGCCGTTGACAAAGTTAAATATAAAAAGATTATGTCTACCAATCAAAAAAAACTATTGTTTTACTGGTATCATAAGCGAAACATTTGAAACATTCAAATGCCGTGGGCTTTATCTTTACGCGTTTCATTTCTTCCTGCCGTTTCACTTAACGCTGTGTGTTGTGCACTTAAGTACTAAGTATTCAATTCAACTTAGTTCGAAGATACATAATTTCGCACATTCTGCAACTGCAGTTATGCTAACCTGAGTTACAAATATATTTACATCTATCTTGTTTTAAAAGAAGAAAAGCCTACACACATATTTCATAAGTTGGGCAACCATGCCATTCCATTGGCCAGTTTTTGGATCCTTGGCACCGTATTTTCGATCCGGAACTAAATCTAAAATATAGTCGAATCCGACATCGTGTGATATTGTTTCTAATATATCAACACAAAAGCCATAAAACCGCTCGTTTCCTGTATAGTTTTTTTCATAATGCATCATCACGTATGGAGTCTCCTGAAAGTAAAGAAATTTATAAAGTAATTTAATTTTTTTATTTGTATCGAAGAAAGACAAACCAATATTGTTATAACAACCAAAGTCACATTCATAGAGCCAGCATCGAAAAATAATGTAGGCTTTGTAATATTCAAGTGGGTTTGAGGAGTCCATTCTCCGACTTTTACAATAGAGTGTTGCTTTAACTTTATTAAATCAAGTTTAAATTGAATTCGCTGACCTTCCTTAAATTGAATAGGTCCTGTTAAGCCTTTCCATTCAACCTAATATGCAAATGAAATAAGTTTAATTAAGATACACCCATATTGCCTTACAAGCATTGTTAATAGCTTCTTACTGCATTTATAAAGTTGATCAAGCTCAAGCCTCCATTCCACGGAGATTCATCCTCACAAGTTAGATTAGAAAGATGGATCAACGGGTATATTGATTGTAGACCAATGGCAAATACATATACAGAATCAAACATCAAGGCTGTTTCAGTCTATAAAATAAATATAAACTAGTTACAATAAAGCTTTACATAAATCAAATTAATACTGTTTTACCTGAATACTGACTGCTGTTTTTTTTAAGCTGTTACGATTAGTAGTTCTTCGATCATAGGACTCCATATCTTTTAGAATTTCCTTTACTGACACATCACTCAAATCAACAAGCCGAAAAGATGTTATATTAACAAAGTTATATTTAAAATCTTCTAAATCAAAAGTTTCCAGGTCAAAACTTGTGAAAAAATAATGGTATTTGTACTCGTTCATTTGCTGTTGAAGAATCTGAAATTATAAAAAGCCCGTAATGTATTTGTTAACTTACACTCAAAATTAAGAAGTAGAAAGTAGAGCCGTAGCGATCGGTCTCGTTGGCCCTTGTGCAACAAAATTTTAAAATTAACAAACATGATACGATTACTTGAGATAATACAGCTAATTGTGGAAATAATACAGCTAATTGTGGAAATAATATTCTCAGATCTGTCATTATCGACTGTCCTCAAACCATTTAGTCAATTTATTTAGTCCATTTAGTCAATTTAGACTACAAATAATAATCAAACAAACTGTGTAAAATGTAATTTATTCCATGTTGGAATGTTGCTATCTTTCGGGCATTGAAAATAGACAAAAAAGGGTTTACTAACCTTATGCAATTATATGTAACATGTGATGTGGCAGACCCCACAAAGTAAATATGTTCATGCTCAGGATTTAGCCGAGTCGATTTGGCCGTATGTCTGTCTGTCCGGATTATGAGCACGTCAACCTCAGCAACTAATTATAATATATCAATTTGCATTTAAGTTCCTGTGGATTTCACGCCCACCTTACCGTTAAATAAACAATGATAGCATAATATACCGATTATAATCGGTAATATTCTGCTTCGGCATATATAAAGATGAATTCGTGCGTTGTCGCCTTTGTTTTGTTTCGGAATTTGCTATGGTGATATGCTTATAACGTTTTTGGGCGAAGGGTAACCGAGCGCACTAGACAGTAAGATACCCTTCGCCCGACTTCGAAAAAACGTTAAAGCCGTGTGACCACTGTAAGAATTTCTATCAGGAAATTTTGAAGATATTCTTCTACCACCTACCAATTTCTCGATCTCTCCCTTAAACCTATGCAGATATTGCGACTTCAAAATCAACTGGTTATATCAGCACTCTGGCAGCGCTTCTCTTACATCGTATCGTATCGCATTGTCCTTATGATAATATGGATTTCGATAGTTGGTTAAAATATTTTCCACAGCGCAGCATGGCATTAAAAATTAAAAAAAAAAAAGTAGCGAAGACTAGAGACGAGCAAGCCCGACAGTAAAATACCCTTCGCTAAATTGTGTAAATCCGTCACAAACATGTAACCACACTTTATAATAATCAAACAAGTGAACAAGTCGGAAAGGCTACAGTCGATCGTACTCGACTGTGATATACCCGCTACAACTCTTCGGAAAAACTCGTGCCAAATATGAGCAATGCGTTATTGATTTTTATTTCTTTCCATCTCTAATTTGTTCTGCCTATGCAAGTTCCACTCGATTCTTATTGGATGTTGCCCTTTGCTTTTATTACTTTGCAGTTATAAATTATGCATGTGTGATACAGACGCCTATACATACATACATATAAGTTAATTACTTTGCTGGTAGCAAGGTAAAAAATAAAAGAATTGGAGTTCAGTTAAGAACGACTTTATTTGTCTAAATCCAATTTGCAACTAAATTACCCTAAGCTGTCCCTAACAAGCTGTGAGTCTTTGGCTGTGAGCTGCGCTGCCCTTGGTGGCAGAGGATCAGCATCGGCTCCGTAGCTTCCAATAGGCCACGACATCGGCTGATGTTTTGTTGGTCGAATCGGTGCAGTCTTCTTGGAATCACTTGCATTGGTGGGAGCGGAAGTTGTTGCCAAACAGATTCTTCGAATTCTACTTGGCAGCTCGGCGTGTGCAGGAAATTATGCAGACGCTGAGCTTGCAGATTGAAGCTTGCTTATTGGGTTCGTTGTTCTGGATTTTAACATTTTTGTTGTTAACTCTTCCCCCTCCAATTTATGCTTGTCCTCAAGCTGTCTCTAGAAGTATGGAATGTTGTTGAACTGAGGTAGCTGGTGCTGTGCCTCAGTCGAAGATTGCTCGCAGGTTGTAGGTGCGAGAATCGCGGTGACTTTCGCTTCCATTCCAGGCGTGGGACCTAGTTGCAGGGTTATGTTCTTCTGCCGTTGGCTATAGATGTGCAAACCCAGGATAAGAACCAGAATAATCCCAAAGAGCGTTAGTATTACTTTACTAACTTTTGACCGTTGAATGGGTTCTTATGCGCATCAGCTGTCCAGTGTTGTTTATGTGCAATGCTTCCAATGCTTCAAGGGATAGAACCTTAAGTCTTTCTTTTTCTTCCGCCGTAAACTGCACAAGAGGTGCTCCAGGGGTCGAGACTGTAGGTTCCAAGTTGCTGAACTGCTGGTTGTCGATAATCATCGAGTCATTTGACAGTTGAACCAGGTAGGTGCCCTCTAGGTGAAGTTCTGTGTTGTTCCAGGTTACGTTTCCATCGTAGTCGTTTAGTAGGATGATTCCATCGTCGACTTCTTCTATTTTGGGTACATGGTCGGTATTGCTAAAACTACACAGCGCTTTCTGTCCCTGAACTAGCTTTGGTATACATTTTGAATTACTTATATTAACAATTTTTTTCATATCGCATATTTTTATATATTCTACAGTTTTACAAGTTTGGGGAATGCCATAGGTAAGGTTTTTGAAAACAAAGATTTCTTGAAAGTTTAAGTGTATAATTGAATTGTTTTTTACAATGGGATTTATAATAAGGTCTTGGTATTGTATTTCTTCTAAGTTTGGAACATTTACAATATACAGAAGTGTTGTTTTATTATGTAGAATTGACACATCGGAAAACTCCATTATTTCTTCCATTGATAGGGTTGGCATATTATTTCTTTTAAAAATTTTCTCGATTTCAATTAGCTCATCTTCATTTAATGCAAGTGTGTTAACTACGTTTAATCGTGCCTATTGAATGGCATATTTAATGTTAATTATTTCTTCTTTTAAAAGGCGAATCTGATTGTGCAAACTAATAGCCATCTCGATACTTACTGAACTGCTTTTTTGAATAGAATTGCTGAGAGCGTTGAATACTAAAGTTAGTTTATTTTATCTTTCTTCTAACTGCTTGTTTACAATGACCTGTTGGTTATTGTTGTCAATGAGTTTATCTAAATTCTGCTCTATCATAACTAGGTCATCATGATCTGGACTACCCGCTATGTACTTCCATCCTGACCCTAGTCAATTTAAGGACCTAGTTTTTCGAGTTTTGGGAAAATCTGTGATTGTTCGGAATGTGTGAATAGTTGTGTTTATCTCATAGTGAAGAGTTGCGTATAATGGACTGCGTTTAAGGCTGTTTTCCGTATGTTCATGTAAAATGTCTAAAGCGGTTTGGATTTGGTCGAGGTTAATGAGGTGTATTAGTTTGGTCGTTGAAGTTTGTAGCTTTCCGATCCCCTTGTTCATTGTCAGTATCTGTGCGTTCGTATAGTTCGTAAGGTTCATCGTTCCACTCACATCGTTCGTAATCCATAGTAATATCCTGAAATATTTTAGGTTTTGATATGGCTTTTATGTATTGTTTTTCCCGATTCTGTTGTTACTATGGTGTGCTTGTTTTCCTTAACTATTTCCTTCCTATATCTTGGCGAAAGTTTTGAACCTAATCTAGTGTTTATTCTTACGAATATTTCTTCTCCTGGCTGATAGTTAAGTATTTCCTTTTTGTTCTTATTGTGGTTTGTTTGGTAAATTTTCTGTTTATTTTTAAGTCTTTCAATATTGTCTTGTCTGGCTGTCTCGTATTGGTCCGGGTCTGTTGTTACTCTCCTGCCGAAGAATACTTCTAATGGTCGTTTCTTTGTAACCGAATGAAAACTGTAATTGTACACGTAAACTGCCCTTTCTAAAAGTTCTTTAAAATTTCTCTCAGTGCCCTCTTTCTTGAGGCATCTCATTATCTCTGAGAGTGTTGAATGGAAGCGTTCTACCTGACCGTTAACTGTACTTTTGTATGGCGGAGCAGTATAGACTTCTATCTGTAGCTGCTCCAACATGAACTTAATTGATTGGGAATTGAAAGCTTTTTCGTTGTCCATAACGATATGTTTTGGGACTCCGAAATAAAATATAATGTCACGCAAAGGGGTTCTGATATCTTCTATCGTTTTTGAATTTATAATTCGTGCTTGCGCTAATTTAGAAAACTTATCTATTGCAGTGAGTACTAAGTGTCGTTCTGTAGAATAAATGTCAATGTGCAATATGTGACCGGGGTATTCTGGAATAGGAGTTTCTTGAATTTCCGGATTTGGGGGGTGTCTGTCATATTTAGCTTCTTTGCAAACTTTGCATTGCTTAACTAAATGTATAATTTTTTGCTTCATTCTTGGAAAATAATAGGTTTCTGCTAGTTGCTTTTGATTTTCTAGAGCGTTTCGATGTGCTCTCCTATGTATTTGAAGAATTCTTTCTTCCTGTTCGGTTTCGTCTGTCAAGTCTTCTACCCTGGATTGGGTGAGTCGAGTTTTGATTCCTTTAAAGTGACTTCGGTAGGTTGTCTGTATTTTTCCCATTATGTCTTCAGTCGTGTGAATGCCGTTAATTACGGAAGGGTTGAGGTGTTTTTTTAAGTCTGTTATTATATCGTCCGTAGTGTATTCATGTCGGTATATTTCATGTCTATGGAAAGTAGGAAATGGGATGGTGAACTTGTAATTGTATTTATCTGATTTATAAAAGAATATTTGATTTTTAAAAACATTTATTGGGGCTTCGACGCTAGGGATTAGGTCATGGCTAGAACTTTCAGCGCTATGTTGTGTAGAGGCGACAGAGTTAATTTGCTCTAAAGGTATTCTTGAGACCGCGTCTGCAACAACATTTTCCTTTCCCGGTTTATAGAATATTTCATAATCATATTCCTCTAAATAAGCCTTCCATCTCTTGATTCTGGCGTTTCCATTCCAGCTACTCAGAGAATGTGTTAAAGGTTGATGATCTGTAAAGATCTTAACCTTTGCTTTACCGTATAGGTAATTTTTGAGGTCTTTGAGTGCCCAAATTACGGCTAACATTTCTCTTTCGTTCGCCGCATAGTTCTCTTCGGCTGTGGAAAGTGTTCTATAAAGAAATGATATAGGGTGATTGTCTTGTGATAGAACTGCGCCGATCGCGAAATTTGAAGCATCAGTAGTTAAATTTAACTCCTTGTTGAAATCTGGGTAACGGAGAATTATTTCTTTTGACACTAAGTTACTTTTAAGCTTCTTAAAAGATTCTAGAGCTTCATTGTCTAGTGAAATTATCTTTTTGGATGACATTCTTTTGGACACGTGTCCATCTTCCCCTCTTAAAAGTGAAGTTAGGGGTTTACCCAATTTGGCATAATTTTGTATAAATCTTCTATAGTAGCCGGAAAGCCCTAGGAAGGATCTTAGATCCCTCAAAGTTTTAGGGCAGGGATAATTCGCTATCGCTGCCACTTTACTCGGATTTGTTTCTATTCCCCTATCAGAGACAACAAATCCAAAAAATTCGACTTTGTTTTTCATGAACTCACATTAGTCTAGCTGACATTTCATGTAAGCGTTCTGTAAAGTTTGAAAATTTTTAGCCAAGTTCTCAATATGCGTATTATCATCTTTGCCAAATATAATGATATCGTCTATGTAAATAAAACATATTTTTCCAATATGTTCTCGAAGTATGTCATCTAATGCACGTTGGAAAATTGAGGGTGCATTCTTAAGACCAAATGGGAGTCGTGTAAACTCATATTTTCCGTTGTTTACGGAGAAGGCGGTCTTTTCTATGTCACTATTTTTTAACGAGATTTGATGGAAACCACTTTTTAGATCTAAAACAGAAAATACTTTATTGTCCCCTAATTGGGTAAGTACCTCATTTATTTCGGGAATAGGGTATTTATCTGCAATGGTTATTTTATTGAGTTTGCGATAATCAATAACCATGCTTTTTTTTCGCCTGAAGCGTCTGCCTTTTTGGGTACAATCCACACTGGTGAATTGTATGGGGACCTAGAAGGTCGAATTATACCATCTTCTAAAAGTTCTTTTATCTGTTTGTTTTCTTCATCTTTCAGTGTCATTGGATTCTGATAGATTTTCGAGTAAACAGGATTGTCGGACGAGGTTCGGATCGTTGCCTTTACATTTGTTGTGTAGGTCAGTTTCTGGTTTGGGTCTGCGAACAAGTCTGGAAACGACTTGAGTAATTCGCCTAGCTTGGTTTTTTGTTTGTCGGACAAGTGGGATGTTCTCGGAATAATTGTGTTGACTGCTTCGAATGTTTTTTCTTTTATGGGGATCGAGACACCGTTCTTTAATATCATAATATTTTTGCTGATTTTTATTACTGCCCCTAATTCTTTTAAACTATCATTGCCCAAAATAGCATCGAAAGATTTCAATGTGGGCAACAGGAAAAACTTAACTTCAACATAGTGAATATTAAAAATGTTCGCTACCTTATGGTGCGTAATTACTGTGCTGCCGCCTACTGAGACAGCATTGAAAGGTGATTTATTGTGTATAGGGTTATTGACGAATTTAGATTGGATATAATTTCGGTTTGAACCGGTGTCTATAAGTATTCTAATAAATTTGCCATTCCTGAACTTGCATACGAAATATGGAAGAGAGGAATTTTTTATTCTAAAAAAATCAACCCAGCGTCGTCGTAGTAGTCGTAAGTGTTATTGTCAGCGTCCGCTTCGTCTATCTGATCTACGTAGTCGTCCAGGTTGTTGTGGTCCTCGTACTCTGCCATAGCTTGTTCATAGTCCGTCGTTGTCAATGGAGTTTCAGTGGGTCGCGTTTCGTTTTCTTCTGTTGTAGTCTGTATGTTAAAGTTCCTTTGTCGCTTCATCCCATCTGGTATTGGTAAAGACCACCAGTCTTTTACCTGGTTCAAAGCGAGGTCTGTTCATATAGTTCACCATTCTAGTCTGAACACTGGGATCCACATCCATAGGTTCTGGACGAGGCAGTGGTTTTGGGGCCTGTGGCCTAGGTGGCGCTGACTGCTGTGGCGGGAATCGCCTATACTGGAAAGGTCGAGGTGCAGCTACTGGCTGTGCAAGCTGGTAACCGAAGTTGTTCCAATTTTGTCGTGGTAAAGCGGTTGGTGGTTGCTGTCCGAATTGGTAATATTGAGTTCTTGGGGGTGGAATTGGTGGTTGTCTATTGATAAACGAATTACTGCGAGGAGCAGGTGAAGACTTTGAAGTCTGGTTCCTAAACTGTCTTGTCTGTCCCATGTTTGTTGCATGTTTTGTCCTGAAGTTCTGATTTTCTAACTTGAGGCAAAGGTTTAATGCCGATGGTAAGTCTACTGGTTCTTTAATACCCAGTAGGCGAGGCAAATCGCCTTGTAACCCTCGTACGAAGGTGTCTAGAGCCTTATCTCTATACATTTTCGTCATTAACAGTTCTGCTTCTCTTCCTAACCCCATACAACCGATCTTGTTTAGGATTAGGGATAAGTTATTGTAAACCGTTTGATGGAATTTTTCCACAGATTGGTTAGCACTCTATATAAGCATTGTCATTTGGTATTCTAATGTGTTAATGTCGCGATTGTCAGCATAATGCAGAGTCAGACATTTCGAAATCGCTAACCAGTTCAATGGGGTATTGTAAGATTCTAGTGCCATGTCGGCGGGTCCTACAATCTTATTACGTATGGTATGTAAAATACCATAGTATTTTGGAGTACCCTGGAAAGCACTGTACGCTTCTAAAATACGGTCTACTCCTTTCTTCCTGAGAAGTCTCGGATAGTTTTTACTATATCCGGCACTCTGTCTAAATCACCTAAGTTCCCTGCATGCTCTGGGGCAATTACCTGGTCTGTTACGTTCGCGAATTCTTCCGAAGAATTTTGGCGTCTCAATAGACTTGGTAATTGTTGAGCTAAAATTTCTCGAATTGTAGCTGCTAATGCAGCTCTGTCTACATTTTCAACCATGTTTCTATTGAGTTCTTGTTCTTCTTATCTGACGCGTTGTCTAGCCGCTTCAGCACTAAGTATCGAGGCTCTTATCAGGTTGTTCACGTTAGCCATAAAACACTAAGTGAAACCGAGCTAAGAATGGTCGAGTTTAAAATAGATCAAGGGAGCAAATGATGGAGCTTATTTCTAATTATGTTTGAGTTGAGTTAGTAAGACCTTGTATTTTCTTAAAAATAATATGTTTTTGTGTCTTTTATAATTTTATATTCTTTCCTTTTTTTTCCTTGTACTTTAGAGGGTCCCTTGGGAATCGTAAATTTGGAATTAGTTATATCACTTTTGTGCTCTTTTTGTTTGCTTTATCGTTTTACGGTATTTCATTCGGTAATTCTTAAGTCTATAGGTTTTTCGATTTGTTTGTTAGTTTTGTTTCTTAAATTTTGGTTGGTTAAGCTTACAGTACTATGGGTATTCTTATTGATGTGGCTCCTCCCTCCAACGATCCGGATTTCATCCTTTTTGTCCAACGAAGACTACTTGGGATCCAGCGATGCGTACAGGGTTGAGGGGTGGTCTGTGGCCTTGCCTTCAGTCCTTGGAGTCCACCGATGGGCAAATGAACAAGTTAAGTTCAATTTGCCAGAGTGGATTTGAACGAACGAAAGATGTTTATTTTTCGTGAGTTGCGCGTTCTTGTCACTCGCGTTTTGACCGGTTGCCGCAAATGTTATTGCTAGCCACGAACTTACAAAGCGTTTTGTTGTATCGTACGCGTACCGGTCCCTGCTCGGGCGCCAGTTAATTACTTTGCTGGTAGCAAGGTAAAAAATAAAAGAATTGGAGTTCAGTTAAGAACGACTTTATTTGTCTAAATCCAATTTGCAACTAAATTACCCTAAGCTGTCCCTAACAAGCTGTGAGTCTTTGGCTGTGAGCTGCGCTGCCCTTGGTTGCAGAGGATCGGCATCGGCTCCGTAGCTTCCAATAGGCCACGACATCGGCTGATGTTTTGTTGGTCGAATCGGTGGAGTCTTCTTGGAATCACTTGCATTGGTGGGAGCGGAAGTTGTTGCCAAACAGATTCTTCGAATTCTACTTGGCAGCTCGGCGTGTTCAGGAAATTATGCAGACGCTGAGCTTGCAGATTGAAGCTTGCTTATTGGGTTCGTTGTTCTGGATCTTAACATTTTTGTTGTTAACTTATATGCTGCCTCACAAGTTGCCACATAATTAAAAAAAAGGTTGCCTGCTGCTGGACTTGAACTCGGGAACTAACATTAGAAAAAACCGACATAAGCACATGGTCACAAGGCACTACTATTTCCGGAATATCTTCCTTATTTACTGGCCGATTTTATTGAAAGTTTTGCAAAACGCCCGCAGGGTGGTTTTTATCACATGTATATGAAATGATTGCTGTAGAGCTATATTTGCAGCTACAATCGATTTTTTTTAGATTTTTGCTCTAGCTTTTATAGCTGCTGAGATCTAGGTTTTCATACGGACGGACTGACGGTCACACTGACATGGCTATATCGACTCGGCTGTTCATGCTGAATCAGAATATATATACTTTCTGGGGTCGGAGATTTCTCCTTCTGCCTGTTACAAACATTTTTGGTTGGCACAAAGCTTTAATACCCTTCTACTCTACGAGTAGGGGATACAACAATAATGCGCCAGCCCGCGACATCGTGAAAACTACCCAAAGCGGCGCGCAGGCTGCTGCCCATTCCGAACATTGGAAAACTTTAAATTGAATAACATTTGTGTTCATTCCGCAATCGGATTATAATTTGTAGGATTGATCCATATAACATCTATATGTATGCCAAAGCAGAATGTTATGACTTCAAATAACCGATTTGCTGAGATGGTGAGCATGGAGATACTCTGGTCTTTGAAATAAAATTCATCTGCTTATAAAATACAGGGACCTATATGTCAATATTGTGTCTCTAGCTAGACAGATAGACGGGCAGACCAACGGACATGGCTATATCGATACAGCTGCTGGTCTTGATCTAGAATATATACACTTTGTGGGGACTGCCTCGCATCTCTACTACAATCACATACATTTGCCTAAAGTAAGTAATGATATGTATGTATGTATGTAATGATAAAGCTCCACAGGTGTATTGGAAACATGTTTGCACAATTAATATACTCTCTACAAGGATATACTAAATCAAAACTGAAGTGGTTTTTAAAGGTTATGTATTCCTTTTCTATGAATACAATAATTATTACCACCAAATAACTTTTCGGGTTACAGGCGGATATATTCAACCTCATAAGCTATACATATTTATCCTAATTCCGCATCAATCAGCCGAGTCGATATAGCTTTGTCTCCCTGTCTCCCTTATTACAGTCGCAGTTATAACTCTACAGTTAATTTGACTCTTACTTTTGCGACCGTTCGGAAATTGCACTGTAGCGTTTGATTCAGATTCCCTAGCAAAAATTCTTGGCTCAATTGGGTTCAACTCCAGTTAGGAATACATTTTTTTTACTTCTTATTTTTCTAATTCAATTAAAACTTAACTGTAACCGCAATTGCGTTAACTTGCGTTAAACACAGCAGTTAATTTTTTTAGAAATCAGAAATACAAATTTATCTATAACGTATTGAATATGTAAAGTAGTTGCTTCTCAAAGATTACTTGTATGTGCTCATAAGAATCTATAGTGTCTTACCCCATGATAATCGATCCCAAGATGTTTTATTAAAAGGGTGTTTTTGTTCAATGCAGATTCACGAGACGAAAGGCTTTTCTTTTTTTTTTTTTTTTTTTTTTTTTTTTTTTTTGACTTTGGACAGGCTATGTCTGTCCACCTCCCGCCCAGCCGACCGAGGGGCACAGTCGTCTGACGTACGACTCGAAACGCGAAACGCGAAATAGAGAACGCGGGCATGCAAAGATACCGAGATAGAAAAGAATTTCGAGGAGAGATTACTTAATTTCTAGATAGGTAGGACAAAATTTCAAATTTTAGGAATGCAACAGAGGAAGCGTTAGAAGAAAGAAAGTAAAGATTATTATAGTCAGAACATAATACCCTAAACGGATCGTGAAGGGCATAGTTCGATCTACAATTAAGAAGAGTTAGTGGTAAGTAATTACGTAATTAATCTACAAGGGACAGAAAAGTGTAGCTGGCTAACCAGGACAACACTGTCAATGTCACCTTGGATGAGGTTATTAATAAATACTACACCCAGCATGGTTCTACGATTAGCTAGAGAAGGTAAGTTAAGTAGTATAAGTCTACTGCCATAGGAAGGAAGTCTTAAATTTACGTCCCAGTTAAGGCCTCGTAAGGCGAAAATTAAAAAATTTTTTTGTACAGAATCTATAGTGTCTTACCCCATGATAATCCATCCCAAGATGTTTTATTTACAGGGTGTTTTTGTTCGATGCAGATTCACGAGACGAAAGGCTTTTCTTATTTGGAAACGCCTTATTAGGACTGTCTGCGGTAATCGTATGTAAAATGTTCTTGCTTGCTCTGAAATGCCAACATGCTCTTCCTGTAGTGCAGCCAATACAACCTGCTCCTCTTGGCGTCCAACATTGCGACTCTTTCGGCTATTCGCGAAAGGTAAGACGTAAGTCCAGTGTCAAAACCAAATATTTAGGTTTTGTTGACTTCTTAAAAGAAACGTCGTTGATAAACACCTCTGGATTTGTACCTCGACGTAGCATGACGCAAACGTTTGTGGGCGTTTATGCCAAGATTTTACCCTATGAAGTTCCTCAGTTTCCAAAGGATTGGAGATACTCCTTAATTCCATCATATGCTCCATATTCGCAATGCGTAGAGTATAAGATGCAGACTTTACCTCTCTAGCAGTTGGTCTTGGAAAAAACCGAAAAACCAGTTTCCAACAGCAATATGGGGTGGACTTATTCGTATAGGCTGGGTCTTTATTGTCTTTGTAAAAGACCAGAAGGAGTAGTTGGCGTTCAAATCGTGCTAACCTCAGCTCTACTAGAACTTCCTATAACTCACTTTGACTCAAGATTTTTGTGTTTATAATAATACAATAAGAGCTGTAAAATGTTTGTAACAGCTATTTAAGTTGAACATATATTACTTTTTGTATATCCTTGCAGACGACTTAATGAAACTTGGCACACATGCTTCATATTGTTGCAGGCTCTCTATAAGTGGGAACGATCCAGATCGGACCAACATATACATATATTTGTCATAGACCTATCAGCCGATTTTTGTTATTTTTAAATAAACCTAACACATCAAAATCGGACTACTATACATATATAGCTGCAATAAGAGCGATCGGAGGAAATTATGTTTTTCGTATGAAAACTAGTTTTGTTGTGTGAGATATTGATAATAATTAATAGCTTACAAAAACACCATTCCGGTTATGGAGGTCAACTATATCTTATAGCTTTCTATACTATATCTGTAGCTTCTTAGTAATAATTAGGTCAAAATGATATGACAACAGTAGTAACAGTCTATAAAGCTCCTCACCACCAAATGAACAATGCGTAAGAACATTGAATTCATTTATATAAAGTATTAGCCGATAAAGTCAAAAGTCAAAATCTCCAAGGGTATAAAACCATCGGTATGAAGAGGGTAGCCTTTGTTTCTAGTTTCCATACACACTTCTCGTAGTGTAGAAGGGTATTATAGCTTTGTGACAACCGAAAATGTATGAAACTGGCAGAAAGAGACATCTCCAACCGCATAAAGTATATATATTCTGAATCAGCATGAACAGCCGAGTCGATATAGCCATGTCCGTCTGTCTGTCTGTCCGTCCGTGCGAAAACCTAGATCTCAGCTATTATAAGAGCTAGAGCTACCAAATTTGGGGACAATATGTGTTAATTCTGCCCGCAGATCAATAAGTATAAATAAGGAAGATATTCAAGAAATAGTATTGCCCTGTGAACATGTGCTTATGTCGGTTTTCCCTAATGTTAGTTCCTGAGTTCAACTCCAGCAGCAGGCAACCTTTTTTTTAATTATGTGCACCGAATATATTCACAATGCAATTTTATCGGTCATTGCGTAAGAAATGCAGTGGCCGAGTGGTGATGGTAGTTGATTGTTAAGCGAGAGGTCCGGAGTTCAACTCCTAGGTGCGACGACCGACTTATTAATATTTTTTTTTCGTATATTATATATATTTTTTTTTATTTTACAGTGTGTTGCAAAATGTAAAATAAGTTTTTTAAAACAAACGACAAATCTATTTAGATATGTTGAGATGTATTGTATGTGTATGTGTAGGCGTCTCTTTCTCACATGCATAATTTAAAGCCCGCTGCTGAGCTATAATTGCAAAGTAATAAAAGCAAAGAGAAACAGCCAATAATAATCGAGTGGAACTTGCACAGGCAGAACAAATTAGAGATGGAAAGAAATAAAAATCAATAACGCATTGCTCATATTTGGCACGAGTTTTTCCGAAGAGTTGTAGCGGGTATATCACAGTCGAGTACGCTCGACTGTAGCCTTTCCGACTTGTTTTCAAAATAAGAAAGAAAATTCAACTCCACTTTGTCGAATATTTTATAAACTTCTAGCTTATGGCTTTAGTCCTTATCGATTATTACTATGATAAATAGCAAACATATTATTAAGTTCAGATCGTGCATGTGTTCGCGTATTTCTTTCACTTAAATGTTCATTGTTTAGAAATTATGCCAATAAAAAATATATGATATAGTTATCTAAAATATTAATAAAAGTTCAAATTCAAGAGATCCAGTAAAGTTGTTGATTATCTATTATTATCTATTTAACTACTTGCAGCTACATACGAGCTAATGTAGTCTCGGAGAGTTTGATCCTTCTGCCTATATCGCACATTCCGACAAACACAATATTTTATAAATTCATTGCCTAATAGGAATAATAAAAGATATATTTAATTGAATTTTCAGTCGACTTACATTTTTAAGTAATGTTGGTATAAAATCGGAGTTAACATCAATTAAAATGTTGTGAATTTCCTTGGTTTTAAATTCTTTCAGCACTGGCAAATATAACATAGGCGACACTTGTCGAACATACATTTCTGCCTGAATAGAGCTCGAAATTTGATTTAATGCAATTATACCTGTAGAAACTAATATTATAGATATCAATATTTTCTTTATATGCTTTCCTTTAATCTTTTTAACCAAATTAGTAAAGGAAACACAGCGGTACCTACCGTAATCCTTTTCATATAAAACTCCGAATTTAGTCCAATTCAGGTATTGTATAACATCAATGAATGCGCGATTGACATCTTGCTGCGAAGGGTGAACGTTGATAGAGAAGTCCTGTTTTGAACGCCCTATACCTATATTTGGTATATCAAGATCATCGCAAATGGAATTTATGTGAGTAGCCAGAACAGAATCGGATGAACTAAATATAGCCTGCACACCGTCTTGGATTAGGTTACACACTAGTGGTTGCACATAAAACAGTTCCATAATGCATGTTCGATAGCGGAAAATTGCAAAAATTATAGTTTAGTCTTTAAAATATTAACAAAATAAGAAAAAAAAGTAATCAGAAGTATGTGTGTCAAGATTTATCAAGATAGTTCTAATGAGAGACTAGTTTTGGTGGGAACAGACGGATGGACGGACATGACAAGTAATAATATATATACTTTATGGGTTCGGATATCTCTCTCTTTCTCCCGCTACCAAATCTGGTGACAATATTTCTGATTACTGCACGCAGATGATGATTGTTCCAGAATTTGGCCATGCCCTCATGATCCGTTTACATTAACATTTATAATGAAAGGATATTACGCCTCTATCGCTTTACTTTAAAGAAAGTACACAACTGTTTTTTTACTCCTTACGGCATAACTAACAGCTGCAGGAGACTAAAATGTCAATCATACTCACTGTGGATTAAGCCCCGTGAATCCAAAAGAAAAACAATCTGTAAAACACCATTATAAAAGCACAGAATAAGCTCCACTTCATCTCCCCACACAGATTTATACACTGAATGGCTCACTCGACTTTAGCTTTTGTTACTTGTTTTATATGCTTTTATACTTGTATCCCTCTGTCTCAGAATAAGTCTTTGGCACTAGAATCAGTTATAAACGTCACCTGATTTAGCCCTTTTTCAGCAAGCCATTACGATTCCCTCCCCACAAACCTGAGGACCACAAATTTTATTAAAATTGTAATACACTTCAACCCATATCCGCTAAAAAAGTAATATTGAGCGAAACCGCTGAAAACCTGTCAGGAGATAATAAAATCAATAATGGTTGGACATACCTTTTTTAACAGTTTTAAATGAGTTATTGCTAAGATATTTAATGCGATGTACCAAGTGCGCATCCGGTAAAAGACTCTTATCCAAATTAATCCTATGAACAGCATATTGGAAACTAACTTCAGGATCGTTTTGTTCGTTTGAAAGTTTGGGAAATAAGGCACCTAAATAAAACAATGTTCAATTTATTTGACGGTGTTTTAAATTGTTACAACACAGACTTACCTATGCTTATTACTGAACTCGCTACAAGTTGAGCAATTAGAATTATAACTAAAATGTGTACTGTAGCGCTCATTGTCTTTAGATATTCAGAAAATCATAAACAGTTTTTTGATGTCAGCTCTGTTTTTACGCTTTGAAAAAATCGGAAAAGAAGCCAAAGAAATACACAGCTGAGAAGTAAGCTAAAGAAAACAGAAACAAGACCGGAAAGGCTACAGTCGAGCTGACTCGACTGTGATATACCCGCTACAATTCTTCGGAAAAACACGTGCCAAATATGAACAATGCGTTCTTGCATTTCTTACGCGATGACCGATAAAACTGCACTATGAATATTTTCGGTGCACATAATAAAAAAAAAAAAAAGGCCGCGCACGGGTAGAAAGAGCTGCACTATAATGTGCACATAATTAAAAAAGAGTTGCCACATAAAAAAAAAAAAAAAAAAAAAAAAAAAAAGTTGCCACATAATTAAAAAAAAGTTGTCTGCTGCTGGAGTTGAACTCGGGTACTGACATTAGGAAAACCGACATAAACACATGGCCACAGTGCAATACTATTTCTTGAATATCTTCTTTATTTATCGGCCGATCTTATTGAAACTCGAAGAGTATAAGGGTATTATAACTTTGTGCCAACCGAAAATGTTTGTAACAGGCAGAAGGAGAAATCTCCGACCCCATAAAGTATATATATTCTGAATCAGCATGAACAGCCGAGTCGATATAGCCATGTCCGTCTGTCAGTCTGTCCGTCTGTCTGTCCCTATGAAAACATAGATCTCAGCTATTATAAGAGCTAGAGCTACCAAATTTGGAGACAATATGTGTTAATTCTGCACGCAGATCAAGTTTATCGATTGTAGCTGCAAATATAGCTCTACAGCAATAATTTTATACATGTGATAAAAACCACCATGCGGGTGTGTTGGCAAAGTTTCAATAAGATCGGCCGATAAATCAGGAATATATTCAAGAAATAGTATTGCACTGTGGCCATGTGCTTATGTCGGTTTTTCCTAATGTCAGTACCCGAGTTCAACTCCAGCAGCAGACAACTTTTTTTTAATTATGTGGCAACTTTTTTTTTTAATTATGTGCACCGTAAATATTCATAGTGCAATTTTATCGGTCATGGCGTAAGAAATGCAGTGGTCGAGTGGTGATGGTAGTTGACTGTTAAGCGAGAGGTCCGGAGTTCAACTCCTGGGTGCCGCGGCGACTTATATTTTTTTTTATTTTATAGTGTGTTGCAAAATTCAAAATAAATTTTTAGTATATTTAAAGCCACTTAGAATCGAAAGAGACATTGAGCAGCAACACAAAAAACAAACGACAAATCTAATTAGATATGTTGAGATGTATTGTGAGGCAGCCAATTATGTATGTATGTATGTATAGGCGTCTCTTTCACACAAAACAATCTTCGCAAAACAATTGTTGGACTTTGGCAATCAACTGGTTGTGAGACGGGATTGATATCATTTCCACGAAATTTCTGTAATTTAACTGAATCGAAGGAAGATTTAATCTCTAACGTTTTTCCTGACATTCGAGAAAATTTCAAGAATCATTCATGGTTGAGTTCACGAGCAATATTGACGGCTAAGAATAAGGATGTAGACGAAATAAATTTTTCGATTCAAAATGAAATATCAGGCGATATGCATATATATGTAAGAAACAAATCAGTTGACGCAATCACTGATGAAGTCGACGTTGTCAGTTATCCAACTGAATTTTTAAATTCATTGGAATTCAAGATTGTTACCACATAATTTGCGGTTAAAAGTTGGTTCGGTGATAATTTTGTTGAGAAACATCAATCAGCCGCGTCTTTGCAATGGTACGCGACTAACGGTGAAGAGATTACAGCCAAATGTTATAGAATCAACCATCTTGAAAGGCAAATATCGAGTCGAGGATGTATACATTCCAAGAATTCCTATGATTCACAATGATTTCCCATTTTCGCTCTGTCAATTAATAAATCGCAAGGTCAATCGCTAGATGTTTGTGGAATAATGTCGGAAAGTCATCTTGAAAGGCAAATATCGAGTCGAGAATGTATACATTCCAAGAATTCCTATGATTCACAATGATTTCCCTTTTTCGCTCTGTCAATTAATAAATCGCAAGGTCAATCGCTTGATGTTTGTGGAATAATGTCGGAAAGCCATCTTCATTAATTATATTCGCGACAAATGGAAAGACAAAAAATGTTTATCATTCTGCATTGCATTAAAATACAATGAAATTAATTTAAATTAATTAAGTTGTGTTTGGTTTTTCCATTTCAACTTATTAAAAGAAGTCGAGAGCCAACTCTTTAAATACGAATTTTGGGAGGGACAACGTCCGCCGGGGTCGCTAGTAATAATAATATAATCTTCTATCCACGTTATAGAAATGGGAATTCCCTTCCATTCCAAGCGTAAATTTAACGCTTAAATATTTATATTGGTGCGCGTGATAATTATTACCAACCAATGATTTGTACGAATTTGGTTGCGATCAGACAATGAACACGGAAGTCATCTTTTATTTTTTTTTTTTTCAATTATTTGTAATAATTGACACGACTTGCACGACCTTCAATTAGGGTTCCAGTTATATTACAGAAAATACTTATCTGGGTATTGATTTGCTTTTAAAATATCGTAAACAGGTATATGTTTTACATATTTTGATTGATAGAGCTTCTAACCAAACAATGATTAGGTAATTAAACACCTTATATATATACTACATACGTATATAAGTAAAACTTTTGATCGAGCATGCGTGCCACACTACAGAATACAAGAATAGCCAGAGCTTTAACCATCTTTATAGGCATTACTTATTAGCTGAATGTGTGTTAGCACACAGCGCACATTGCTATGTTGATAAGAAAGCAGAAAGAATTTGCGAATCGAAAGTTTTAAAAAATGAATATAGATACATATGTTACTTATGTAGATACTATTGGAACGATGCCCTAGGGTCTAGTAGATGCGAAGAATTGCAACAATTTGTTAGATAGATTGTGTGCTATGTGTTTGTGTTCGATTTTGTTCTATTTTGTTATGTTAGCTTGTTAAATTTAATTACTTGATTGTGCTAAGGGAAGACTAAAAGTATGCAAGACAAAATACACCACATCAAAGCCTTTTGTGGAATTCTTATTATTAAACGTATCCAGGTGATGCAAAATCACGCACTACGACAAATAACCAACTGTCCCTGATATGTACGTAACTCCACACTTCGTAAAGACCTCAATCTTCACACAGTTGAGGCATAAATTGGGAGACACACAAGTCGATACAGTGACAGCTTACTGAGTCATAGCAGTCTTCTTTCAAGACGTCTTATCCCCGCTCGACCTCTGAGACGACTTAAACAGCAAGACTTCCAAGGCAATTGGACAACAGTAAAAACTTTTCACTTATGTTCCTAATTCACTTATGTTGATATAGTGTTTGCTACATTTAAAGATGTGCAGCTTACACATAATAATTTTGTGTCAGAAAGGGACATGCACATTGTAACATTACAAATGTTTAAAACATATTCTTGCACCAACTTCAAAGTGCGAGTCGAATTAATATATAAAAGGAGACTGATAGTCTCGAGTTAAGTTAATTAAGAATAAATATAGTTAGCGATCCCAAATTAAATATGTATCTCCTCTGCTTGATTCTCACAATTCACGGCACTAAACCAAGTGGGCACTCTTATATCAAAAAAATCTTCAGAAACCTGAAACTGGAACCGGTACCGAAATATCAAATCCGTGAACTAATAAAAAACATGCCGCATCCAGATCGCCGAAATGTTTATACTATTGTAGCTTTTGATTTACACCTTAGATGTTGGCGTTTCAATATGGTCTTGACAAACAACCAAAAGGTTAGTTTGGCAAGCCAGTTATCTTCCAATTCTAGAACTTCGCGTAATTGAAGCTCGTATATGCCGAGCACTAGTAATATATGTTCAGACTACATTGAACTTCATCAGATCAATGCTAAGATAAATTCAATACCAATCGATTTGTTGTGGCCTTCGATATGTGTTAGATGTGATAAGAAAATAAATCTACCTTCGGCATGCCGAATATTTTATAACTCTTCAGCTTTTGTGCTTAGTCTCTTCCAATTATTTCTTTTATAATTACACAGCCCCACAAAACAAGTCAGTAAGGCTCTGAAAACGAAAAACTTCTGTGTTATTGGTCCAATCGGATTGTAATGTTAAAATGTTAATGTTAAAACTTTAATACTTTGCTTAATAATGGCAAATTACCGATGGGCATGGTATCTGTACTTTGACATAAAATTGATCTGCTTATGTGATATACAGAAACCTTCATGCCTTCATACCTTGGTGTTTCTAGCTTTTTTAATAGCTGAGATCTGTGCGTTCACATAGACACCAGACGGACAGATGAACATGGCTCAATCTACTTGCCTAGTGATCCTGAGAATGAACATAGAATCCTGCGATATATATTTTCTCATGTATTTTGATCTTCGAAAACTGATGGCCTACATGTCAAATGTTCGAACTAATCTAGAAGAACATGAACAATTTTAAAAGCCACAAAAACAATGGGGGCCATAAGCTAGCCATGCGAAATATGTTTTTATATAATTACTTAATGTTCTGTTTCGCTGCAAACATCTGGCCACAGGCTTACATGAGTCAAAGTAACTTCAACGGCCTTAAATTATGTGCAAAATTAATATATTCGCTTCGAGGACACAAGTAATATTTTATCCTTCGAGCAGAGAAGTTTAGTTAGCATTGAATTAAAAATATTTATTTTCAAATACTTATTTTAAATAAGTTTAATATGTTATAGGTATAGATAGGCAAATTGTCTCGTCTTTAATTAATAACTGATTTCTTAATGTGGATCTTTAATTTTACTCTAAACATTTTCATATGTATGTAAAGATACAAAGAACTATACACTAACGTACATCATATATAAGTATGCAAATGAGAGTAATATAAAATCAGCATTTATTTATGTGTTTTATTTATATATTTATTTAATATTTTAAGCCAGGTCAAAGACAGTTAAATTATTATATTTCTTTTATAAACTTGTACATATTTTTTAATTTTTGTAAATAAGTTGCTGTCGTGTTTACATTAAATTATATAGTAAACGCATTTATTTTACTGTCTTTAATTGTAATCTAGGCTTAAATAGAATTAGTAATTGTTTTATATATGTACATATGTACATATATTAACGTAAGTATACACCGCATTCATGGTTCAAGTTCGCTTATATTTTAACGAGACCACCTAAGTCAATGAATGATGAATGCGGTGTGGAAAGCGAACGCACGCATCTCTCATCATATGAACATGTGTATATGTATTTTTGAGTGCTTGTTTATATAAGCAGTTGTTGTTAAACTTATTTCATGCTGATGTATTTTCAATTCTACACATATGTATATATACATATATATTTATTTAATGGGCTCTCTTGCTTTTTAACAAGTTACACTTACAATTCTTTACACTAATTTACACTTCTTTACGCACGTACACGTAAGCAAATATTATGCGTGTTTTTGTAGTTGATTAAATTTCTTCTGTATTTTAATTGGAACTGAAATATCCTGTTTGATGGCTTGCAGAACTTTTTTTGAAATCACAGTTTAAAACGTAACATTTTTTATAAGCATAACTATTTACATAAATATGTATGTATGTATACACCCACATATTACATACAAAATGTATACAGTATTTTTGTTTGTTTTATTAGGTGTTATCCACAGCCAATGCTGCCGTTTCCGCATTCTGGGTTTTATCATATATCAAATCTGGCTTTCATTGAAGGCAAGAAAAATTCAGGAATTGCATTGAGTGGAAAATTCGAATTTTGCATTGCCTTAAATCTGCGTATTTTAACTCCCTGGTTCATATCCTGGAAGCGAGAAAAGTTCAATAACATGTTAGGTTGAAACAAAAGAAGTTGAGAGTTCCATGTGAAACAATGTGGCACTATAAAAAAAGGAAATTTAACATTGTATTGTTGGTGTGGAAGCTATACAAAATTTCGATTTATCAGAAAATCAAGATAGCAAAATATTACACGCATAAACAGTGCTTTTACAATTTTCATAACTTAATTTCCGCAATAAGTGAAATGCAGAGTATGTTTGTATAAATGTACAATATAGCGCGAAGGCTTGCTTTCGCACCAAAGTATCCATATATAGTCTCCCTTCGGATCGCTATCTCATTGATACATGTATGTCCGCCAGTGAGAAGATCGCAGATCTTAGCTATAAAAGCCAGATTCACCAAACTTGGCATGCAGTTAAAAGTGTACTACACTTATAAGGTCATGAAGTTTATTTTTTTGAAGATGCACATTTACGTTTTAGTTTTTTAACCTTCCGATCGTTATATATCCGTTTGAACCTTTGTATTTCGGTCATTAAACAAGTAGCGAAGACTACAGTCGGGACGCCCGACAGTAGGATACCCTTCGCCCAATTGTGAAAATCCGTTACACACTTATAATGCCAAAAAGGGAATTCTGCACACATTTTTCGACCACCTATTGCTTACTTGTTTTCACCCACACAAACAAGCACACGTGCCGCGTCGTCGACTCCAACTTCTCAAAGCAGCGCGTAGGCTTCTGCCCGTAACGAACATTTGTACAGACAACGTTTAATAACTTCTGTGATATTGCCTCGCATCGGATAATAATTAGGATAGGTCCATATCGCATTCATCTATTGTATGCCGAATAAGAATTTTATGACTTCAATACTTTTCATAATAATCGCAAATAACCGATTTATAGGGGCGGTGGGCGTGACATCTGGACTTTGAAATAAACTTCACATGGTTATGTCATACAGGAATCTTCATGCCAAATACGATTACACATTTGGCATAATGTTGACTATCTCTTGTATGCAATTATCAATTATCGATGCCACAGCCCACGCAAATCCCAATTTCATGCAAAAATTTGTCACATTTTGCTTTGGTATTCACATTGACGAATATAAATAAACCTACCGCCGATTGGACAAATAACACAGAATTTCAATATTCTTAATATTTATGTATATTAGTTTGGATACATCTATTATCTTTTTATAACGGATTTTCGAAATTGTGCGAAGGGTATTGTACATTTGGGCGAACAACTGTACTTTTTATTACATTTTTGTCAATAACTCATAAGATGCTAAGCTTTTCCATGCTTCGGGAAGGGAAAATGGATTGCAAACAAAAGTTTTCAAAAATAAAATTATTTGGGAAGCTATTTTAACGAATTTTGTAAAAAACTAGATATGTCTCATCCTTTTACCTTTACTTTCCTGCTTCCGAAATGTGCATTAAATGCATTACGCTTGAACAAAAGACCGTATTCTCGACATCGACCCTACAATTCAGAAGTTTGTATGTGCCTAAGATTTGTGCATTCTATTTAAAATAAAACATTCTCGAAAAAACGTTTCATATATAATAATATAATATAGTGAAAATAAGACATTCGCATTTGAATACCTACATCTGAAAATATTTATGAATAAAAATAAAACTTGTCGACTATATTTATAATAAGCACGGTAGACTTGTTTACTCTTTGACCATTGAAAATCGATAAAATTTTGTGCAGTGGTACTGGAAGAAAAAGGCTCAAAAGACTCCACAAAGTATATATATTCTTGATAGGATCAAGCCGACTCCATTGATCTAAGTCCATCTGTCTGTTAAAACGTCTCGAGACGCAGACTGAGTATATTATAAATTGACATCAGACCAGACAAATAAGATGTAAGTTATTTAAGCAAATTTTTCAAAGGACTGTACGAGCAGAACTAGTTGTCTATTGATAAAAGCAACGCTAAATGATAGAAATGACAGACTAAGGTGGAGCAAAATTTGTAGTGCCAATTTTTTTTTTAAATCGATAGCTAATACCTCCCTGAGTAAAGACAAAATAAATGTTCCTTCGATCACTATGAATCAAATAAATAAATAATAAGTAAATAACAACTGTTAATACCGTTTGAAATTATTATTTCATTAAAGTATATCATAAATGTAGTAAAGTAGTTATTAGATAATGAAGACTGTGTCTTGTAAATGAAGTATTAGCTCCTTGTGTGATTTGTGAATTAAAATGACATTTTCATGTTTTTACCAGGTTCAACCAGTAGGCGCGCACATTTTATTCGTTGGCATCATAACAGACAAACGGACTAAATCGACTCGGTCATTGATGCTGTTCAATAATTAAATAAAACAATTTTTCAGCTAAGCAATTTGTTATTCGTAATGTTAAGAGAAAATTCTGCAAGATACACCAATTCAATAACATGTGCATTAATGACAAAATAAACTTAAGGTATTTTCGTAAATTATGCATTCTGTATGACCCTTCTCGACCGAAATATGTTAGAAATATGTTCATATACATTTTCTTATTTTAAACAAAGCAAAACAATTAAACAATCACAATTGAAAATAAATGCTTAAATTTTAACAATTTGGGAACAACCGGCCACACACACCTCTAGAAAACAATTAATGGAATTTAAAATATATTATTTACATAAAAATTATATTGGATATCAACCGAATAAAATTATCAGCTTTATTCCACTTACTCGGCCATTTCTATATTTGTGCGACGACGCGGGTCGTTGCTTAAATTTCCTCACCTCACGTTACTCTGGCGAGAGCCAGTAAGCAATAGGTGGCTAAAGAATTAATGCAGAATTTTCCGATTGAAATTATACTTGTGGTTGTTTGTAATTTTGAGATTGGGCGATGGGAATCATACTATCGGGCGCACTTGACAGTAGCTTTCGCTACTTGTTTTTATAAACAACTTACGAAGCTATCTTCAACTTCCAATGTTTATTAGGTATATTTTGTGTTTATTTATATACCTTATATGCTGGTTGTTCTAATATCTTGTTTATACTTTCGTGTATTTTGCATAAGAACTTAACATATTTATTAAGGTCTACCAACATTTGCCAATTATAATTTCCAGTTATAAATGAATATCTACATTTCATTTGTTTCTAATTCACTTTGATTGGTGGTCATATAGTTAGCTTATTATGTATGTATGTTTAACCGAATCGTGTTCGGTGGGAATGCTTTATATTGAAAGCAAAACCTTTTATGATTATAACTTCCTATTATGTATAAATAACACAGGTAAGTTTTCTTTTTTTACTTCTATTGTTCGTACTTCTCGTAGACACCTAAACTGTCAACCCAATGAACAACGAACACAAACGAAAATAATAAATAAGTTTACTGAAAAAGGGATGGACATAATTCATCCGACGATTTGTTCACACATCCATACATGTGCTACCTACATACAGAACTGTTATACTTGATACTGAACTTCTCCATCTATTTAAACTTAACAAACCTCAGACTCACTGTTTTATACCGTGTATAAATAAGTATTGATTGATTTTGCAGAGAACATGCAATAAAGGTATGTGTAAGTGTATTGGGAAAGTATTTAAAATTATTATTTCCGTATGAATTTATGCGAATTTTTCTTACATATACAGCTTTACACACTATGAACGTTAAAGAAAATTAACCTACAGGCATACAAAATTCTAAGTCCATTCGTTTATCAGTCGATCATCCACAGTCGGTCATCCACATTGTTTAGCTTGCTTTCACCTGAATGATGTGTATGTATGTAAGTAAACAATAACGACTACACACACACTTGTATGTGTGTTTGATTCAAAGAACTTTATCCATGCCCTTTATCGTCATACTAATCATCAACAATGGAACAAACGTATTGAGATATATAATCATAGTCAGCTTCCCTGCCAGATGGTCTATTCTGGCCCTGTAGAGTTTGATTTTGCGTTGTCTGTCGCCACGTTGAGCTATTGCCAGTTGAGGAAGAAACATTCGAAACATTAGGTTGACCTGCCGATATGGCAAGGCTATTGCTACTCGAGACGCTCTTTGACACATTGTTGCTACCAGCAACAGCACCGTTAACGGAAACATTAGCATTTGCACTGTTTGTATTAACCGCGCAGTTAGTGTTGCTGCTACTAATAATTGAATTTACAGCTCCTCCAGCAGAATTTCCACTGCCACTCGTAGCGTTGATTGCGGTGCCAGCACTAGCAATAATTCCGCTTCCGTTACCATTACTGCTGCATGTACCAGAACTGCTAGAGACGTTGGCAGCTGCTGCACCCACGCTGTTGCCAGAGACATTCGCCCCTGTTGATGAATTTGCTGAAGATGAAGATTGAGGCAAATGCTGCAAAATGCTAAGCACCTCATTCTCACTAGGCAATTCGGCAAAAATTGTCGTATTGCCAAGCACACACTTGTTAAGAGCCATTTGTGCTTTGTTCGCTTCCTCCCGTGTAGCATATTTACATAAAGCAATTCCTTGATTCAAATAAAGGTGAAACGTAACAAGGGGTCCATGCTGAATGCACAAGGTACGTAAGGTAGATCCGTCAATCTGCAAGAAAAGAATAATCATATTTAATGAGCGAAAGCAAGTTTTCATTTTTACCAAACAACGGATAGGTGCTGATAATTATAGCTCATATCACAACTTCAGATTTAAAACTCAAAATCAAACTTATAGACATGGCAATACATTATTTCAGTGTCACAAATAGATCAGTCTCTAAAATTACATAGCCCCACAAAATAAAAAAGATCATGATCATGTCATGATCTGCCTATGCAGATACATATGTATGTATTTTGGGTCGCTGAATTAAAAAAAAAAACAAGTCGGAAAGGCTACAGTCGAGCTGACTCGACTGTGATATACCCGCTACAATTCTTCGGGAAAGCACGTGCCAAATGTGAACAATGCGTTCTTGCTTTTTATTTCTTTCCGTCTCTAATTTGTTATGCCTATGCAAGTTCCACTCGATTCTTATTGGATGTTGCCCTTTGCTTTTATTATTTTGCAGTTATAAATTATGCATGTGGGAAAGAGACGCCTATACATACATACATATATGCTGCCTCACAATACATCTCAACATATCTAATTAGATTTGTCGTTTGTTTTTTGTGTTGCTGCTCAATGTCTCTTTCGATTCTAAGTGGCTTTAAATATACTACAAATTTATTTTGAATTTTGCAACACACTATAAAATAAAAAAAAAATATAAGATACAAAAAAAATAAATATAAGGAGCCGCGGCACCCAGGAGTTGAACTCCGGACCTCTCGCTTAACAGTCAACTACAATCACCACTCGACCACTGCATTTCTTCCGCGATGACCGATAAAATTGCACTATGAATATTTACGGTGCACATAATTAAAAAAAAAGTTGCCACATAATTAAAAAAAAAAAAAGGTTGCCGCATAATTAAAAAAAAGTTGTCTGCTGCTGGAGTTGAACTCGGGTACTGACATTAGGAAAAACCGACATAAGCACATGGCCACAGTGCAATACTATTTCTTGAATATCTTCCTGATTTATCGGCCGAACTTATTGAAACTTTGCCAACACACCCGCATGGTGGTTTTTATCACATGTAAAAAATGATTGCTGTAGAGCTATATTTGCAGCTACAATCGATTTTTTTGATTTAAGGGGGCGGATGGAGGCGTGGCAAAAATCCAAAAAAAAACTTGATCTGCGGGCATAATTAACACATATTGTCCCCAAATTTGGTAGCTCTAGCTCTTATAATAGCTGAGATCTAGGTTTTCATACGGACAGACGGACATGGCTATATCGACTCGGCTGTTCATGCTGATTCAGAATATATATACTTTATGGGGTCGGAGATTTCTCCTTCTGCCTGTTACAAACATTTTCGGTTGGCACAAAGTTATAATACCCTTATACTCTTCGAGTAGCGGGTATAATAATAATAAATTAAGTTATGTTGAAATTTTAAAAAAATATGTTGGGGCCCTAGCTTTAATAGACTTTAATGCCTTATTCTAAGCATCGTAGTGCTTAATATACCTGAGCGTTTAAATTTTTTAGAAGTAACCAACTAGGGTTCCACGAAACATTTGATCCAGTCCAAGTTGTGTTAGTGTTAGATACTCCCCGATTAGGTAACCAGCCATTCGAGGTCCCCGCAACTGTTGATGATGGTGTAGTAGTCGTCACCACTCCAGTTTTATTGGTGCTTAATCCAGGAGGAGGTCCTCGAGATGTGTTTTTGTTCAAAGGACTAGTCCAGAGTTCTGAGGTGGCACATTGTTGATTGTTATCTGACCAACTATACATATATACATACAAAATAAATATTTAAATGTATAAAAAAAATTTGTCTGTTTTAAAAACAATGTTTCTAAAAAATATACCTAGAGAATGTGGGTCTAGTTAAGTAGCCCACGCAAAAATAGCGAACACCCTTACTACAAATCTGAAGTTGCACCAAAACCTTACTGTTCATATTTTTTAACATACAAAAATGACTAGCTCCTTTTTTCGATAACGGATTTCGGATTCAGTGTCTTTCATTCCATAAATAAAAAATAAAGATATGGAATTACAATTCAGGTTTTGAGGGTGTTCGATTTTTTTAAACTATTTTCTTGTTTACTACTGAAATAAACCTATATCCCTGCTGGGTAATTTCCAAGATTCGCTCAATCTTGCCTTTTCTGTAACAGTGTTATTCTTGTAATTACCTAGAAAAGTTTTGGTTAGGGTTAAAGCCCCACGTTGATGATGATAAAGTTAATGGCGGCAGATCAGTCGGTGAGCTCTTGCCAGTATTGGCAAATATATCAGCATCTTTTGGCGTCGGATTAATGGACAATGGAGATCTAGCTACGCTGCCAGGAGTAATGCTGGGATCATCCTCAATGCTTTTAATCTGAGAACCCTTAAAAATAAGCAACTGCTTGGTTATGTTTTTAATTAAAGTTAGTTACAGTTACCTTCCACGGCTTTCCCGGCTCGAACTCCTGTACAAGGTCGGTATAAGCAGCTGCTGTTGGAGCAACTGACCAGTCTTTGTTCTCATTTTCAGTGGATGGGTCTGGCCAACCATCTCCAATATTCCTTCCAGTCGACCATGTACTAAGTGATCATTAAAACATACAATACAATTTTGTTTTTTGGAAATTTTCACTCGTATTGAAAACTTACCCATCATTTTGCAAACCTAATGGGCCCATGTTGTTAGAGTTGGGTAACGATTGCTTTGTTGTACCTGGTGCACGCGAAAAGTCCGTCCCATCCATAGCTATAGTGTCTTTTTCTAATACTGGAAGCTTCCATTGGTTTAAACGGGATTGTTGATTGGGCGCACCCTGATATCCACTTGACTGTAAAGAAAGAACATTTTTATTGCCCGAAAAACTTTTGCAGATATAACGTTCTTTTACCTTATTAAGATTCAATTCAGAGAAATTGCCTTGAAGTGTAGCTAGTGAATCGTGATTTCTTAAATAGTCGTTGCCAGCGGTGTTTATATGTCCAGATGCATGTTGCTGCTGTTGTTGTGAATTTTGTTGTAAATTCTGTTGCTTTACATAAACAGCTTGTTGTGCATTTATTTGGTTCTGTAAATTCTGGATTTGTTGTTTGTATTTAGCAATAGCTACATTAACTGCCATCGGGTTGGCATTATTGCCCCGAGAAAGAGACTGTTGGGCTGCTTGAAGATGCTGTAAGATTAATGAATCGGTACAATAGAAGTTTATAATTGAAAAACTAACCAACGAACCTTTATATTGCTGAGTAGTTGATTCAATAGATTTAATGTAGTCTGAGTAAGAGGTTGTGTAAGGATCTGACTTGATATAAACCCACTATGTATAGCCAGTTGAATTTGCTGTCCCAACATTCGAATGTGTTGGCCAGATGGCTGATTACTGACATTAGATGCAATATTCACTGTCGGCGCTGAATTTGAAGCATTTTGACAAAACGCTACTGAGGGATTCGTATTAACATTAACTGATTGAGGTCCACCGACACCGACAGTGTGAGGCCCTCCTTGAGTTAAATACTTTTGCACTTGTAATGCAGCTATACCGGAATTAGTGCTACCAGCGACGGAAGTGCTTCCACTTATGTTGCTCATTAGGTTATTCTGTAACGAAAAATATCATATTAAAAAAAATTCATTATTTTGAACGGAACTTCATGAAAACAATTGGGGTATTTTTCTTTATTATCACCGTTCGGTCTTTTTAACTTGAAGCTGGATGACGTGCTACATCCCTTAGTAGTTTTTGAACAATGGATTTGAAAAAAGTCATGGTTTGTTGGGTTCCTAGAAATTTGCGTAACTATAAATATAGCTCGAAGGCGTCCTGTTTAGATAAAATGCCACGAAGGTCGCAAAAACAACATTCTTAACATCATGAAAAAAACCGAGGTATTGGGGACTTTTTCTTTATTATCACCGTTCGGTCCTTTTAACTTGAAGCTTGATGACGTGCTACATCCCTTAGTAGTTTTCAACAATGGATTTGAAAAAAGTCATGGTTTTTTGGGTTCCTAGAAATTTGCGTAACTATAACCTGTTTAGATAAAACTCTAAGGTCGCAAAAACAACATTCTTAATTTTCAGATGAAAAGACGGACAGACAGAACAGACTAGATCGAATCCCCTAATTCACATTTTTTTAGGATGCGTTTCAAATACCTAGAGAAAATTAATCTAGTCTGCACAAAGTATAAAAAGGAGGACACACTTTAACTTATTTTTAATAAAAAAAAAGAGTAAATGGTGTCTTCTCACCAATATATTTTCATTAGGGTATCTAAACATGTATTGGAAAATAGTTGAATAAATTAAAATAATGTTTTTTTTTTTCGAAAATAATAATTTCTGGATATTTAACTAAGCGCGGATTACAAACTACAGAGTGAAAAATTTAAATACTTATTATAATTTCAATTGTGCCTAATCTAATATTTCCACTTACAGGAGGGAATGACAATGAAGGTTGTGCGCTACTCGCTGGATAGCGCTGTGGGAATCCGCCACTGTTTGCTGTATTTGAATGGTCAGCATATGAACCTAGAGCTTCTTCGTGGCGACGCCAGCCTTCCATTGTCAATGAAGAATTTACATTTGCCCGTAGTATTTCGGCAGCCTCCTCAATATTCATGTTGGCACCTAATAAAGCTCTTTCCACATCATCTTTTTTAAATCCATTTTCAACCAGAATACGATATTGTTTACTCTGTTTCACTATCTCCGTGTTGAGAACTCCGACACCAACATTGATACCAGCAAGTTTCTGTTGCTGCTGCTGTGGTTTGCCAACAATGCCACTATGAGACCATTCTGATGAAAGATCCCCTCCTTCTACAACATTAGTCCCAACGGCGTTGGCATTGCTCCAATTTGATGGGGCTACACTTGTTGATGATAATTTGTTTTGCTTATTTCCCCAACCACCACCGCCGGAAGGATTATCGCTCCACGAATTTGAATTTGAGCCGATTTGCGCGAGTCCAGCATTTGATTTATCATCTACCCAATTATTTCCGGTAACTGTGGTAACGTTGTGAGTCTCTTCACCCCAAGAACTTACAGAAGCGTTTCTGCCACTAACGGTTCCTCCACTACCACCGCCGGAGTTGTTATTGGGATGTACCCAAATGGCATCAGGCTTACCATGCTGACCTACTACAGTCGGACCTATGGAATTGGCAATGCGACTCTGCGGACCAACTACACCAGTCATTGGATTATTAAGATTATTCCCAACTGGAACACTACCACTTCCTGATATAGCGGCATTAGGATTTTGAGTACGCATTATATGGCTGCGATTTATTGAGTCTGTCATATCCTTCCAGTGTGTACTGCCGCCGGGTACGCGAGTTTGTTGACCCCAAAGCGATGTACCGTCATCATAATTGGGAATATTTCGCCTTTGTGGTGGAGGGGAAGGTTCTTCCCATCCCGTGATTTGTTTGGAAATATCCTTGGGACCCCCAACTACAGTTTGTGACGTTCCCCATTGTGTTGCAATATTGTTGGATACAGACCCAACACCGCCTGGCCCAATATTTGAACTTGAAGTGTTGACTCCGGCTGCACCAACATTCGGTGGGCAAACCATTTTGTTAATATTTTGGATTTGATTATGAGGAATGGGATGATGCCCCCACATTTCTGATGTGCCATTGAGCCGTCCTGATATACCACGTGGATCGCCACGAATTGGATCTCGTGGATCTATCATACGTAAATCTCGGGGGTCTCCTGACGGTGCTCCAACTGTTCGCATTGGTAGAGGATCACGCGGATCCACATTTCGTATATCCATTGGACCTCCGCCAGCCAACGGGCGAATCTCACGCGGATCCCCCCATCCATTACCAGAATTACCAACACTTCCACTGTTGGCTCCTCCAACAGTTCCAGATGCACCCAAATTATTTGAACCACTTACACCTAAAAATTGAACATTCAGATATAATTAGCAAAAAAAAATATAATAATAATAATAATAATTAGCTTGCATCAAATTCGAGTACTGTTACAAAATTTAAAGCTCAGGGGCTATGATTATCTATTGATTTTTCTTTGAAATATGAATATATTCATTATTATAAAAATTACTTTAGCCATCTATAGCCACTTATAGTTTTAATCAGAGATTGCACAAATTATTCTACAACCTATTGTTTACTCGATCACCCAAAACGCGTCGTGACATCGACGTCGACGTCAGCTACTCATTGAAGGCTGCTGCTCGTATCAAAGATTTGTACTGACAAAGTTACCCTAAATAACTTGTGTGTTATTGGTTCGATCAGATTGTAATTAGGACCGGTTCATATATAGTCATCAATGTGTACCGAAGCAGAAAGTGAAAACTCCAATACTTTGCTTAATAGCTAGAAATTAACGAATTGTTGGTGCGTTGGGCATGAACCTTAAATCTTAATGCCAAATCTGATGCCTATAGTTTCAAATTTGCTTTTTCATATCTGTCACACAGACACCAGACGGAGATGGCTCAATCAACTCGGCTAACATACATTTGCACAAAGCTAGTATAACCTTTTTATCAATTTTCAATGTTAAATTTAGTATTTGTGTTAAATTTCATGAAAACCCGCTTTGGAGACCATAACTTTTTTAATAGCTGAGATCTGTATGTTTATCAGAAGTAGTACGGACATACATATCTTAATCGACTGTTCCAATGATACTTTGTGTGATGTGCCTCCTTTTCTCTCAAATCAGGGATTTGTTCGTCTTTAATCGTCATTCACCTGTATTTTGACCGATTCTAATTCTAATAGTACTCTAATATTATTTAGCGCCATACTCTTTTCAATAACTGAATGAATTTAAATATTTCAAAAATTTTCTGAGGCACTGATATTTTAACGAAGAGGTCAAAACAAGGGAAAATGATGAATAAAGGCGAACATATTACTGAGCTGGAATAGGACAATATACCTTTACGTTCTGAACAGTAGTTCATGACTGATAAAAAGTAAAGTTAACATTTTTCAAAAAATTACATTTAAAACTGAATTTATCCACATCTATATATAAATCCAGTTGATTTCATCACATGAATATCTGCCACTATCTACTTTTTGGTATTCAACTCAATTTGGCCTGCTAATTAAAATAGCACAAGATGATGATTTATGATGTTAAATTATATTTAATATATAACTTTATATACTGAAGATATTAACAGACATTACTGTAAAGAAATCAACTAGATTTTTCAAAGCATTTCGAAGATATGGATGAATAAAGTAGTGCTGGACATGCACTGCTATTTTTCTTAACACAGCTATGTATTTATCTAATTTCGATTGAGGATAATTGTACAAAAATAAAATCTACTTACATCCAGGGGTCAACACCGGCAACGCTCCAGTTGTGCCCGAACTGCTATTACCTGTCGAGCCCAACCCAACACCTACAATACCTTGCCCCCATTGTGGGCCGTTAGAAGTGCCAACGCCAACACCAACACCCGCGCCAACATTAGAGGCACTAACTCCCACGGATGCTCCGGGTGCTGGTGTGTTAGCCGATGGTCCAGTCCAGACACTAGTGCTATCCGCACCGTCGTCATCTTCACCCCAAGTACCGCCTAGATTTGACGATGGTGTATGACCCCACGATGGCTTTGGTGCTTGTTGGGTTGGCGGTTGACCACCATTTCTTAAATTCGATTCCCACAAGTCAGTTCCATTATTTATATTTGGTTTCCATAAGGGTGGACCAGATGAGTCTTTATTAGCCGGTTCTGGTGAACTGGGCACCTCCCAGTTAGTATCTTGGTTCACATGCTGGCATCCCCAGCCATCCTGAGAGAAAAGTGCCTCCCGCATTGTGCTCAAATGCTTCAATTGATGATTAGCTGAACTTGTCGATTGTTCATTTCTTTTTCCAACCGAAACTATTCCCTTATGAACTTTGTCGTCGTCATTTTTATTAAACGAATTTTTTCGGCTACTGGTAATAATCTTGTTTTCAATGGTTAATCTCGTTGGCTGTTGTGGTTGCTCTGTCCAAAACGTGACTTCCACAGTGATTACAAATTACATATGTAGGCTATAAAATATTTCAAAAAGGAATGTTGTAGTTACTCCAAGGAAAATATATTCAAAAGTGTCAACATTATACTTATATTTTCGTAAAGATGTTTTTACAATGACACTTCTTATGTAGTTTTTTTTGTGGAAATTATATTTGTTAAGATTTTAGTTGATCAGTTCTTATACTTTGTTTTTTTTTAATACATTTTTTTTACTTTTGAGAGGTATTTGTAGCCTATACCTACTACAATACGGCATACAAATATAAAAAGATACTAGTGTGTTCGTCTACATCAACACATTTGACAACTCTGGTCGGTAGTCATTGACGCAATCACCCTATTTAACTCTGTACTGTTGTTCACACCAAACGCACTCAGAGACAAACATATACACACGCACGCATTAGAAAATATTTTATACCATTTATTGTATATTAAAACGCTCAAGTTTTTACCATGTTTCAATAACGAGCACACAAGACAGAAAATAAAAAAATTGTGTTTCAAATATACAAATGCTTGATGTGCACACTATATAGGGATATGTATGTATATGTATGCATATGTATGTCGAGGTGTACATGCCAAAATTTGCATATTTTAAATTCTACATCGAATGTTTGTTTAATTCCTTTTAAATTGCCAAAAAAGAAAAGTACTAATATGTCAATTCCAATTTAAAGTTGAAAGAAAACAAAACACTTACAAAATTTCACCACTTATTTTCTTTTAAACGTGTATCGATTGAACGCAACTTTTGCTCATACATTATCATACACGTATATTTATGTACATATGTTTATGAATTTAAATACCAATAACTTTTATGTAAATAAACTAATAATTTATTTTTAATAATCGTACATATACATAGACACATACGCACCGAGTTTGCTTTAAACCAAGCCACTTAGCTGATTTCACAAAGTTCATACATACATACAGACGACATATACATTTTTCTGTTTAATATATAATATACACACAAACGTATGTCAGAATGAACGTAATTTAAATAAATTCTTTCCATCTAATTTTCCCACGCAAAATGTAATGCACTTAAGGGCAGTAATTTTGCAATGGTGTATTTATTAATAATTAAGAAAATAAGTATTCATTGCAAAAACGTAACTAACCACACGTTTAACGGGACGGGACACATTACTACTGTATAAATGGCTACTCAACCTATATTGCCACCTAGTCAAAATTTAACCAAGTCCAACCTAGTAAGCTGTAGTATACTTTTGCAAGCGTGTATTTTATACATGCACACAGCTGTATGTATCTACTATAACATATAATTCTATATATATATTTACACGAACGCTTTTTTAACGCCATATAAATCCTCCAGTAATTTTTTCTTACATAAAATGTAAAGCGTGGCAACACTATGCGCTATAATATAATTATTTCACTCAAACAAATGTACACGAACGAGACGAATGCATACGCACGAAATTCATGAATATACACATGGGTATGCGTGAAAGCCAGTTTTCCATTTCTTTTCGTTAAAAAATGCTCATTAGCATTCGAACGAATATTTGTACTTAAAACCATAAATTTATCTTCATAACACTTACAAAATACAAATCGAATAGTCAGCATATGTTTGTATATTGCTTACTTAATTTTTATGCACCCATATAAAACACACTCGCACCCATAACTTGCTCTCGCTCACTCTATTTTTCTGTCCTGTGTGACCAAATTTATCAAACGAAATAATACCAAGTAATATATTCCTAAAAATGTGTGTATATAAATGTTTGTGAGGACAGGTATGTATGTAAATCACATTAGTTACTTAACTTTTTACCAATAATACTTTAATTTTATAACTCAATTATTTGGGAGACTATGGATATTTTGGAAATGTTAATTAATTTGTTCTATGTATACTTATATTATTTTAATGATTACTACGGCCGAGATCGGCATTCGTAACATTTATTATATGTGTAGAACATATGTCATTATGTCAAGCTGTTTTTTAACGTTTATTTTAGGCAGTGCTGTCAACTTTTGAGATAAATAAAGCTTATATTATAATACTAAAATAAAATTATCTTAATAAAATTAAGCAACAAATTAAAAAAAGATCGCTAATGTTTAATTTAAGATAAATTGTATAGAAAACATTGGCAATGCCAAAATAGCGAGAAAAAAAAAACTAAATATATATAAATAGAATCAAGAATTCTCAAATTTTACCCGCAGTTGGCATTCAAAAACAGATTTAACGGGAAAGAAGCGAGTTGGCAGCACTGATGTCAGGGATTAAGTTCAATTGGTGTAGGTTTGCGGAATCATTCCAATCTTACGTTTGTAAGGCTGCCGTGCGATACTATTCCTTATCGATTCTTTTTCCCCAAACCAAATATCGATTACTTTTACCGAATGTTTGAAATAGATGGATATGATAAAATCGCGTTTCTCTTCAACTTAATAAGTAGAGTAATTGTCTAAAGGGGCGCATAGCTTATCGCGCCATTTTTTTTTTCAAAAATTGTTTCACCTGCCTTCGATATTTTCTTTTTTTTTTTAATTTTTTCACCTGCAGCCCGTTTTATTTATTTAGTAATTTATCTTTGTTTACAGAAATTTACCCGCATGCATGTGCAATTCATGTTAGAAATGTTCATAGTGAAGTTTTTTCACTTGTTTTTTGTTTAAAACTTTTAAACCACTTAACTTATGATTTCAGGAGACTTTTTAACATTTTATAGGCCAAAACGCGAATTTTTTATGCCGCGGTTATCTATGAGCGCTTTCTCTAGACAATTACCATTGGTTAACACAAATAACGTACATAAGTCAACACTTATGTGGAAAAAGAAATAGTGGTGATGAAGGGAAAAGCGCCGTAGATGTTAAATTAAAAAAATCGCGATTGCAGTCTTTTATTTCCATCGAATCAGCTTGTTACTGTTACGTCACAATATGTTGCAGGATTTCGCACCACACAAAAATACAATAAAGTACATGGAAAATTTACAAATTTAAAATTAAATACAAAAAACTAAAAGCCGATTCAGTTGGCGGCTGATTTGAGAGTTTAATATATTAACAAAAAATAACGAATTGATGCTTCAAAGCTTCATAGTTTCATTATTACGCACCAGAATTCAGAAGACAGCAGCCAACGAACCAAATTTGGATGCGGGTGCGAACGGAATAATAACATCGACTATCTTTAAAAAGGAGTCACCATCATCAGCGACTATTACTAATCTTTGTAAGATTAATTTTATGTGTGAAATCGCAATGATAGCGTCACATTTATTTTATTTATACTTATCTTTTTTACTTTTACTTTCTTACTTTCTTAATAAGAGAAAAACGATGTAGTTCCAGTCGATCATAATGGTTCTTTTTTATTTGTAACGATTTCAGCATATGGTATACAAATGTGCAACATTTTGTTAATCATCAAAATTAGAAGAAATTAAAAAGTTTGCAGCTAGCTCTTCATTCTTTTCACATGCAAAATAGGCTTGTAGTGCAAGAGCTTCTGGAAAGCCAAGTGCTTTAAGCTAGAATATTTAGAAAATAAAAAATATATATTCACTTTTAAATTTTACCATACATACACGATTAATGGCCTCTTGATCATGAGGTGTGAGGCGAATCGAGCCCAAACTTTCTGGTTGCTGTTGTGCACTTCTCTCTGTGGCAATTGTACTAGCACTTTCTTGCTCTGCGGCTAATGTAACATGAGGTGCTCCTCCTGCTACAGAGCGTTGACCCTCTGTCGAATCCTCATGAACAACTGACGATGTAAGGCTTTCAGATAGCCTTAAGTTGGAGGCTGGTCGACCAATTCGTTGAGCATTGTCTGCCACCTCATCATCAAGAGGTTGATTTAACATATTGAGGAAAGCATCCTGGTTTTCCGAAATGAGTTGCAGCAGTGCTGGATTAGTTTGTCCAATCTGAAAGTGCGAGTACATGTAAAACTTTTGTGGAATATAATTTAATTGTAGGCTTTACCTGTTGTAGGACAGCGTGCAGCAGATGTGGATTTTGATATATTAGGGAGCGCATTTGTAGGAATTGTGGTTGACTGCGCAAAAACTCGAAAGGGTCTAAAAATAAATTTGTTTAAATGTGTAACAATTAATAGAGACTTATAAAATAGAAGGTTGGCTCGAAAATAGCATATGTATGCGTTTACAGCAAAATCAGATAGAAAACTTCTTAATACACACTTAATGCACAATATTCTTAAAAAGTTTAAGTGATCAAATATTTAATTCTCATACATTTTTTAATCCTTAATTTGAATATGTTAAGGAGCAATTATCGGCAAATCTCCAGTAATAACAAGAAAGCAAGGCTACCTTCGGCTTGCCGAAATTTTTATACCCTTGCAGTTATACAAAATATAAAATATATTTGGATTGCTGCTGGTTTCTGTGGTATTTATTGAACAATTATAACAGTACAGGAAGTCGAGATTTTTACCTGATGAAGGCTATGAATCAAACACCCGCTTAAAAAAAAATAATTCTACCTTTTAATGCTTTTGTATATACCTGGATTTCTTATATACTTAACACAAAATGTTATGAGGAAATGTCTTTGTGTTGTAAAGGATGTGTTGGTCATAAAATCTAAATTTGGAAAGTTCTTATTCAAAAATACGTTTGACAGCTATATGATTTTTTGTTTAACAGCTACATGTAATAGTACTCAGGTTTCCATAAAATTGCAACATGAACCTTCATTAGACCGATCGTTGATCGTTATAAGTTATAAAAGTTCGATTTCGAACTTTATTATTAGGGACACACTTAGATTTGGATGTGGTAAGCCTGATAGCTATATCTTGAAATATAACGAAAATCGGCCGATAGGCTTCATGACAGCTATACGATATATCAGTCCGATCTGGCCCGTTCCGACTTATTTAAAGAGGGCAGAAATAAGAAGCTTGTGAGCAAAGTTTCATGAAGATAGCTCAATAACTGGGGGACTAATTTGCGTTGCAACAGACAAACGGACTGACTGATTGTTCCTATAACAGCTATAGAATATAAACGTCAGAGATATTTAAATGGAAAAACTAAGGGCGGGTTACTGTATAACATTAAAAAGTATTGATAATGTGCGGTATTTCCAAAAACAAAACAGGTTTGCATACAAAAACCCTGATTTCAGCCGATTGTTCCTATGACAGCTATATGTTATAGTGGTCCGATTTTGATACAATTTTGACAGCACATTAAGAACGTAATAAGAATAAGATTTGCCAAATCTTGTTGCAATATCTTGAAAAACAACAAAAATCGGCCGATAGCTTCTATGACAGCTATACGACAGCAATAATAAGCTTGTGTGCCAAGTTTCATGAAGATAGCTCAATAACTGGGGGACTAATTTGAGTTGCAACAGGCAGACGGACTGACTGATTGTTCCTATAACAGCTATAGAATATAAACGTCTGAGATATTTAAATGGAAAAACTAAGGGCGGGTTACTGTATAACATTAAAAAGTATTGATAATGTGCGGTATTTCCAAAAAACAAAACAGGTTTGCATACAAAAACCCTGATTTCAGCCGATTGTTCCTATGGCAGCTATATGTTATACTGGTTTGATTTTAATACAATTTTGACAGCACATTAAGAACGTAATAAGAATAGGATTTGCCAAATCTTGTTGCAATATCTTGAAAAACAACAAAAATCGGCCGATAGCTTCTATGACAGCTATACGATATATCGGTCCGATCTGGCTCGTTCCGACTTATTTAAAGAGGGCAGAATAAGAAGCTTGTGAGCAAAGTTTCGTGAAGATAGCTCAATAACTGGGGGACTAATTTGCGTTGCAAGAGACAGACGGACTGACTGATTGTTCCTATAGCAGCTATATAATATAAACGTCTGAGATATTTAAATGGAAAAACTAAGGGCGGGTTACTATATAACATTAAAAAGTATTGATAATGTGCGGTATTTCCAAAAACAAAACAGGTTTGCATACAAAAACCCTGATTTCAGCCGATTGTTCCTATGGCAGCTATATGTTAAATTGGTCCGATTTTGATACAATTTTGACAGCACATTAAGAACGTAATAAGAATAGGATTTGCCATATCTTGTTGCAATATCTTGAAAAACAACAAAAATCGGCCGATAGCTTCTATGACAGCTATACGATATATCGGTCCGATCTGGCTCGTTCCGACTTATTTACAGCCTACAGCAATAATAAGCTTGTGTGCCAAGTTTCATGAAGATAGCTCAATAACTGGGGGACTAATTTGCGTTGCAACAGACAGACGGACTGACTGATTGTTCCTATAACAGCTATAGAATATAAACGTCTGAGATATTTAAATGGAAAAACTGAGGGCGGGTTACTGTATAACATTAAAAAGTATTGATAATGTGCGGTATTTCCAAAAACAAAACAGGTTTGCATACAAAAACCCTGATTTCAGCCGATTGTTCCTATGGCAGCTATATGTTATAGTGGTCCGATTTTGATACAATTTTGACAGCACATTAAAAACGTAATAAGAATAGGATTTGCCAAATCTTGTTGCAATATCTTGAAAAACAACAAAAATCGGCCGATAGCTTCTATGACAGCTATACGACAGCAATAATAAGCTTGTGTGCCAAGTTTCATGAAGATAGCTCAATAACTGGGGGACTAATTTGAGTTGCAACAGGCAGACGGACTGACTGATTGTTCCTATAACAGCTATAGAATATAAACGTCTGAGATATTTAAATGGAAAAACTAAGGGCGGGTTACTGTATAACATTAAAAAGTATTGATAATGTGCGGTATTTCCAAAAACAAAACAGGTTTGCATACAAAAACCCTGATTTCAGCCGATTGTTCCTATGGCAGCTATATGTTATACTGGTTTGATTTTAATACAATTTTGACAGCACATTAAGAACGTAATAAGAATAGGATTTGCCAAATCTTGTTGCAATATCTTGAAAAACAACAAAAATCGGCCGATAGCTTCTATGACAGCTATACGATATATCGGTCCGATCTGGCTCGTTCCGACTTATTTAAAGAGGGCAGAATAAGAAGCTTGTGAGCAAAGTTTCGTGAAGATAGCTCAATAACTGGGGGACTAATTTGCGTTGCAACAGACAAACGGACTGACTGATTGTTCCTATAACAGCTATAGAATATAAACGTCAGAGATATTTAAATGGAAAAACTAAGGGCGGGTTACTGTATAACATTAAAAAGTATTGATAATGTGCGGTATTTCCAAAAACAAAACAGGTTTGCATACAAAAACCCTGATTTCAGCCGATTGTTCCTATGACAGCTATATGTTATAGTGGTCCGATTTTGATACAATTTTGACAGCACATTAAGAACGTAATAAGAATAAGATTTGCCAAATCTTGTTGCAATATCTTGAAAAACAACAAAAATCGGCCGATAGCTTCTATGACAGCTATACGACAGCAATAATAAGCTTGTGTGCCAAGTTTCATGAAGATAGCTCAATAACTGGGGGACTAATTTGAGTTGCAACAGGCAGACGGACTGACTGATTGTTCCTATAACAGCTATAGAATATAAACGTCTGAGATATTTAAATGGAAAAACTAAGGGCGGGTTACTGTATAACATTAAAAAGTATTGATAATGTGCGGTATTTCCAAAAACAAAACAGGTTTGCATACAAAAACCCTGATTTCAGCCGATTGTTCCTATGGCAGCTATATGTTATACTGGTTTGATTTTAATACAATTTTGACAGCACATTAAGAACGTAATAAGAATAGGATTTGCCAAATCTTGTTGCAATATCTTGAAAAACAACAAAAATCGGCCGATAGCTTCTATGACAGCTATACGATATATCGGTCCGATCTGGCTCGTTCCGACTTATTTAAAGAGGGCAGAATAAGAAGCTTGTGAGCAAAGTTTCGTGAAGATAGCTCAATAACTGGGGGACTAATTTGCGTTGCAAGAGACAGACGGACTGACTGATTGTTCCTATAGCAGCTATAGAATATAAACGTCTGAGATATTTAAATGGAAAAACTAAGGGCGGGTTACTATATAACATTAAAAAGTATTGATAATGTGCGGTATTTCCAAAAACAAAACAGGTTTGCATACAAAAACCCTGATTTCAGCCGATTGTTCCTATGGCAGCTATATGTTAAATTGGTCCGATTTTGATACAATTTTGACAGCACATTAAGAACGTAATAAGAATAGGATTTGCCATATCTTGTTGCAATATCTTGAAAAACAACAAAAATCGGCCGATAGCTTCTATGACAGCTATACGATATATCGGTCCGATCTGGCTCGTTCCGACTTATTTACAGCCTACAGCAATAATAAGCTTGTGTGCCAAGTTTCATGAAGATAGCTCAATAACTGGGGGACTAATTTGCGTTGCAACAGACAGACGGACTGACTGATTGTTCCTATAACAGCTATAGAATATAAACGTCTGAGATATTTAAATGGAAAAACTGAGGGCGGGTTACTGTATAACATTAAAAAGTATTGATAATGTGCGGTATTTCCAAAAACAAAACAGGTTTGCATACAAAAACCCTGATTTCAGCCGATTGTTCCTATGGCAGCTATATGTTATAGTGGTCCGATTTTGATACAATTTTGACAGCACATTAAAAACGTAATAAGAATAGGATTTGCCAAATCTTGTTGCAATATCTTGAAAAACAACAAAAATCGGCCGATAGCTTCTATGACAGCTATACGATATATCGGTCAGATCTGGCTCGTTCCGACTTATTTACAGCCTACAGCAATAAGAAGCTTGTGTGCCAAGTTTCATGAAGATAGCTCAAAAACTGAGAGACTAGTTTGCGTTGCAACAGACGGACGGACGGACGGACAGACGGACATCCATTTTTCGACTCCTCTGGTGATGCTGATTCAGAATATATATACTTTATAGGGTCGGAGATGTCTCCTAAGGTGCGTTGCAAACTTCTGGCTAAAATTAATATACCCTCTGCAAGGGTATAAAAAACTTGAAAAATTTTTAAATACGAAATTGTGATTACTTTTTTAACGTTATTATATTATTCACAAACAAATTGATTGAAATTTTTTCGCTCAAAACACAATAATTATTTTTTAATGTTTTCAGAAAAATCACAATAAATAAATTTAAATTGGATAAAATTCTCATCGAGTACCCTTCTGGCGCAATACTTTAACTTATGCGACTTTTATAAATGGATGATTTCTTCATTTAAAAAAAATTTTTATGTTCAATCCCTGCATTTAGGACCTAACTTAGGTACTTTTAGTACTTGCTGCAGGCACCCCATATGATAAAGCTTGGAGTCTCGTCCACATTTAAAAATTTTGGGAATTTCAGCCATGATACCCGAAATTGTTGCATATACATTTCTTTTGACTTCTCAACTCATTGAAACACAATGAACATCAAATCAATAGCACGATTTTTACCCAAATTATAAAGTTGTAAAAATGAAGTGGTTGTATTTCGGTTTTATGAACAACTTAATAATAACCAAGAATATATGTTGCAGAGCAAAACGAGGTAGATTTTCGGATAGTAGGCAGCCTTGATTAAAGTCAAACCACTCAGCTGTGAACAGTTAACAGTCCCTTAAGTTTCGACGCGCATGTCTGCATGTAAGAGTTATAGCGAAAATAGAATAGGAGGCAGAAGAACTTGTGCATTATGTGGTGTTGGGCATGTTGTGTGAAGGTTAGGTTTTTAAAATTAGGGCGAAAGTTATCACACTGCTAAGAACACTCGACTGTAGCTTTAGTTACTTGGTTTTTACTGCGTTTAAACATAAGTTGCCATTCTATTACCAAAATAATTTTAATAGTAAATTAACATATTACCAGCTGCTGATTCAGCTTCCACATCGCTCACAACGGCTGAACGCATATTCAAACCACTTAAAGACGGCTCTATATCATTGTTACTATGAAATAGATTTTCCTCTTGGGGAATTCCTGTTATTAAGTACTCCACAGCACGCTCTGGGTTATTAAAACTGGCTGCCATGGCGCGCTCTACTTCTACACGGGCGTAACCCATTTCCACCATTGAAGCAACTGTGCGATTATATTCCTCACCCATCAATAAATTGGATTCGGCCCGCGTTTGCAAAGTGGCATTTGCCAACTCACCAACCAAATCAACATTAGACAAGCCAGTTTCTGGTGTTTCAGCTGAACCTGGGGTTGAGGTTGTGACTTCAGAAATAACTATACCACCACTTGTTTCTCCAACCGCCACAGGGGTATTTTTGTTAGTATTCATGTCGGACTTGGTTACAGAATCATCTAATTTAATTGGTGACTTTTTCTCCATCACTGCATCCTTTACAGTCAATTTTGAATGATCATTCGCTTCTTTCGTAGTTGACAAGTGTGGTGTTGTTGGGTGGCTAATGTTATGGCTTCCTGCAACATCTCGAGTTAGCATAACAACAATAAATTTTTTTTCATTAACTTTGTATGAACTTATTGTTCGGTTATCCGATAATATAATGCCTTAAAGAAAAATTTGCTTGTTTACATAAAAAAGTTTGTATACATGTGCGCTCAAAATTCTACTGTTACGTACCAGCATAAATAAGTTTTTGTTTCTCAACAATATATTCTGCACCACGATCACTGAAAATTCTTTTTTTCAGATCTAACACCTATAATGGTTATTAACACAAGTTGATTAAAATCATATGTACTAACAAATATGTACTAACAAATCGAACTTACCGTCTTTTCGGGGTCAAACTCGATTGTGAATGTTTGTTGTTGTAAATTTTTTACAGTAATAATCATTCTGTATATAATTTAAATTCCTTCAATTCTCTTAATATTTTGCTTTGCATTCGTTTTTCTCACAAAAATGTTTGTCATCGGCACTAGGGATGGTATAAAAAAACTAAATATCGAAAACGATTGCATGGAAAATTTTATAAAAGTAGTATATACTATCGGTATACTGCACTGCACCAATTAGCATAATTAATAATTAGCAATATATAACATTTTTAAAATTAAACTTACACCTACCTAAGCTTTCATATATATACGATGGTAATTATCACCATTGTTGATCGTGTAAGCTATCGGCAATATTACTACAATTTAACCAATGCATTAGATTGAAATTTGTAATGTCGAACAAAAACTACGTTTAAGCACGTATCTCAAATGTCAAATGTTTAAGCATATGAAATTAATTCATGCATATATATTAGTATTTCTGGAAAGACTACTAATCAGCTTTTCAAAAGTAGAAAAAAAACAAACGAATAATGAAAAAATATTGTTTTATAGATATCATAAGCAATCAGATATTCAATGTCGCTGCGTTTTATGGGCAAAGGCCTATAAATGCATGATTTTAATTTTTTCGACATTTGTTTACGGGTGGTGCTGCCATCTTTTTAACCATCTTTTTAACCATCATTTTACATATATGCTAAATTAAGAATCAAAATAACTCTTCGGATAAACGCAGTAAATACTAACGATATATATTTTTTTAATTGCAGTAACCCAATTCAGAAATAATGGTATGAAATGGGCTTCACATAAATGCAAATGATTGCTGTCAAACAAGAATGGCCTTATAATTGGGACTGATGTCACCTTTATATGATAGTAGACAAATTTTAACTATATTTTGCCGTATAAAAACATAATTCTAACATTAACATTAACATTAACATTTCGTTTATTCCTCTCATAGACAAATAAAACTGATAGTTCTTATTAGTCTCTTATTACCCTAATTCATATACTGAAAAAGCGTTTTTTTCGATGTGAAGACGGGTCTTAACAAAAAAACTGGGACCTTAATAACTCTATCAACAATCTGGCAGCACTTAAATAACTGTTACTTGTAAGTTATAAAACTGTTTCTCTATAAACTGCGCATGCTTTGTATTGCATACCCATAAGATACGAATTATACAATACAAAATAACGTTTTTCGTCAGTTCTACCTGAAGGAGTTACCGTCATCTTTTAAATGTAGGATATAATTGTACTATAGTAGAATGTAAATCATATAATGAAAGTGAAGTTGGGAAAATGAAATGAAAATGTTTTTAAACACATACATATGTTGATATATGTATGAAATGTAAGCTTTGGTAGAGTCAACGACCATCTAACCATCAGGGTCAATAGTTGTAAATAATTTATAAGTTATAAAAGCCAAGCTTTATCGATATATTAATAAATTAAAAGATAACTAAAAATTAGTTTTCCACATATCTCCACTGATTGTTATTTAATCTAGTTAACTACAGCGTAAGATAAAGCATATTCGCAAACCCAAGTGTATATGTATGTACATATTTTTGTATGTACTGTCAATTTTTACAGGTTTGCACTTGTTTTAGCGGTTGTAAATGTCGAATGTTATTTATAAATATGTGAAAAAGTACTTTTTACATTGTTTAACTAGTGGAAAAGGACGTCTTACGTGCAATGCATATTTACAGCGTTCTGGTCTTATTCACACATATGTATGCGTTATGAAACATAAGTATGTATACATTTATTTACATACGGCAAAGCTGCGGATTTGCTGTATGGATGTACGCACATGTGCGTACATACATACATATGTATAATTTGCGTCCGTTTAAGAGATGTGACGTGGATTATGGAATTTTCTCTGCATATACTTCAAACAAATGTACATGATTCTTGTACCTTTACATGTAAAATATGGAATGCATATCCTAATTTGAATAGATTTGTTTTATTAACAGTCATAGTAAATAAAAGGGTTTTTATGTTGTTGCTAAACAGTTTCGTCTTATTATGCCGAGAAGATTCAGATGTCGAGGATAACACGATAAGATGTCATACTATTCTGATGATTTCAGTTCAAAAGTGATACATTTAATAGTCGATTCCAATGCGAGCGAAAAATCAAACTTTCGGCTCTGCATTTTTCGTTCAATAAGACTGCAATTATCACAAATATGACGGTCAGTAGAGATATCTTGAGTCGCATACGTAATTAATATACAGTTATAAAAATGATTTATTACAGCACTATGACCGTAGAGAATGCTTACATAATATCAATAAAAATGAGGCCTTATCCACTGACAGCCGACCAATCAACCAAAACAGCAGCAACATTTACAGTTGCACAGATGATGAAGAGGCGCAAACAGATGTGTATGATCCTGACGATGTTTACACCGCCGTGGATGTGGAATGGAGATGCGGCGAAAATTACAACCAAAACGATACAAACGATTTCACAGATGCGGACTACGCACATGGTGGAAATCCGATCAGAGATTACTGGGATAACACTGGCCCGATAATCGGCTCTGTTTCAACGGCAACCACTTTGAAAATTTTACCCGTGGTTCCAGTTCTTCAAAATGAAAAGAAAAATGTCGAACAGGAAGAGTTGTTAACGGCTGAAGGTATGTACGCTAGAAGAGGCAATCGTTTTGGTGTCCGCTTGCCGGCTCCACCGATTGATCACTCCAGATATCGGTTGTTGCCGCAAGCGGTAGCCTACAAGAATGCACAAAGTGATATCAACGGACATGGGGGCTCAGCACCACATGTTGGCCCTTTAGACGAGCGAATTGGTAGTTTTATTTGTTTGTCAACGACAGCGGCCCCATTGCGGTTATTGCCACAACCACATCAACATCAGCTAAGAGCTTACGCGGATGACAATTGCATCGAGTCAGATTTGTACAGCAACGAAACAGCAGGAATCAGCAATCGGGACTTTGACGTAGCCATCCAATTGGAAAGACCCTTCACCTCGATGTTGCCGCTTGAGTACACTGACTATTCGGATTGTGGCCTTAATTCAGATAATTTGTCGGCATATAGCGATACACCGCCAATGAGTAATACGCAACATAAGCTACAACAGCAACGTAAAATCTCCCTTATGATGGCCATGACGACAGCGTCTGTGATAGCATCAGGGGAGACAAGGGTGCCTATACAGCGAAATGATAATTTTCCGGCTACTTCGCTCTCAGATAGGGATAGCATCGTCCACTTTGTCACGGATAAGTGGTCGTTAGCTCCGGCTACAACTAGAAAATTGCCAAAACGTCTGCCGTCACCTCAATATAAGACACCAGCCTGTACCAATTCGACTTTGACTACGACTGCAAACACGGTGGTTTCTGCTCAAAATCTAAATTGCTTTTCTGTACCATCTCAGATATTCTCCGAGAAAAGCTATCGTACCAAACAATTGCCAAAATTGCCCATCGCAAAAAATTCATTAAATTTGAGTCTGAACACAGATTCCAATTTAGATATAGAATCGACGAAATCTAATTTAGGTACAAATGCTTACTTGGCTTCAGTGGATGACAGTGAGATCGATCACTTAGCATCGACGAGTTCATATTCCGATCTTAAAACAAGTAATAGCTCTGTTGTAGAACCTAGTGTAGCAAAATCATCTGCAAATATTGATCTTGCTAATAATTTTAAACAGTTAGCAGAAGGTGAGGAGACCTTAAAAAATTATACTAATTCCGTCGATATATTAAATTCATGGTCAACAAAAACATCCCCGTTACATTCGTCCTCATTTGTAGCTGAATATTTAAAAACTCTGAAACAACCAATTAATAAGGTGAAAGAGCTAGAGGGAATATCATCAGAAATAACATTAGACAGAAAAGCAGATATAGCAGAACCCGAAGTAACGGAATCATCGTCATTAGACTTATCTGAATATCTTAAGCCATATACATTGGATTCTGGTAAATTTTGTACAGATTATCAAATTGACTATAATATATCCACCATAACCACCACATCAACCTCAAGTACCATAAGCTTCACAAAACAAAATGAGGCAACAAGCTTTTTTTCGCAGCGATCTTTGGAATCACATTGGGCATATTCAAAAGATCCCAATAATATAGATACAAAATCATCGGTATATAGAGATAGTACTTCTGTTGCCGTCGTCTCAACACCATCGAATGATTTATCATCTCCCGTTTCAAAGATGTTAAGTATACCAATCCACTTGATGAGCTCCTCAACTTGTGCTATAGACAAGTCAAAGTCCGTTTGCGATAAAATCACTGAACCAGTTTCAAATCATTCCAGTTTTGGCAACGTGTTCACAACAACCAATTTTGCAACCAGTCTATCAATGACAAATGCTGATAATAGCAGTATCCCAGCTGCAACAGAAACGGAAATGTCAATTACCATTCAATCTGCGCCGTCTTTAACCTATATGGATTATATGAAGAAGTTTGAGCTACCAGAACTGCCACCCATACCAGATATCAGTCCAGCAGTGATTCCAGAGTTTGGTTTATTTGCAGGTGCCTGTGCAGGCTCTGCAATATATATGAATACAGAGAATGTGACTAGTGATTTAAGTACAGTGAAAACTACGGCAGCAGAAACTGAAAGTAAACATTATTTCGAGAAGTTCAACTCAACTTCGTATGTCGATACAGGAAACATACCTGCTACACCTTTTGGACACTTAGAAACAAAATTAGATGGAAACATGGTCGATGAAAAACTGTTACCAAGCTATAAGTTCAAAGAAAATGAAAATGGTATAAAAAACATATTAACTTTGTTTCCTTTGGATAAAACGGTAGAGCTACCACAGCGGCTATCGCCAGTGGATGCAACAGTCACCTTTGACGATAGCTTTTACGATAGTTTCAATGTTGATTTATCGGCTCTTACAGCAACAATGGCTAATATTAACAGCGAATTGGTATCAAAGCCGGCCATTAGTCAATGTACAGATCTAAAAGATGTGGAAAATACGGACGAATTAACTCGAATATCTACTTTCGAACAAGGATATGATCAGGGAAGGTACTCCAAGCCAAGTCCATCTAGCCCTTCTAAAAATCTGCCATCATCATCTGTAATTGAAACGCCTTTAAAAGCAAAGCCAACCTCCAGTGTTTTAGGAGGACTTTCCAAAGGGTTAATGGGCGGCTTAGATGGAGTTCTCGGTGGTGTTGGAAGCACACATATAGTTAGCGGCAATAGTAGTAAGAAAAGTTTCAGTTTCAATTTGGCCTCTAAGCTTGTGCCAAGCGTAGGAGGATTACTTTCTAGTGGTAACAAGACTATTTTGGCAACGACTGCCACTGTGAAATCTTCCGTCGAAGCCAAGGACAAAGATTCAAAGAATACGGCTTTTGGATATGGTTACGTTTATGAATATAATTCAGAATCAGTCAATCCAACGGCAACGGCAATAGATTACCCCCCTAATCATTTACTTGAATTGCATTCCGATTCTAGTTATGATACAGGAGCTTGCTCTGATCTAAAATCAGCTCCCAACTATGAATATCTTATCGATAATAACCTAAGAGACAGTGAGCCCATTTTTTCCGATGCTTCCAGAATGGAAGGGCTAGGATGTGAAGAAGGATTTGGATATACTGATGATCCAAGAAACTGTGGCTTACTAAACAAAATCCACAGTGGTATAGACTGTTCTATAAAAGACACGAACAAGATCGTACCAGATAACATAACAATGAAAGGTGAAACTAACTCTTCGCAGCCAGCTGTCGCGAAATCGGGCGGAATGTTTGGCTCTATCTTTGGCAAGGCTGCTGCAGCAGTACAGTCAGCAACACTTGCTGTCAATCAGAGTGCCTCTTCGGTCGCCTCGGTTGTGACACAAAAAGCCACTGGTATACCGTCTGGGTCTAAACTGAGTGTGCCTGCCCCAGGAGTGTCTTCTTCCAATAAAGTTGTATATGGTAATGAAGCCACGGATCGATATCACGTCATTTTGGATAACGACTATAATGATCTGACGCTAAATAAAGAGCCAGTACCAGGACAGTACTCAGTGGATGGCGATGATGAGAATAGCAATACCCATTTGTCTTTAGACTACAATATGGATAATGATAATAGGACATATGCAGTTTACTATTCGGATTGTAATCATAGCCAGAGCGGTAATATCACAACAGATGAACAACAATTGCTACCAGCAAATTTGCCATCAGGTTTCAGTGGAAAAAAACTACCTACCATAAATGGTAAATCGGGCATGTTAATTAAGCAGCAGCCAACTGAAATCTATAATAACGAAACACGTCAAGGTGATGATGGTGCTATCAGTGAAGATTTACCGGGTTATCATTTCGATAATGATCGGAATGGTTACTATATAAATCACCAGCAAACACCAAAATCTAGTCAAGGCGCAGCAGAGGATTATTATGAACACGTTGATACAGGCTATGATTATCGCGAAGACTTCTTCAATGAAGAGGATGAATATAAATACCTTGAACAGCAGCGACGGCAACAGATTATTCAAACACAATCATCGAGAGACTATATGGACGATCGACTTGACGATGACGATGACGTCGAATTCTCCGACGCCAACTACCCGAGTGATGAAGACTGTGGCAATTATCTAGATGAGAGCTCGAGTGGAAGTATTCCCGTTATAGTGAATACAAACAGTCTTTCAAAAGGGGAAGTTGCACCCTGTATTGCTGCTACCTGTTCCAGCACGACTGCTGTAGTAGCCTCTTGCGGCCAAGCGGATTCGAGTGTCTCACTGCAATTGGTTGCGACACATCATCAAGTTAAAAAGCAGGATAGCATTATTATCGAAGAAGACGACTTCCATGATGAGCTATCCCTTGACCAGGTGACCGACGAAGCTGATCAATTCGCTGACGTAGAATCTATAAAAAGCAAATCAGTGAATAAAAAGAAAATTCTTATGCGTGGTGAAACAGAGGAAGTTGTTGGCGGTCATATGCAAATATTACGAAAACCGGAAATCACAGCGAAACATCGTTGGCATTGGGCATACAACAAAATCATCATACAAATTAACGTAAGTACTTAACTAATACAACTAATAATTTAAATATTTATATTGTTTTCGTTATATCGACTTTATAAACGATTTAATTAGACAAGGTACGTCCGTTTCAGAAATTTCAAGGTTATCTTGTTTGTTCCTACAAACTGTACATGTACATGTTCGGCACAACTAAAATATAGAAAGCTCTAATTTAACTTATGTATATGCCGGTGTCGGTAATTTTCTGAGTAATTTTTATACCCGCTACTCCTAGAGTAGAAGGGTGTTATAGCTTTGTGCCAACCGAAAATGTTTGTAACAGGCAGAAGGAGACATCTACGACCCCATATATTCTGAATCTGCATGAACAGCCGAGTCGATATAGCCATGTCCGTCTGTCCGACCATATGAAAACCTAGATCTCAGCTATTATAAGAGCTAGAGCTACCAAATTTGGGGAGAATATGTGTTAATTTTGCACGCAGATCAAGTTTATTTTAGATTTTTGCCAGGCCTCCATCCGCCCCCATAAATCGAAAAAAATCGATTGTAGCTGCAAATATAGCTCTACAGCAATCAATTCTTATACATGTGATAAAAACAACCCTGCGGGCGGTTTCAATAAGATCGGACGATAAATAAAGAAGATATACAGGAAATAGTAGTGCCTTGTAATCATGTGCTTATGTCGGTTTTTTCTAATGTTAGTTCCCGAATTCAACTCCAGCAGCAGTCAACTCTACAGCAATCATTTCTTATACATGTGATAAAATCCACCCTGCGGGCGTTTCGCGAAAGTTTCAATAAGATCGGACGATAAATAAAGAAGATATACAGAAAATAGTAGTGCCTTGTAATCATGTGTTTATGTCGGTTTTTTCTAATGTTAGTTCCCGAGTTCAACTCCAGCAGCAGGCAACTTTTGTTTTTAATTATGTGTACCGAAAATATTCACAATACAATTTTAACGGTCATTGTATACGAAATGTAGTGGCCGAGTGGTGATGGTAGTTGACTGTTAAGCGAGAGGTCTGGAGTTCAACTCCTAGGTGCGGCGGCCGACTTATATTTTTTGTTATTTTACAGAGTGTTGCAAAATATAAAATAAGTTTTTAGTATATTTAAAGCCACATAGAATTGAAAGGGACATTGAGCAGCAATACAAAAAACAAACGACAAATCTGTTCAGATGTATTGTGAGGCACCATATATGTATGTATGGATAGGCGTATCTTTCACATATGCATAATTTAAAGCCCTCTGCTGAGTTATAACTAGAAAGTAATAATAGCAAAGGGCAACATCCAATAAGAACCAAGTGGAACTTGCATAGGCAGAACAAATTAGAGACGGAAAGAAATAAAAAGCAAGAACGCATTGTTCACATTTGGCACGAGTTTTTCCGAAGAGTTCTAGCGGGTACATTAACTTGTTTTTTTGGGGCTTCCGATTATTGCTATGATATTATGATGTTCATATGTTTATAAACTATATTATATATTAGCTGTAGATATACAATATTCTAAATAATTTTGATTTTGACTGATTGTAAACTATGTAAGCCATAGGATAAAACCATGGACTCTTATATTAATGTTAGAATGTAAAAGAAGTTTTCCTGAAATAAAAAAATAAAATTATCGAGTTGCCAAAGGTTTTGTACCCTTGTAGCTTTTGGTACAAGTTTTACCCGATTATTGCTATGATATTTATTTAAAGTAGTTCAAATCATTTAACCATTGTTCATATGTTGGTTTTTAGCTTTATAAAGTCTATTAGCTGTAGATATACAATATTCTAAATAATTTTCATGTTGTCTGATTGTAAGCTATGTAAGCCATAAGATATAGGGGTCCGATTTTAATAAAAGTTAATATAATGTATGTACTTTTCGACTATTGAAAATGGTAAAAAAAAAGGTATACTAACTTAGTGCAAATTCATGTAACAGGCTATTATAAAAGCTGGACTCTCCAAATTCTGCATAAAGGTTTCTATATTATAGGCAGATGAAGTTTATTACAAAGTTCAGATGTCACGCCCCCACCCTCGCAAATCGGTAATATGCTATTAGTAAGCAAAGTATTGAAGGTAATCACATTGATAGATACTTTTGGAATCTATCAATGTTCTGTACGAGCAGCAGCTGCCGCGAGGCGCTTGTGTCTGATTTTGTGTGTGAGAACGAGCAAGCAATAGGTGGTAGAATAATTTGTGTAGAATTCTTAGATTGAATTATAAGTGTGGCTACATGTTTTAACAGATACCAGGTATACAACTGTCGGGCGCGCTCGACTGTAGCCTTTGTTACTTGTTACTTTATTATTTTTTTAATACAGGCTAATCTTATTATTTATTTCAAGCGTAATATATTTTAAATGCAAACAATCATATTTCGAATGATTGTTTCTATGGCAGCTGTAAGTTCCCATCCAAATAAAACAAACAAGGATTTGTCATCAATATATGGCTTCCGCCACGTGGCATTTGTACTTATCTAAATTCGGCGACAACACAAAATCCACACATCTTAATATTACATATCTCTTTATCTCCAAATGACTTTCTATGCTTTAAATTTGTATAAGCTTTGACCATTGAGAACGCTATAAAAGAGTGAATACCTACTTTGTGCAAAAGTATTTAACAGGCAGAAATAGGCGCGGCAGTATCAGAATTACTTTTTATACCCGCTACTCGAAGAGTATAAGGGTATTATAACTTTGTGCCAACCGAAAATGTTTGTAACAGGCAGAAGGAGACATCTCCGACCCCATAAAGTATATATATTCTGAATCAGCATGAACAGCCGAGTCGATATAGCCATGTCCGTCTGTCCGTCTGTCCGTCTGTCCGTCTGTCCGTCTGTCCGTCTGTCCGTCTGTCTGTCCGTATGAAAACCTAGATCTCAGCTATTATAAGAGCTAGAGCTACCAAATTTGGAGACAATATGTGTTAATTATGCCCGCAGATCAAGTTTATTTTGGATTTTTGCCACGCCTCCATCCGCCCCCAAAAATCGATAATAAATCGATAATAGCTGCAAATATAGCTCTACAGCATTCATTTTTTATCCATGTGATAAAAACCACCATCCGGGCGTGTTGCGAAAGTTTCAATAAGATCGGCCGATAAATAAGGAAGATATTCAAGAAATAGTATTGCCTTGTGGCCATGTGCCTGTGTCGGTTTTTCCTAATGTTAGTACCCGAGTTCAACACCAGCAGCAGACAACTTTTTTTAATTATGTGGCAACTTTTTTTAAATTATGTGGCAACTTTTTTTTTATAATTATGTGCACCGAAAATATAAATAGTGCAATTTTATCGGTCATTGTGTAAGAAATGCAGTGGTCGAGTGGTGATGGTAGTTGACTGTTAAGCGAGAGGTCCGGAGTTCAACTCCTGGGTGTGCCGCGGCGACTTAAATTTATTTTTTTGTATCTTATATTTTTTTTATTTTATAGTGTGTTGCAAAATTCAAAATAAATTTTTAGTATATTTAAAGCCACTTAGAATCGAAAGAGACATTGAGCAGCAACACAAAATACAAACGACAAATCTAATTAGATATGTTGAGATGTATTGTGAGGCAGCATATATGTATGTATGTATAGGCGTCTCTATCACACATGCATAATTTATAACTGCAGAGTAATAAAAGCAAAGGGCAACATCCAATAAGAATCGAGTGGAACTTGCATAGGCAAAACAAATTAGAGACGGAAAGAAATAAAAAGCAAGAACGCATTGTTCACATTTGGCACGTGTTTTTCCGAAGAATTGTAGCGGGTATATCACAGTCGAGTCAGCTCGACTGTAGCCTTTCCGACTTGTTTGAATTTCCAACATGCCGGGCTGGTTGACTTATGTCTGTCGTTCTGTGTAATGAACGTAACGATCTCAGTAACTAGTGTTCCTGTATATCACACGTAGATAAATTTTATTTATAATTTTAGATGAAACGCCCACAGTCCACGCAAATAGGTTATTTGCTATTAATAAGAATATATTGATGTTATTATATTATATTATGCTTCGGTATGCACATGAGTGAAATTCCAATCCGATCGAGCCATAAAAACTCTAATTGTTATAAACATGTATTTTTTAGCAAATTTGGATTGATTAAAATGAAAGTTTTTGGTACAGTCCGAATTGGGCTGGTCTTTTCTATGTCAGCTTTATGTTTCACTGATTCGATTTCATTGTCGTCATATTATGTACGTCGAAAAAATCGAATATACTTAGTTTATCTATCTCAAAAAATGACGAAAATCGGCCGATAGTTTCTAAGGTAGCATACAATTCATCGGCCGATCCGGCTCGCTACGATTTATTTACAGTCTGCAGTAATCAGAAGCACGTGTGACAAGTTTAATCAAAAACTTATCTAAACCTGAGAGTTTATTTTGTGTTGTAACTGACAGAGAGGCGGACTAACGGAAATGATCGATCAACTTCCTGATTAAATTAATTATTAACCGCGTGGGTCGCGCGGATTTACTTGCCGGTAGTCAGGCGGAGCCGTGACAGTAAAAGACATGGAGTTATTGATTAGACTCTTTTAATTCTCTGGCCTTGATCGGTGCAGCGGCAACGAGTAGAAAATGAAAACTGAATTACAAAGTGATCTTAATGTTAAATGAAAGCGACACTCGCAATCACACTCATAGTGGCCACGCAAATATGCTGTGTTTGCCGACTATGCAACAAATGCTTACTTTGCATTCTCCTGGTATCATTTCTTATTCAGCAATTCGGAGACCGTTGACTTTAGTTAACTACTCCCCCCTCTAAGTAAGGGCAGCCCTCGTCTGACCCAATCCCAGCAACTATCCCGGTAAGTTGCTTCGCAATTCTTCTTGACCTCTAGACTCGCCAACACAATAGTCCGAGGCAAATGAGCGCGCAACCTATCGTTCCAATAATGAGTGCTGTCCGGTTCGCACGGTCGGCCTCCAAATTGCGTTCATTCAGAAGATGAAGGTAAGGGAGGCTGAGCAAGTTTTTACTGGCGGTTATGTTCAGCATGGGGAACTTTGCGACTCCCGGGACTTTATTTGTGACGCTGTTCCGGTTGGTAAATAGGGTTCCATTTAGGAGGCACGCTCATTGAATGTAACAAGGTGCGTACCATGCACCCATACCTCGGCGGCGTTGTCGACCTGCACTTTTGCGGACCGATCATTGACGATGACGATCCCGTCGTAAACATAAGTGATTGAGTCCAGACCACCCGCGGGGATGATAGCCGACAGAAAGTAGCACTGGGGAAGCATTGCAATCCTCGACTGGATGAACTCCTCCGTCACATTCCGGTATGACGTTGCCGACTATCCGTAGTGTCAAGCTTTCTTTTGCGATGGGAAAAATAGTAATCTTTTTACAACTAAATCTTATTTTAGGAAACCTTATTATAAAGTTTACCGGATTGTAGCACTTTAACTGTCAAGACTGACATAAGGTCCCCTATGGGAATGTTTGTGGACTCCTCAAGCCAAACTGACTTCATGTCTGCATGATATAATATGTTCGGGCTGAAATATTTAGATTTGCAAGTGTTACGGCTGGCATGAGATTTTGGAATTCCATCATCAACATTCTATTTCTAGCTAGTAAGGTTTCATATAAATGGCCGGTGTCTACTTGTGAATCTTTTGTGGCTTTGAGAATTGTATTGACGGTTACTGTTAGCTGGTTGATTTGATTCTGGACTCTGAAATTTATTTCCACCTGTCTATTGTGTGCGTTGGCTAGTTGGGTTTCTGTAAATCTACTTCCTTCTAAATCACTGGCATCCGGGGTGCCTCGTGGTTGCCCGGTACAGGCTTTGTAAAACCCATTCTACGTGCTTGAGATGCGATTCTTCGTCTTTAGAGAAGATTATAACATCGTCAACATAGACGTAGCAAAACTTGATAATCTGCTCTCGCGGGATATTGTACATCGTTCTTTGAAAGATACTAGCCGCATACTTGAGGCCAAATGGAAGCCTCTTAAATTCGTACTTTCCCGCGGTTACTAAGAAAGACGTCTTCTCGCGGTCGCGTTTCGCGAGAACGATTTGGTGGTAGCCAGATTTGATATCTAGCATTGAAAAGTATCGGGCTTTGCCCAAGTTTCCTAATATCATTGAGATATTCGGCATGGGGTATTTATCGGAAATGGTTCTCTCGTTGAACTTGCGGAAATCTGTAACCAATCTGTTCTGATTACCCGCCTCATCGGTGCCCTTCTTGTCACCGACCCAAGGGGAGGCGGATTTTTGTCGTTACTTAGGAGATTTTGCACCTCCTTATTGATGAAATCGGCCACTCCCAGTGGATGTAGATAGAGTCATTGTTCTGATGGTGGCCACCACTGAGGTGTACGGTAAGGCTTCGTTGGTATTCGCAAAGGACTTTTTTATTGAAAGTTAACATTTTTAGAAAAGTACTTCGGACCTGAGGGGGTGCGTCTGGGCAATCCACCTCAGTGAAATTGACGTTGGCGCAGGAGTGAAAGGAGATCTGCGCAGCCCCCAGACGACCATATGTCTCCAGTAAACATAAGATTCCTGAATTCCAACAAATTCTGGCAAACATTTGGCGGCATCTAACGGCTCGTCACAACTTAGGTTATCTCTTATTTCATTAGCAACAATATGTGCTGCTGTTATTTGATAGGTCAACTGGTTGACTCTATTAATAAGTGCCGGTTTACAGCTGCCTGCTCAGCTAAAGCTGTACGGACAGCCGCTTGTATTACTGCTTTCAGTTGTTCTGGGTCCATGACGTTATCACTGAGGCGAGGCGGGTGTGTGCGTCTTGGCACTGGAATGCGAATACGATGATCTTTGCGATCACAGTCAAAATCACTTCACTGTTGCCGAGGGGTTCTATATAGTCGGAACGCCGACGACATGGGCTAGAAGTGTAAACGAATGAATTTCAGCGCAGCGCCTGAGGGCCGACTGATGAACGTCGCAGAACTCAACGGACCGATATATAATACACTATTGTGGAAAAAAAAACAAGTCGGAAAGGCAACAGTCGAGCTGACTCGACTGTGATATACCCGCTACAATTCTTCTGAAAAACACGTGCCAAATGTGAACAATGCGTTCTTGCTTTTTATTTCTTTCCGTCTCTAATTTGTTTTGCCTATGCAAGTTCCACTCGATTCTTATTGGATGTTGCCCTTTGCTTTTATTACTTTGTAGTTAGAACTCAGCAGAGGCCTTAAATTATGCATGTGTGAAAGAGACGCCTATACATACATACATATATGCTGCCTCACAATACATCTCAACATATCTAATTAGATTTGTCGTTTATTTTTTGTGTTGCTGCTCAATGTCTCTTTCGATTCTAAGTGGCTTTAAATATACTTAAAATTTATTTTGAATTTTGCAACACACTATAAAATAAAAAAAAATATATAAGATAGAAAAAAAATAAATATAAGTCGCCGCGGCACCCAGGAGTTGAACTCCAGACCTCTCGCTTAACAATCAACTACCATCACCACTCGACCACTGCATTTCTTACGCGATGACCGATAAAATTGAACTATGAATATTTTCGGTGCACATAATTAAAAAAAAAAGTTGCCACAAATTTTTTAAAAACGTTGTCTGCTGCTGGAGTTGAACTCGGGTACTTACATTAAGAAAAACCGACATAAGCACATGGCCACAGTGCAATACTATTTCTTGAATATCTTCTTTATTTATCGGCCGATCTTATTGAAACTTACGCAACACGGCCGCATGTTGGTATCACATGTAAAAATGATTGCTGTAGAGCTATATTTGCAGCTACAATCGATTTTTTTCGATTTAAGGGGCGGGTGGAGGCGTGGCAAAAATCCAAAATAAACTTGATCTGCGGACAGTATTAACACATATTGTCCCCAAATTTGGTAGCTCTAGCTCTTATAATAGCTGAGATCTAGGTTTTCATACGGACAGACAGACGGACAGACGGACAGATGGACAGACGGACATGGCTATATCGACTCGGCTGTTCATGCTGATTCAGAATACATATATTTTATGGGATCGGAGATTTCTCCTTCTGCCTGTTACAAACATTTTCGGTTGGCACAAAGCTATAATACCCTTATACTCTTCGAGTAGCTGGTATAATGATCAATCCAAGAAAAAACAAAGACGGGTTAAAGAAAAAAAGGCAGAGAACAAATTATGCCAACTGCAAAATTTTTTTTAAAATTTTAATTCTACCCACAACAAAGAGACTTACTTTCTTCCCATTTTTTCTTTAACTTGCAAAACCAGTCAGTTTTTTACTTAACTAATGCCAACTTGAAATATGTTTAAAAAAAAGGACCCACTTACATGTTCAGGGTTGAATCTAATCTTCGTCTGGGTAGTTTTGCAGCTTTGGCTTCTGTTGTTCCCGCGTTTCAGTCTACGCTGTCCAGATAGCTTGCGTGCTACTCTGGCGATACACCCCTGCCCGAAGAGTTCCACTCATAGCAGCGCGCTGGTTGCTGCTCGTATTATACATTTCTACTGTTGACGTTAACTTCAATAACTTATATGTTATTGGTTTGATCGGATTGTAATATAGAGGATAGATTCATTTACTATCCATCAATGTGTACACCAAAGCAGATTGAGACTTCAATACTTTGCTTAATAATTGCAAATTTCCAATTTACGGGGGCGGTGGCATCTGGACTTTGACATAAAATTCATCTGCCTATGATATACAGGAACTTTCACTTTAATTCGAAGTCTCTATCTTTTATAATAGCTGAGATCTGTTGTTTCAAACAGACAGACAGAATTGTCTCAATCGACTCGGCTAGTGAACCTGATAGCGATTGAGACAATTCTATCAGTCACGCCTTCTTATGCCTGTTAGATACATTTGCACAAAGTTAGTGTACCCTTTTTTGATAATTTTTAATGGTAAAAGAGTATTTAAACTTTTATCCAAAACTGTAGTATGCGGTTCGAAAATTAACTAAATATTAAAAAAATCGGAATAATCAATCTCTAATGCGTTATGAAGGCTACTAGGTACTACTTACCACGTTTGCAAGAAATTTTCCTTCGCTTTAAATAATAGTTGTTAATAGTTGCCCGCTCGGCACATTTGTTTATTTTATGGTGTTATATGGATTTATAAGTGTGATTTATAAATGATTTTTGGAATTGGGCTAATGATATATTACTCTAGGGCTCCATCGACTGTTGTTACTTATTGTTCCCCTTAGTTGTTTCTACGCTATCCCTAGCGTAGCCTAGTCCTACGAATATTTTTTCTGTAGAAAATACCCATAACAATCATATTTGAATTTCCCTTGGGATTCCTTTCTGATGGGTGTTTGAAATTCCCTACTATATTGAAAATAATTCCCTTTTCAATCTCAGATGAATTAAGAAAATAAAGAATTTATCAAAGTTATTTGAGTTAACAGAATTTTCCAAATGTTTACTGGGTACATACATACATATGTACACACCTATGTAAGTAATTGTTGGCTACACACGTTACGTATATATGTTAATGATATTCTACTCATTTAGATAGTCATACGTATGCCGGCATGTAGAAATTTAGAACAATAAAAAGACTGTAAGGTTCTGTTAAATTTACATAAGTACGTGATAAATTCAATGATAGCTGTTTGGATTCTTCAGTTTGTTTATAGTCGTAGGCAAGAGACAACAAAAACATTACTAAATAAAACATAGTTTTTGCAAAAATGGCTTGTACTTCGGTTGCCGAACGCACACGCAAACTGAGCTGCCTATTAAAACACAAACTCGATAGTGTACCATCAAATGTAAGTTTGATCTAATTCTTTTTATAGTGTATTACTTTGCGGGTAATTTATTTCTCCCACGTTTTTAAATCATGTATAAGGAGACAATTAAAATAGAAGATTTTAAATAGAAGAGTCTAACTAGCTTTGTCCATCTGTCTATTGGAACGCCAACTCGTCCCTTAGATGAGGTCATATATATCATTTTGGTCATATGTTTGAAATGCGCTGAAAAGATAAAGTTGACATGTATGAATGTACATATATATATTAACCATCGGAAGCAAACAAGTAATGGTTTCCTGCCTGTTCGTGGGATGTGTGTCCACAAACTCTAACTCAAATAGTACTGTTTATATTACTTATACCCACAACTCACCAGAGAAAATATTTCTTCAAGTGGGTTACATTTCCAGGAATTAGATGGATAGAATTTTCATACTGGCCAAAAAATAGTGTGTTAATATTATGTTCTTAATTCGATTCGGAAGAAAGGATTGGAGTTCGAACCTAAACACTCTTAATATGTAGGCAATAATAAGATAATTATTACCAAATTTGAATTTCCTCTAGACCATAAGCTTCTAAAGTTTTTTTTTCAAAATTTTAAGCGTGCTTGTTTTTGTCAAAGCTTGAAAGCAATTTTTTGAGTTTGCTCGGCTTATCAAAATTGAGCGAAGGGTATATGGTAATATTGCCGGTCATGCTGATCTGTTTACATGTTTTCCCATCACAAGTTACCTATTTTTGGTACCTTCGGAAATTAAAAACAAGAAAGCAAGGCTACCTTCGGCTTGCCGAAGGTTTCATACCCTTGCAGTTATACAAAATATAAAATATATTTGGATTGCTGGTTTCTGTGGTATTTATTGAACAATTATAACAGTACTGGAAGTCAAGATTTTTACCTGATTAAGGCTATGAATCAAACACCTGCTTCGAAAAAAAATAATTCTACCTTTTTAATGCTCTTGTATATACCTGGATTTCTTATATACTTAACACAAAATGTTATGAGGAAATGTCTTTGTGTTGTAAAGGATCTGTTGGTCATAAAATATAAATAAATTTGGAAAGTTCTCATTCAAAAATGCGTTTGAATAACAGCTACATGATTTTTTGTTTAACAGCTATATGTAATAGTACTCAGATTTCCATAAAATTGCAACATGAACCTTCATTAGGCCGATCGTTGATCGTTATATGTTATAAAAGTTCGATTTCGAACTTTATTATTAGGGACACACTTAGATTTGGATGTGGTTAGCCTCATAGCTATATCTTGAAATATAACGAAAATCGGCCGATAGGCTTCATGACAGCTATACGATATATCAGTCCGATCTGGCCCGTTCCGACTTATTTAAAGAGGGCAGAAATAAGAAGCTTGTGAGCAAAGTTTCATGAAGATAGCTCAATAACTGGGGGACTAATTTGAGTTGCAACAGACAAACGGACTGACTGATTGTTCCTATAACAGCTATAGAATATAAACGTTTGAGATATTTAAATGGAAAAACTAAGGGCGGGTTACTGTATAACATTAAAAAGTATTGATAATGTGCGGTATTTCCAAAAACAAAACAGGTTTGCATACAAAAACCCTGATTTCAGCCGATTGTTCCTATGGCAGCTATATGTTATACTGGTTTGATTTTAATACAATTTTGACAGCACATTAAGAACGTAATAAGAATAGGATTTGCCAAATCTTGTTGCAATATCTTGAAAAACAACAAAAATCGGCCGATAGCTTCTATGACAGCTATACGATATATCGGTCCGATCTGGCTCGTTCCGACTTATTTACAGCCTACAGCAATAAGAAGCTTGTGTGCCAAGTTTCATGAAGATAGCTCAATAACTGGGGGACTAATTTGAGTTGCAACAGACAGACGGACTGACTGATTGTTCCTATAACAGCTATAGAATATAAACGTCTGAGATATTTAAATGGAAAAACTAAGGGCGGGTTACTGTATAACATTAAAAAGTATTGATAATGTTCGGTATTTCCAAAAACAAAACGGGTTTGCATACAAAAACCCTGATTTCAGCCGATTGTTCCTATGGCAGCTATATGTTATACTGGTTCGATTTTGAAACAATTTTGACAGCACATTAAGAACGTAATAAGAATAGGATTTGCCAAATCTTGTTGCAATATCTTGAAAAACAACAAAAATCGGCCGATAGCTTCTATGACAGCTATACGATATATCGGTCCGATCTGGCTCGTTCCGACTTATTTACAGCCTACAGTAATAAGAAGCTTGTGTGCCAAGTTTCATGAAGATAGCTCAATAACTGGGGGACTAGTTTGCGTTGCAACAGACGGACGGACGGACGGACGGACAGACGGACATCCATTTTTCGACTCCTCTGGTGATGCTGATTCAGAATATATATACTTTATAGGGTCGGAGATGTCTCCTAAGGTGCGTTGCAAACTTCTGGCTAAAATTAATATACCCTCTGCAAGGGTATAAAAATGCAAAAAAAGAGGTACAAAAACGCTACCTCTCCTTAGCACTTTAGGATAAATAGTAAGGAGTTTTCATGAACTGTGTTTAGATACATGCTTTCTGGTAATAATCATTATAATTTCGTGTGTTGATATGAGAAGACAAAGAAGATACATAGAAACTCGCGCATACGTAAGTATGTCATTTTCAATGAGTATACACATCTCTTGTTTCTCATCTTTTTGGCATTTATTATTAAAAGCTTTTAACAGCGTTTGTGTTCAAAAAGCTAACTCCGAGCAAGAATTAAAACATCAGCTTACTATTGTGGGCATGCGCAGTCAAATGCCGATTTGCTAAACTTGCTCTCTTGTGTGCTTTTTCGCTCGTGCAGTCTGTATATTTTTCTGTAAGCCGAAGCTTTTCATAGTCTGTCAATACTTAAAACTGTTCGGAGGTAGTACACTTATATACAATTATACGACCGCGAGAGAGAATGTATCTAAATATGTTCATAAGCTAAGCCAACATACATAAAAGCATAGCTGGAAAGATGTAGTATACCTATCAGCGTTTTTCAATGCACATGAATTTAACTTTGACTGCGATATACAAAAGTGTTTAATGCCTGAAAACAACTTATCAGTGTTTTAATATACATGGTTTAGTTCGCCCCCTATGTTGAATACATGTTAAAAAGAAGTTTTGTTGGAGTTTCTTGTTAGAAAAAAACAAAACAAAGTACAAATGTGTAAACACAATTATCAATATCCATTCATATATACATGCATATGTGTACATAATATGTACTATAGTGAGTGAATACTCGATATGTGAAATGTTTCGTAGGCAACGAGTAAGAGTCCGACCAATACATAAAAAAGAACAATTTATAAATACATGGATTTGTATTTATATCTACGTGAATCTTCAGATCATATTAAAGATTTTTAGAAAAATTCACAAATGTCATTACATACATACATTTATATATGTGTATATATGTTACGGTTGTTTATAACTTTTTTGTCAGTGTTGATAAAATTAGATCAAAGAACACAAATTATTAAGAAAAAAATTAATTTTTAAATCTACCTACATAATATATACAGCATAGCATAGATAGTAGAATAGTTAACATACTAAACCAAACGCGATAGAAATTTTCCAATTATATGAGCATTAGATTTAGGAATGTACATATTTAATAAACCATTTTTTAACTAGTTAACAGATTCTTAATCAGTTTGTGTTGTGTAAAATAAGAGTATAAAGGAGTATATATATATGTATGCACCTATGTATATGGATATCTATTGAAAATGTGTTATTATATTCTCCGGTTCTTTTAGTACGTATACAAGGACAGTAGTCATTTCGATCCGAAAAAATTACAATTCTCTTAGTAATTTATGCATTAAAAAATTGATTATATTACTTTTGGAAAGTAAAGGACGCCACTTGTTTGTATGTATTTCATTTTACAAATGTATATGTTATATTATTCGAACTACAATTGTATTTAGATCAAAGGTTGCTTAAAATGCCTATTCTACCGTCAGCATCTGCATCGGCCCCGGCAAAGGCAACACCTACTCCAGTATTTAAAACTGCATCATGTGTCGATTCATATGCTGAATGCCCTTCGTCGAATTTTCGCAAACTTCCCTCGAATTTGGATAGTGGATTTCCCGCCGAAACGGAGCTAATATCGAATGCTTTACAAAGTCAGTTTAGGATTAAGCATCAGTTCAAACAAAATCAGGAGCAAAAGCCACAACAGTATGAAACGAATTTGGAAAACGTTGCCTTTCCTTTCATACAGGAATGTCAGGACACGTCTAGGGAAGCACAGGGGAAAACAAGTAGATCACAGTTAATAGCTAACGATTTAATGTCCATATCGCGATCAAACCTCGTCAACGGCAGCATGGTTTCCATTCGAAGCGAGCAACAGCTATGTCAGCTGTACAACTCACAGCATCATTCGGACTATATCATCTCTGATTATATGGATAAGATAGCAACGCGTATAAGTCTGCTGGAGACGGAGTTGAAGTTCGCCTGGCGCGCTTTAGACTTATTATCCAATGAATATGGAAAGATTTGGACGCGACTCGAGAAATTAGAGAATATTTCCGTAGAACAGCAGTCCGTATTAAGCAATTTGATGGGCTTAATCACTGCAGCCAAGCAGCAGCAGACAGACTTAGAAGTGGACCTAAATAGGGAGTTGGAATTGGACTTCGATTTTAATGTCAAAGCTCCATTTGATAGTTTTGTTGAAGTAGATAACTTATCAGATGAGTCACAAAAGTTAGAGGTTATGGGCGGACATTCCCATGCCTTTATAAACGATATTTTTGTAGACGATGATGGACTTCCACTGGGGCCTGACGAACGTGATGCGAACGATGAACTTTTTTTGAATATCAACGGCAAAGTCCAATCCACTGAACGGATGGAATCCTGGCAGGGACAAGAAACTGGATTTCGTAAAGAGGCGCTGCAGAAACTCTACTCCGATTCGGATTTATTAATTTACGAGCAGCGGCAAATAATGGCAAACAATGCACGGGCTCAACTTTTTCAAGAGTTTTTGAATGGTCAACGAGTTCTCGAGCAAGTGGCTTCTGCGTCCACCTTAGACCCAGTTAACACAACAGCAAACACTTCAAATATCTTAAATGTAATAAAAATGTCTGACGAAGTAGACGATAATGTCGACAAGGTACCGTTTTTTCGGTTAGCCGCTACTAAAATCGGCCAAGGAGGAAATGAAGTAGTACCCATTGAAGATACTGGAGGTACAAAGCCGCGTAAGGAATTTGAAACAGAAGTTACCGAGACGTTTTACAAGAACCTTAACGAAGCATATCGTCAAACTAACCTCACATTGGAAATATCCAATATGGAACGTCTACTTAAACAATCGGAGTCCACAACCGAACATATCAATACACCTGTCTCTTTAAATCTTTATGCGGGTAACAATGGGACTTCCTCGCTAATGATGATATATGAGGGTAACGAAGAGGACAATTTCGATGTTGGTCAAGATATCGGAAAGCTGACAAAAACTTCAGAAATAGCTTTAGTTGCAACGACAACAACAAATTCGGGTGGAACAGAATACAAGGAGACACGAAAAAATCTGCGAAAGAAGAAGCATCGCAAAAATGAAATGGATATGATAAACAATTTGAAAAGTATACTAGCTCAAGCATCAAATACAAATATAAATATTAATACCGATAATATTAATAAATTCAAGGCAAATCAAGAATCGAATTTTTTTCTCTGTTCCGAACGAGAAAATCGCAGTTCCATAACCTCTTCTTCCTCCGAAGATAGTGGCAATTCAAATGGAGAGAATCTAGCAATTTTAGATGGTATGACCGAAGTTATGATTAAAGAAATCAATAAAATATCCGGCTTGCAATCATTATCAGCCCCACAAATACTTAAACTGCGTCAAACAATACGCATGGAGCAGAATTTTTTTGAGAAACTAAATCAGGTTGATAAAAATTTAACTCTTTTATTATTGAATCCAGTTACCATGACAGAAGAATTACAACGTCTTCGAGTATTGGAAGTTGATGAAAAGTTTGATTTAGTTATTCAAAAATTTGAAAAGAATATAGATACTCTTAAGAAACTTGTTGGAAACTCATTCGAGGATTATAAAAGAAATACAATCATATCTTATACCCCTGAATTCACCACAGATCCAAAGACCACATCGTTAAAGGATAACAAATACAGTGAACATTTGATGCGGAATAATTCTGACCTTGATGAACAACTAAAGCTGCTGGAGAATCAAGAAACTGAAATAAATCGAAAGAAAAATATAGAACAAATAAACAATATTCATAAACAGGAAGTTAATGTAAATCAGTCGAATATTGTTGATGATAGTGAACCACACTCTGACAAGCGTTCTCTCTTGAATGGGTCTTCTTCAAGTATTTACAATCAGGATGAATATATTAGGTCCCTAAAAAAGAGTTTAGAACGACACAATAGTATGCTATTTTTATTGCATTTGCAAAATCCTGAAAAGCATAAAGCATCATCAGGTAACTTAGATGAATATTTATTGGGGACAACAAGTCCACCGCCACCGGCTCCTAATGATAATTTATTTGATACGGAGAGTACAATGACAAATTCTTCAACTGTAAAATTAAAACAACAATATCAGCTGCAACAAAGGACAGACTCAGGTCTTTCTTCAACAAGTGGCTGGTCATTGGATTCTCCAGTTGTCTCAGAAAATGGAACTCAGAATAAATACAATAACTTAACTGTGGGAATGAAACAAATGATTATCGAAGCGGATGGTAATAAGCACATGTTTCAACATGGAACTGATGTAAACAGTCATGTATTCAGCGAGGAGAACCTGAATTATATACATGAATTATCGAAAAATATACCAATTTGTTCAGCATATGAAAACAAATCTATGTTCAATGTGAATTCAATTAAGGAAACGAATCCGAAAGTTTACACCGTGGACGAAATGCTCCATTGGGACGAAAATCATGAGCGTGTTAACCATTTGACTGGAAGATTGAAGTCCAATTGTCGCGTGCCAGATCTTTTAAAAAACGAAAGTCAAAGTCGTGTGATAAAATCAACATTAAGCGGTTATCAAGAAACGAATATCGATATTGATCTGGATGTGGATCGCAGGCGAAAGCCCAATCTTACCGATCGACTAGTTTTTTATCCATCTGCAAATGGCATCACTGATTATAACAGCAGCCATAATTTGGTTTATCTGGGTTTTGATAATAATATGCCCAGCGACTCAAAGCAAATAGTGCCCGATGGCCGCGCCTGTTTGACAAATACGCATCAGAAAATTTCTGTTGATAAACAAATGTTAGGAAAACCCCCAAAAGTGTGGAATAAATTAAGTAATTTTTTGCCAGAAAATCTGAAACTAAAGCGATCAATGCGTTATAAAAATCGTTCACAATCATTACCCGGCAATATTGTGCATGCAAAAGGCTTCCAGATACAAGGACGTGGTCAGGCAAGCTCTTACCCGTTGGTTGCAACCAATTTGGAGACATCGAAAATAATTCAAAAGTTGCCAATGCGCATTACGCGCGCCACTAGGACTATAAGTCCGCCCAATTCTGAACAAGTTCCATTTTCAGTTGCAATAAGAACACATGCTAAGCATAAGAAGCGTTCATTTTCGCTAAAAATGAATCATCTAATGCAAAAAGCCAAAACGTATAAACGGCACAGTTTTGGCCTGCGCCACGTCTCAAGCATCTCCGAGCCCGAAATTGATGTATCGAATTTTACGTCACAAAATGAGAATGATTCACCATCGGAAAATGATAATGAAAGTGACGAAATGGAGTTAGAAAATCAATTAAATGTCGACCATTATGTAAACAGTGAAGATTATTGTGATGAACAGCAAACTATTTTTCCAGTTGTTGGGAATATCAAAAAAACTAATGCTGTGTTAAATGCGGATATGCCAGAGATATTTTTAAATTCTAACGAGGTAGTTGACCATGAAGTACCCCACTCTGCCGCGAAGGATGAAAATCTCGTCATTCCATTCTATACGATGGAATGCAGTACGGTATCGCCTGCAACATTACTTATTACGTCAGAAGACAAAACTCCAACAAGTAATGGCAACAGTCCTAAGTTAAATTATTGGATGAACCAGCAACAATCATTAGAGATTCCTAGTAGTCTTGCAAGCCGCGATGATGACGACAATCGGAGCCAGTACTCAGGTCGCACTTTATCATCGTCACGTCGCCAGAGCACCGAGGATAGCATAGATACTGATGACGAGTACTTCTGCTATGAGCTGCGTCAACTCGAGGAACTTGAGAAGCAAACAGTTACTGAGACGCAACAAGAAACGTACGTGGGACCAACACTAAGTGAAATTGAATGTGGTGAAGACGTAGTGCTGTTTACTCAAATCGGACAGTTGGCAATGAACGAAAAGTCGCAAGGTCATCAGTTGGACTTTCAGCTTGAGAATATTGAACAGGGTGAAAAAGAAGCTCTATTTACTCAAATTGGTCAATTGACGATGAGCGACACCATACTTTATGACAATGTGTCTCAGCAGCCGTTAGACTTACATCCAGACGAGAGTGTTAAACAAAAAATGTCCCGGGTGTTGTCTGAACTCAAGTGTATTGTTCGAGTTGAACCTGATATAAGAACGGAAAATCGAAATGATGGTATTATAGATAAAGAGATAGATGTAAAAAAGGTAAATCTGCCGCAGAAGTGTGCACTGGTTTCGGACATACACAGCGCCTGGCAGGATGTTAACTTCGAACTGCAGTTACCGGTGAATTCGAATCAAGAAATACAATACTTGGAAGATGGCGAAAATGCCCAGGATTGGCAGGACCAAATAGTTTCGACATCAAAAATTCTTACAGAGGTAAGAAAGGATCACACCAGTCACGAAGAACACAATATTTCCAGCTCTTCTCCGAGTTTGTCGTTTACTTCTGATGAAGAATACGATGCAATCAACAAGCAAAAAAAAGATCAGATTGATCATTTAGATGTGGATAGTTTCCATGATTTATCATCAGGAGTAACTTCTGGACCAGATAGTCCAGCTGAACTTAGCGATGACATGGAGGAAGAGAAATCCGTAAACGCATTGAATTCAGAAGCCGCCTTTAAACATAACGACTACATTAATGCGGAAGTAGCTCATATAAAAAATGAATTGCCCACCGCAATATTGGATCCAAAAGAACACTCTAATAATATAAATGAAAGTATAAACAACAATATTTTGGCTCAGTCGTGTCAGTTTAGTGATGTAGGTCAGCACGCTATAAACAATTCTATTTCTATGGCAAATGCGAATTCAGGCAGTAGCAAGTGGAAGTTATTAAAAACTCTGAAAGAGCGCAAGATTGAAGAAAAAAACAATCAAGATAAAATAAAGGAGGAAGAATTGGCTAAGGATAAAAAAAAGGTAATATGGTGAAAAAATTAAAGTAGTTCACATAGATTTTGATCTGGGGGATTTGACCAATGTACACTTTTCTGCGTAACCCGAATATGACGTGAGATATTAAGAAAGTGGGACAGTTTTTGCTTGTAATGTCCGCTACTCATAGAATGGAAGGGTTTTGATTACTGTATCAGGTAGTAGGAAACATCTCCGGCCCAGCCGAGTCCAAATCAGTCTGTGGTATGGTAATAATATGTGTTATTATTGTTCGCAGATAAATTTTATTTTAATTTGGATGGGGACATCTGATCGATCGGTCTGAGAACATCATTTGGACATTACTCGACATTTATTATATCGATTTGTCTCTCATTGACAGTTTTCTTTGACCTGTTATATAATGGTGTGATCTAAAAACAAGTGTTTTTATCCGCAGATCAAATATGCGTTTGCGAGAATATACATTTATAAAAAAATAAATAAATTGTAATATAGAATGGAGATTCAACCTAAAAAATATATAACAAGAAAGCAAGGCTACCTTCGGCTTGCCGAAGGTTTCATACCCTTGCAGTTATACAAAATATAAAATATATTTGGATTGCTGCTGGTTTCTGTGGTATTTATTGAACAATTATAACAGTACAGGAAGTCAAGTTTTTACCTGATTAAGGCTATGAATCAAACACCTGCTTCGAAAAAAAATAATTCTACCTTTTTAATGCTTTTGTATATACCTGAATTTCTTATATACTTAACACAAAATGTTATGAGGAAATGTCTTTGTGTTGTAAAGGATCTGTTGGTCATAAAATCTAAATTTGGAAAGTTCTCATTCAAAAATGCGTTTGACAGCTATATGATTTTTTGTTTAACAGCTATATGTAATAGTACTCAGATTTCCATAAATATGCAACATGAACCTTCATTAGGCTGATCGTTGATCGTTATAAATTATTAAAGTTCGATTTCGAACTTTATTATTAAGGACACACTTAGATTTGGATATGGTAAGCCTGATAGCTATATCTTGAAATATAACGAAAATCGGCCGATAGGCTCCATGACAGCTATACGATATATCAGTCCGATCTGGCCCATTCCGACTTATTTAAAGAGGGCAGAAATAATAAGCTTGTGTTTTAAGTTTCATGAAGATAGCTCAATAACTGGGGGACTAATTTGAGTTGCAACAGACAGACGGACTGACTGATTGTTCCTATAACAGCTATAGAATATAAACGTCTCAGATATTTAAATGGAAAAACTAAGGGCGGGTTACTGTATAACATTAAAAAGTATTGATAATGTGCGGTATTTCCAAAAACAAAACAGGTTTGCATACAAAAACCCTGATTTCAGCCGATTGTTCCTATGGCAGCTATATGTTATAGTGGTCCGATTTTGATATAATTTTGACAGCACATTATGAACGTAATAAGAATAGGATTTGCCAAATCTTGTTGCAATATCTTGAAAAACAACCAAAATCGGCCGATAGCTTCTATGACAGCTATACGATATATCGTACCGATCTGGCTCTTTCCGACTTATTTACAGCCTACAGCAATAAGAAGCTTGTATGTCAAGTTTCATGAAGATAGCTCAATAACTGGGGGACTAATTTGAGTCGCAACAGACAGACGGACTGACTGATTGTTCCTATAACAGCTATAGAATATAAACGTCTAAGATATTTAAATGGAAAAACTAAGGGCGGGTTACTGTATAACATTAAAAAGTATTGAAAATGTGCGGTATTTCCAAAAACAAAACAGGTTTGCATACAAAAACCCTGATTTCAGCCGATTGTTCCTATGGCAGCTATATGTTATAGTGGTCCGATTTTGATACAATTTTGACAGCAAATTAAGAAAGTAATAAGAATAAGATTTGCCAAATCTTGTTGCAATATCTTGAAAAACAACAAAAATCGGCCGATAGCTTCTATGACAGCTATACGATATATCGGTCCGATCTGGCTCGTTCCGACTTATTTACAGCCTACAGCAATATGAAGCTTGTATGCCAAGTTTCATGAAGATAGCTCAAAAACTGAGAGACTAGTTTGCGTTGCAACAGACGGACAGACGGACATCCATTTTTCGACTCCTCTGGTGATGCTGATTCAGAATATATATACTTTATAGGGTCGGAGATGTCTCCTTAGGTGCGTTGCAAACTTCTGGCTAAAATTAATATACCCTCTGCAAGGGTATAAAAAGGTATAAATCTTTCTGCAAGCCGAAAGCGCTGTTTAACTGACAACGTTAATTTGTATAGCTTCTGTGTTATTGATCCGATGCGTGAGTGTAATTTGGAGGATATGAACATATGGTATTCATTTATTTGTGTGTTGAAGGTTGACTTCAATTCCCTTCCTAATGATCGCAAATGACAGATTTGCAGCGGCGGAAGTCTTGGCATTTTTACTTTAAAATAAACTGATCCTGGCCAAGAATATATATACCTTACGGGATCTGCCATGCCTCCTAATGCCTATTACATACATTTGCACAAAATTAGTATATCCTTTTACTATTTTGAAGGGTGTAAAAAACGTTAACTTGTACAATTTAAATCGAACAGAAATTTGTAGGATTTTTTTTTATGTGAATTGCAAAGGACAAAAACACAAAAGTTTAATAATATGCTTAAAAATCGTAATTAGTTGCGCAATAATCATAAATTGCTGATTTTCGCGCTATGTCGACTAGTATCCAAAAATTAAAAAAAAACCCTATCTGAGTATATAAGTTTGCGTCCCTAGGTCATATGGTTTATAATATTTTGGCATTTAAAAGGTCATGGACTATATAAATAAACCTACTTTAAATTATTAACGCTTATATTTTAATATTGTTTAAAGTATATTTAACCCTCATGAAATGCCTATTACGTTTTAGAATGGCACTGGTACTGGTGATGTTGGTCTACGAGCAAATGGTCATCCCAGTGATAATCCTTTTTACAGTAATATTGATAGTATGCCCGATATTCGACCAAGACGTAAATCTATTCCCCTTGTTTCTGAATTGGTAAGACAAAATAAAGATTGTTATTTCTTTTTATGACTGTATTCCAATCGCCTTACGCGAATTTTTTTGAATTAAAACACATTTACAAAACTCACATACACGCATACAAATATACGAAACATTTAAAATGCATTTAAAAACTCCAACATATTTTGTGACATTAAACATTTGTTTTCTTACGTATCATCTAAAATGTTTTAATAACGGACCACAGGTGCTCAAGGTATAGAACGATTATCGCTTTTTTCATTCGATTTTTTTTTGTAACTCATCTACTTTGTAAAACTATTTTTAATATTTGTGCTACGCAACGTTACGTTATATTCTTCAATTTGTACTTAGTATGCACATACGTTTTTAAGGTTACTATTTTTTAAAAATAATTTTCAAAGGATTTCAACTAGATCCACCATCTATTTAATTTAAATAGTTTATGTTTTCTGAAACACAGTGTAATTAATAACGCATTGAAAGAAATATTGACTTACTCTGCTAGATGATGCGGTTTCAATTTATTTAGTTTATATAAAAGCATCCAAGCCGAGATTTAGGCATAGTTGAAAAATCATCATCAAATTTCGAATATATTACACTATTTTCTATTTATTTTAATATGAATTAGATTATGTTAAATTTATGGTAATGTTTTATCGTGGATGTATGTATAATAATTTCAAAATAATAATACATATGTTTTTCTTTTGTCAAGAGTGTGACGGCGCTACAAATGTAGTTATTCTTCCTATTCCCTAGCCATCGTATCTTCAGCAATATTTAATTAATAACTTATACATTACTTATACGAATTAAATTGTATAGTATACAACTTGTACTAAGTATGCACATACGTTTTTAATGTTACTATTTTTTAAAAATCATTTTCAAAGGTTTTAAACTAGATCTACCATCTATTTAATTTAAAGAGTTTATGTTTTCTGTAACACAGTGTACTTAATAACGCATTAAAAGTAATATTGACTTACTCTTCTAGATGATGCGCTTTCAATATATTTAGTATATAAAAACATCCAAGTCGAGATTTAAGCATTGATGAAAAATCATCATCAAATTTCGAATATACTACACTATTTTATTTATTTATTTATTTAAATATGAATTAGATTATGTTCAATTTATGGTAATGTTTTATAGTGGATGTATGTATAATTTCAAAATAATAATACATATGTTTTTCTTTTGTCAAGAGTGTGACGGCGCTACAAATGTAGTTATTCTTCCTATTCCCTAGTCATCCTATCTTCCGCAATATTTAAATTAATAACTTATACATTACTTACACGAATTAAATTGTATAGTATATGGTCTAACCCATTTGTGAGTATCACCATCCACAATTTTAGGTAAAAAGAAAAGCCACTAATCATTTGCATCTACTGCTATCAGAAAATCCATCTTATTTTAAATTTGTGAAAAATATAATTTTTACGTTGTGTTTAGACAAACGCCGCTTTTCTTGACAATTACCAAAATAATACATACTATGCAGCTATATGGTTGATCACTTTTAAAGTCAAAGCAAAAAGTTGTATTTGATTTTTAAGTTGGAATTTTCTTTTTAAGTAGTATATGCTTGTTTCTTCTGCTTTGCTCTCTACTAGTTGTTAAAATAATAAAAAACAAGCTAAGCTAATAATATACATAGTTGGTTCACTTTGTTATGGATGCAATAACTTACAAACATAGAGCTGCGCTTAAAGACAACCTATATCGACGGTTATTTTTTCTATCATTATATATAATTTCTATAACTGTAGACTATGGCTGCTACAAAAAGAAACGCTGGGCTTACGTCTGCTGTACCTCGCGCAACTCTTAATGATGAGGAATTGGTAAGTGATGAATACGTATTATTGATTTCAATCAATTTTTGATTTATAATTTCCTATTATTGTTAGAAAATGCATGTGTATAAGAAAGCTCTACAGGCGTTAATCTATCCAATATCGTCAACTACTCCACATAATTTTGTGTTATGGACGGCAACTTCACCGACCTATTGCTACGAGTGCGAAGGTCTCCTGTGGGGGATTGCCCGCCAAGGCGTCCGGTGTACCGAGTGTGGTGTCAAGTGCCATGAGAAATGCAAGGATCTATTAAATGCGGACTGCTTGCAGCGTAAGTAGAACAGCTTTAAAGCATACAAGCAAGCTGAAAAACAAGGCAAAAGTTTCCCAAATGGGAGGGGCAAATTAAGTGGTCGGTCATTCTTTATTCCGCTAATTGATTGGGATTTCCCAATCTGTCACACACTCAAACACTATTCGGTGGACAACGACGATCGCACCAGCAAAAGAAAAGGTAATGGCAACGCACAAAAAAAAATATTTGAGTGTTTTGTAGACACCTGAGGGTCTGTGAATACTTTCGAGGATTTTTCTTATTATTGCATATTTAATATAAAACGTACAAGAAAGAAGAACAGTTTGATTTTTAGGCCGCATATTTTTAAACCAATTATGGTCAATTATGGTCGGAATTTGCATAGCGGGCAGAAGAAGACATCTGAGAATCTATAAAGTATATAAATTCAGAATAAGGATCAGTAGCCGCGTTAATATAGTTATAGTCGATAATTCTGGACAGACAGCCTATATAAGCGCATAGTTCTCAAAAACTATGAGAGCTGGAGCCATTTAATATTCTAATAACACTCTGTTTTATAGTGTCTAAAAATTTATTTTCAGAATGCACAATTCAAGATCTATATTATCATTGACGAATTATAAGACATTCAAGACATTTCATTGCTATTTATCGATAAAAACCTAATGTTGAAAACTGGGATGCTACATTAAGTTGTTTCTTTTCACCCACACCTTCGTCTTTTCAGCTACGCGATCGCCGATTCTGCTTAACGCCTCGGTGTGCTCGCATTGCTTGTCACATACATATGTACGCATAGTACACTACGTACGTTGCTTCGCAGTGCTTGATTTGCTTTGCTTCGTCAATGCCTTGCGTTAATTTGCCTTGTTTGCTCATTGATGGCGAAGTGAGGGAATGTACAGGGTATTTGTCACTTTTTCGAATTTGTTTAATAAATAATATAAATATTTTTATATATAATTATATAATTCTAGAAATTTATGTATTACATTACATTTTACATTAAATTGAAAGCTACTAGAAATATATTTTATGTATACTTATATAATCTATTATAATAATAATTGTAATTATGGCTCTCATTAAAATTTATAACATTTTATTTAAATGTTAAGGACAACTGAGAGCGTGTGCGAGGTATTCATACCGAAAAACAGAACCATAAGCCTCAGTCACTTGACTGCAAGCGTATACACATAAATATGTTCGTGTGTATGCCCATACAAGTGACAATACATTCATACGCATGCATACATAGCACAAGAAACGCTCCAAAGTGAGTGCAAGCGAAAAAGGGTCTCAGCACTTCGCCGGCCATAAAACCCTTACGCACAATTTCTATGAAACGCCCTTTTGCTGGCGCATGCTGTCTTGCACTTTCGAAGTACCTACTCTTGAAAAGGGAAGCAAGAAAATCAACCAAAATTGAAAAAGAAAACAAGTGGCCGCGATCAGCGAACGGGCGAGCTGTCGAAAATCAGCTACACAGCAATGCGTAGCAAGATCTAAGTAGAGAAGGGAAGGGGAAGGGACGGCATAGGCAAGGCGAAGGCAAGTTGCGAAGAATACAAAAACAAACGGAGCGCAAGGCGACGGCCGTTTGTTTACACATAAGGAATGCAAAAGCGCACTGTTTGCGAGTTGCTTGATGATTTTAAGGGATGCGGGCTAACGAGTTAATTTTTTTTCCAGTTTTTTTAGTAAGTGGGGGTAATGCAATGTCTTGATATGATTCATCTATTCATATTATGAGTGTAAATGTGTCGCCGACCATTTGCACCGTCGACAAGATTCTCAATTTAAAAGCCGAAAACAAATTTCCTATTAAATTTGAAACGAATAATTTTTTTCCACTCGTTCAGCTTCGTTCAGTGTAAAGTTTAAAATCGTTAATCTTAAAAGTTATTTAGGTCTTTCACAGGTCCAAGAAGCGTAGCTTGCGCAATTTGCGCGCGCGTCGTATGTATGTAAAGCGCGAAAACTATTACTTGCGACACATAGAGGGGTATTTTTTCCCAAAACTGTAGATTAGATTAATTCAAAAAACATTTCTTAGATTTCGAACAATTGTGAAAAACGGATATTTTGAAGAAAATTATCAAAAAACAGTACAAATGAACTCAACAGGCATTATGAGGCGACCGAAGAAATGTAAAGCATGCTAGGGATTTTCGCAATTGGGCGAAGGGCTTCTCAGTTTTCTATCCATTTCATTAAGTTTTTTTATTTACAAACATATTTTCTTTTGAGTTACACAGTTTTTTCTAGGTATTCTATAAATCCCATTCTTTTTTATACCCGCTACTCGAAGAGTATAAGGTGCCAGCCGAAAATGTTTGTAACAGGCAGAAGGAGACATCTCCGACCATAAAGTATATATATTCTGAATCAGCATGAACAGCCGAGTCGATATAGCCATGTCCGTCTGTCCGCCTGTCTGTCCGTATGTAAACCTAGATCTCAGCTATTATAAGAGCTAGAGCTACCAAATTTGGGGACAATATGTGTTAATACTGCCCGCAGATCAAGTTTATTTTGGATTTTTGCCACGCCTCCATCCGCCCTCATAAATCGAAAAAAGTCGATTGTAGCTGCAAATATAGCTCTACAGCAATCATTTTTCAAAGTGCCATGTTGGCAAAGTTTCGGCTGATAAATAAAGAAGATATACAAGAAATATTATTACCCTGTTGACATGTGCTTATGTCGGTTTTTCCTAATGTTAGTACCCGAGTACCCGAGTTTTTATACCCTTGCAGAGGGTATATTAATTTTAGCCAGAAGTTTGCAACGCACCTTAGGAGACATCTCCGACCCTATAAAGTATATATATTCTAAATCAGCATCACCAGAGGAGTCTAAAAATGGATGTCCGTCTGTCCGTCCGTCCGTCCGTCCGTCTGTTGCAACGCAAACTAGTCTCTCAGTTTTTTCGCTATTTTCATGAAACTTGGCACACAAGCTTCTTATTGCTGTAGGCTGTAAATAAGTCGGAACGAGCCAGATCGGACCGATATATCGTATAGCTGTCATAGAAGCTATCGGCCGATTTTTGTTGTTTTTCAAGATATTGCAACAAGATATGGCAAATCCTATTCTTATTACGTTTTTAATGTGCTGTCAAAATTGTATCAAAATCGGACCACTATAACATATAGCTGCCATAGGAACAATCGGCTGAAATCAGGGTTTTCGTATTCAAACCTGTTTTGTTTTTGGAAATACCGCACATTATCAATACTTTTTAATGTTATACAGTAACCCGCCCTTAGTTTTTCCATTTAAATATCTCAGACGTTTATATTCTATAGCTGTTATAGGAACAATCAGCAAGTCCGTCCGTCTGTTGCAACGCAAACTAGTCTCTCAGTTTTTGAGCTATCTTCATGAAACTTGGCACACAAGCTTTTTATTGCTGTAGGCTGTAAATAAGTCGGAACAAGCCAGATCGGACCGATATATCGTATAGCTGTCATAGAAGCTATCGGCCGATTTTTGTTGTTTTTCAAGATATTGCAACAAGATTTGGCAAATCTTATTCTTATTACGTTCTTAATGTGCTGTCAAAATTGTATCAAAATCGGACCACTATAACACTATAACTATAGCTGCCATAGGAACAATCGGCTGAAATCAGGGTTTTTGTATGCAAACCTGTTTTGTTTTTGGAAATACCGCACATTATCAATACTTTTTAATGTTATACAGTAACCCGCCCTTAGTTTTTCCATTTAAATATCTCAGACGTTTATATTCTATAGCTGTTATAGGAACAATCAGCAAGTCCGTCCGTCTGTTGCAACGCAAACTAGTCTCTCAGTTTTTGAGCTATCTTCATGAAACTTGGCACACAAGCTTTTTATTGCTGTAGGCTGTAAATAAGTCGGAACAAGCCAGATCGGACCGATATATCGTATAGCTGTCATAGAAGCTATCGGCCGATTTTTGTTGTTTTTCAAGATATTGCAACAAGATTTGGCAAATCTTATTCTTATTACGTTCTTAATGTGCTGTCAAAATTGTATCAAAATCGGACCACTATAACACTATAACTATAGCTGCCATAGGAACAATCGGCTGAAATCAGGGTTTTTGTATGCAAACGTTTTGTATGTTTTGTTTTTGGAAATACCGCACATTATCAATACTTTTTAATGTTATACAGTAACCCGCCCTTAGTTTTTCCATTTAAATATCTCAGACGTTTATATTCTATAGCTGTTATAGGAACAATCAGTCAGTCCGTCTGTCTGTTGCAACTCAAATTAGTCCCCCAGTTATTGAGCTATCTTCATGAAACTTGGCACACAAGCTTATTATTGCTGTAGGCTGTAAATAAGTCGGAACGAGCCAGATCGGACCGATATATCGTATAGCTGTCATAGAAGCTATCGGCCGATTTTTGTTGTTTTTCAAGATATAGCTATCAGGCTTACCACATCCAAATCTAAGTGTGTCCCTAATAATAAAGTTCGAAATCGAACTTTTATAACTTATAACGATCAACGATCGATCTAATGAAGGTTCATGTTGCAATTTTATGGAAACCTGAGTACTATTACATGTAGCTGTTAAACAAAAAATCATATAGCTGTCAAACGTATTTTTGAATAAGAACTTTCCAAATTTAGATTTTATGGTCAACGCATCCTTTACAACACAAAGACATTTCCTCATAACATTTTGTGTTAAGTATATAAGAAATCCAGGTATATACAAAAGCATTAACAAAGGTAGAATTATTTTTTTTCGAAGCAGGTGTTTGATTCATAGCCTTAATCAGGTAAAAATCTCGACTTCCTTTACTGTTATAATTGTTCAATAAATACCACAGAAACCAGCAGCAATCCAAATATATTTTATATTTTGTATAACTGCAAGGGTATGAAACCTTCGGCAAGCCGAAGGTAGCCTAGCTTTCTTTTTTTTTTTTTTTTAATTATGTGGCAACTTTTTTCTTTAATTATGTGCACCGCAATTATATCATAGTGCAATTTTATCGGTCATCGCGTAAGAAATGCAGTGGTCGAGTGGTGATGGTAGTTGACTGTTAAGCGAGAGGTCCGGAGTTCAACTAATGGGTTTGCCGCGGCGACTTATATTTATTTTTTTTGTATCTTATATTTTTTTTTATTTTATAGTGTGTTGCAAAATTCAAAATAAATTTTTAGTATATTTAAAGCCACTTAGAATCGAAAGAGACATTGAGCAGCAACACAAAAAACAAACGACAAATCTTATTAGATATGTTGAGATGTATTGTGAGGCAGCATATATGTATGTATAGGCGTCTCTATCACACATGCATAATTTATAACTGCAAAGTAATAAAAGCAAAGGGCAACATCAATAAGAATCGAGTGGAACTTGCATATGCAAAACAAATTAGAGACGGAAAGAAATAAAAAGCAAGAACGCATTGTTCACATTTGGCACGTGTATTTCCGAAGAATTGTAGCGGGTATATCACAGTCGAGTCAGTTCGACTGTAGCCTTTCCGACTTGTTTTTTTTAAATCCATTGCCTAAAAATTCAAGCGATAATGATAGTGTTTAGTTTAAAAAATTTGTTTATAGCTACGCGTAAAAATGTTTTAAGTTTGAAATTCACTGTTAATACTTTCTAGCGTTCGTTCTATAGAACGCTGCCATATTTAAACCATGCCAGCTCACTGGGTATTTTCAAAGGTGTACTATTGAATAGAGCAAACAAAGTTAAAAAAAAGAAGGCTACTTACGGTATGCCGATGGTTTTATAAACTTGTAGCTTTTGTTTCTAGTCTTCATTTCATTAGCTGTTATTAATATTGTTATTTTAATAACCCAACCGTCCAAACACAAATTTTGCAGTAATTACATATTTAATGCTCTTACTGTTATGTATCGCTGTTTACTCTTGCGCCTATATTTATTAAAATTAAATATATTTATTTATATGTAGGAGCTGCCGAAAAGAGCTCTAAGCACGGAGCTGAGGATAAGGCCAATTCAATAATTACGGCGATGAAGGATCGTATGAAGCAACGAGAAAGAGACAAACCGGAAATATTCGAGTTAATTAGGTAATATTGTGACAGTCTCCATGGGCTGGTGCGTTTTAAATTTTTGATCTTTAATATCAACTGTAATCGACATTTCTAGTAATTAAATCCAACGGCCTTGTTCTCATAGAAACAGTTGTATATAATTGTTATCTTCTTTTGTTTTTGATATCATTTTTGTCCGATTGATTAAAAATTATATACGTATGAACTACTTATAATTGTGTATATAATGTAATACATAATTACTAAATGAGATATATAGCATAGTGAACCATATTTGGTGAAATGGATAATGGATAATATATATACACTAAAACTTAAATTAAATTACGGAATTAATAATGAAACAGAAAAACGTCCAGTTTTTTGATCCAATTGAAAATATATATATATACAAACATATCAGAGAACTGTAAAATTCACTTGTATCATATATACTTGTATCATTCACCGCACAGTGGTCGGGCTTATATGGGAGAGCGGCCAAATATACCCCTAGTAGAGCTATAGTTCCAAACTTTTATTTCTTATAAGTTTTGTTATTAATAAACATGTTTTAATTTGTTAAACGAAAATACACAACAATGGAAAAATAAAATAATATACAAAATATAAATAAAGAATAAATATAAAAGAATATTTACAACAATCATTGAATAAGAACATCACAAAAAATCAAATACGGCGGAGCTCCGCTACGTGGCGGAGTTATTCAATGTAAGATAACTCAGAAATTTATAAATATTTGCAGCAATTTGCAATTTTCAACAAAAATTCTATACACATTGACAACATTTTTGAAATAAATTTCGTTATTTTAGATTATGTTATATTTTGAAAGTCGAAGTAAAAACTTATATTGGTTAAGAATTATTTGTAAAAAACCACAAAGCTTACAATTATTTTATTAATTAACAAAAGACAGCAAAAGCTTGATCAATTCTGAGACAGGGTTGACACAATATGAGAAAAAATCTTGACTTTCATTATTTATTTTTGACCAATGGTCCGGACCACTGAGCAAACAACGATACATCGATTGTTTTTTTTGATCCGGATAATTTTTCGCGTATTATTAAATTGAAAATGGTTAAAAAAGGAAAAACAAATTCTTTGCAAATGGATGTAGCAGTTGTAAGGAGGCGTTGCAGACCTCATAACGTATATATTGCTGGACTTGTAAATTTGGCGTGCAGGTTTCTGTATATCATAGGAAGATGAAGTATATTTCAAAGTCCAGATGCTGCGACCACCACCTCCGCAAATCGATTATTTGCGTTTATTAAGTAAAGTATCAACATCTTATTCTGCAAATTACAGTCCGATCAGAAGTTATTCAAGTTAAACCATCAGTACAAATGTATGGTAGGGGAAGCGCCTGCGTGCTGCTATGAGTAGTTGACGTAGATGTTGCGAGGTGGGGTCTTCTTTTTTTGCGCGGGTGTGTGTGAGAACGCGTAAGCAAATAGAAAGAGATACATTTTTTCAGAATTATCTGTTTGATATTGTAAGTGTGGGAACAAGTTTGTAACGCATTTTCAAAATTGGGCGAATGGAATCTTACCGTGGGGCGAGCTCGACTGTAGCCTTACCAACTTGTTATGAACTGAAATGTAAAATATTAACCGAGTGTAAATTGATTCGATGCCTGATTGACAAATCTTAAACACAAAGGATTCAAGTATAAAAGGGAATTTTAACATTTGCCAAAGCGCATCAAAAAACAAGAAAGAACAGATACCTTCGGTTTTTTGAATGTTTTATACCCATGTAGCTATTAACTTTAGTTTTTACTTATTATTCTTATTACAATTATATATTGAATGAAATATACCGGGTAACCACATGAAACCGGAATTTCCCATTAAGTGACCTCTGTTGAAAACTGTCACATAATAATATTTTAATGTTTTTGACAAAATCTGCAGATTAAGAGGATTCACGTTGATTAATCTAGTGTACCCACCATAATCCCATTGAAATTATTATTAGAGAACTGTTCATAAAATCTTTTAGTGTTTCTATTAATGTTGGCTTTTGGATTTGTGCTATCCCATATGCGACTGTTTCGTTTGAACAGCATAACGCTGAGACAAAAGTGAGCCTCGTCACTAAACAAAGGAAGAGCAAGAAGAAACAACTTCTCAATTATAATTTTAAAAATAATAGAAAAGCCAAAATCGAAATCTAAAGTCAACTGGGTCAGCTAGTTATATATAATAGCTCAGTGTTGTTCCACATTGTTCATATGGAAGCGAAGGATATAGGAAGGATATAGTGAGCTTTAACGGAATAGTGTTGCTGTAAACTTTCAATAGAGAACGATATGACAAAAACGTGCACCATTAAAAGGGAATACAAATGATTTCGATGATAGAAACAAAACACCGCTACCCGCTACTCTGTGTTGCAAAATACAAAATAAGTTTTAGGTATACTTAAAGCATCATAGAATCGATAGTGACATTGAGCAGCAATACAAAAAACAAATTACATTGTGAGGCACCATATATGTATGTATGTATGGGCGTCTCTTTCACACATGCATAATTTAAAGCGCTCTGCTGAGTTATAACTCCAATAATAACCAAGTGGATGGAACTTCCATAGGCAGAACAAAATAGAGACGAAAAGAAATAAAAAGCAAGAACACATTGTTCACATTTGGCAAGTGTTTTTCCGAAGAGTTGTAGCGGGTATATCACAGTCGAGTACGCTCGACTGTAGCCTTTCCGACTTGTTTTCGTTTTTCGATAATTAATTTTTAATATTTTCTTTAATATGTTAGTAAACGGGTAACAAATTTAGAAATAATTTATTAAATTAAATTTGGTGAAAGTAAATCTGAGAACAAGGTTGAATGTAATTGACCGTCTATTATTATACATTAACATATATATACATACATAAATATTTAGAGCCGTATTCAGCATTGAGGAGAAAAGCCATACAGGCCATATGAAGGCTGTAAAGCAAAGCGTTCTGGATGGTACCAGTAAATGGTCGGCGAAAATAGCAATTACAGGTTTGCACCCTTAAATGGTTTTATATTTTTAATTTGGATATGGATTTGGATATGACGTACTTTTAATTATTTTATACTTTATTTTTTATAATATAATACGAATATGGTTATAATTTTTATTTGGATCGCATTGGGTGTTAAGCTAATGATAAATGTCTATATATCTCTACAATGTTATATGAGTGTTTGCGTGTGTGTGTTTTTTGTATGCATGCTCTTTTTAAGCACATAATACGAAAACCAATGTAAAAAACGTAAAAGCTATCTGATAAATTTAAACTCAGCTCATTAATAAAATAATAAACTATCATAGTTTTATATAATCCTTTTTTATCCATATGGTACAAAAATTGAGCGCCATTTACAAAAAAAAAACGGAAAGTAACAGCACCAGCCCATAAAAACTTTACTCTATTTAATAGTACAATTGGTATACAATCACATCTGCAAATAAAATTTAATTCAATTTAAGGATGACATTCGGTGTGGATCCAGATACACACATAGATTCATTAGAACAGGCTGAGCACGCGACTGTTGAGGGAACATCTAAATGGTCATGCAAACTAACAATAACAGGTACACACGTAAAAATAGCGCTTATTAAATTATATATTTTATTTCATTTTATTATATTTTTTTGCCAAAGAAAATTTCACAGACCTGTTTACTTATTTTCACTACTAACTCACTTTCAATTTAGCTGTTGAAACGTACTTAAACGCACATAAAGCTAACTGTAGATTTTTGTAATGCCCCGCTCCTTTCTTCGTGGGGAAGGGATTGACTAGACAAATAAAGGAGTTTACCTTTCAAGAGTACAACATTGAAAAATTATTATAAATCCATAAATACATATATACAATGTATGTATATGTAACAGCACATTTTCAATAAATCACCGTCTTCGTGCTTTTCAGTTCTTGACATAATAAAACAGGGATTCTAGATAGCCTCATAAAATTTTTTTTCGGGAAAGCAGAACAATTTGGTCCTAAATCTTTCAGTGTACACGGCTTGCCGGAGATTTTGTACCCTTGATGGACAACAGGACGGATGGACAGACTAGCCATGTTCAAATCACTTACTGATGCTGATTTAGAATATATATCATTAATGGGATCGGAGATGTACATAAAATTAATAAACAGACACAATTTATACACAAACATTTTTATTTTTTACTAATTGTTCCAGATACAATAGATTGTGAAATTTGAATGCAACAATAATAATATATATGGGTTACTGCATACTTTTAAAGCATTATACTAAATTAATAATTTATTTTAAGCTGTAATGAATTTTTCATTGCAGCCTATTGTTCCAATGTCAGCTATTTATTTGTATTATATAGTAGCCCTATTTGCATAAAAGTTTGACGGTGTATTAAGTTCATGGACTAAAGCTTATGTAAAGCAATAAATCTGATTACTTGAAAATCGACAAATATGTTGTATGGCAGCTTTATGATATGTATATTGCTTCGATCTGGTTAATTTTAATTTATTTGTATCATACAGCTTCCTCAAGATAGCTCGAAAACTGAGAGAACAGTGTGCATTGCAATAGATTGACGGACAAACAGGCGGACAGACAGACATGTTTTACGACAGTGCCCTTGAGTCGGTTGAGTGGGAGTGTTGCTGTGTTTAAGATGTGAAATCAAATGAATTAAACAATCATTGTATTATCGTCAAAACAAAAACATTTTGGACATGTCTTCGTAGGTACAGTGCAAGCGTCTGGATACAAATATCTCTCTTTGCAAAAGATTTATTAGTCCCATTCGGTTCATTCCAACATATATAGTAGCAAGAATATAAAGGTTAATATTGGACAATATAGAGTACAGACTACATAGATACTATAGGATACAATGAGGAATAGATATAACATATATGTACATATGTTCTTAACTTTATTGGATTTTTTTGGTCGAAATATGTACATATTTATTTTTCTGGCAAAAATTTAATTACATTTGTTCGCATATATTTATGTTATAATATTCTTAATAAATTTTAAGTCTAACTCTTTTATTCAATTTTTGAATATCTACAACTCGTGTGTACTATTTTTTCAAATCAGTACAGATGTATTTCATAATTTTTAAATGTTTTTTTATATAAATACGGTTCTTTAATGACTCTACTAATTGACTGAATTAATTAAATATTCCAGTCATGTCTATTACCTGTAAGAATTTTAATTGTTCGCAGTGGTTTCGGACTATAAATTACAATTTATAATTATAAAAATTTATTTTTAAGTCGACTGATCAACCGATTAAAAATTTAAAACTGTAATTCGAATTATTTTATAATTACAAATTAAAAAGAATAGACATAATTAACCTTAAATGAAAAAAAGGTATTTAATGTTAAATGTTAGATTTTCTTGTCTGACACAGTCATTCGGAGACCTCCTCGGTGTATAACTGACTAAAATAATTTAAAATTATTAAAGTCAGTTATACACCGAGAAAGTATTAATAGATTTGTTTTTTATTTCAATACATATAAAGAGATAATTTTATGCCATATTTTCCTCTGGGCTAAGCTTCAACAAAATCAAAATTTTTGAATATATGCAAGAAATAAACTAGAACAATGACTATAACTGAAATATGTTATATTTATAGCTCTCTTGAATCCTTTAGCAGTAAGCCATTTGTGTGTCAACTCTTTATATTGTAATTGATTTGATTCATAATTTTTCACAATTTTTATACTTTCCTTCGACCAGTGAATATGGTATACTTACTTTGTGCAAGTGTATGTAACATGCATAAGTAGGTGTTGCAGACCCTACAAAGTATATATGTATATTCTTGCTCAGGATCACTAGCCGTATCGATTAAGCTGTCGCAGATATCAGTTATTATAAAAGCTATAGACACCAAATTTGGTATGGATGTTGCTGTATATCATAAGCAGCTCAAGCTTATTTCAAGTTCAGATGACACGCCCGCCACCTCGGCAGATCAGTACTTTACGAATTTTAGGCAAAGTATTGAAGTCTTAGCATTAAGCATCGGTCATTTAAGTTAAGGTTTTCCGTACAAATGTACGGTACGAGTAGCATCCTGTAGTTGACGTAGACGTCGCGACGAGTTTTGCGCGCCTGTATGTTTGTGAGAGTAAGTTAGATAAGGCAATAGGTGGCAGAATAATTGGTGCAGAATTATCTGTTTGAAATTACAAGTGGTTTTACAAGCTTATACCGGAATTCAAAATTGGGCGAAGGGTATCTTATTGCTCAGAAATTATTATAAACAACGCACTGACTTTATTTGGATACAATTTACAGCATTGATGCATATTATAATTTGCTTTTCCATATCAAAGAATTCATAAAGCTTTTTATTAAAAAAAATTAAATCAAAGACTACGATTGCAACGAAATTTAGAGAAATAGTTTAGGTAATGTTCATTATTGTAAACACAAAGTAAGCGTTCTAACTTTTAACAAAATGATGCTATCAATCCAATTTGTTTTAATTTACTGTGAAAGGGGTAAATACAAACGGATTATCTATATAAAAGTATATTGATATATTTTGTGGAGCTTTCTTCCCTGTTACGCATATTTCGATCACGCATTTTTCGTAAATGCATAGCCCTTGCTAAATGGGGTTTTCCAATTAACATTTGAAATATTTATAAATATTAGGTTCAGTTTTTCTTTATTTTATAATAGCAGAATTGCCCGTACTACACGTATACATATTCTAAATATGAATTTTTTAAATTATATATTCTCTGCATTTTTATCTGTGAATACATTTTATATTGGATTCTTCATTGTTATATTTTGATTGAAGGAATGCAAGTCAAATGCTTAATTTCTTTTTATTTTTGAAAAATCTAAACGTTGGAAATTTGAAAAAGATCAAAATACACTGAATCTTATATCTGAATACTGCAACGAATAACTCCAATTACAAGTACTCTGCATTTATACTCGAGTAATTGCGATATACATAAGTAACAGCGGGTCGTACTATCGCCAATTTCAGGATTTATTTAATGTATGCAATCGAGTAAAACGAATTAAAAAAAGGGTACTTTGCAATTCAATTCTGAAAAGTAGTTACTGAAATATATTACTTGTTAATGTATTACAAGCAATTCTACTAAACAACCCATGAATACAATTACAATTACTTACTCGTTGCCATTCATAGAAACATACACAGCCAAAAAAAAGAGTCGCGGTCAACGTCAACTCTTACAGCAGCGAGCAGCATTACACTCGCTGCAGCTATTTGTACTGAAAACGCAAACTTGAATAATTTCTGTGTTATTTGTCCGATCATTTTTTTTGGATAGATTTGTAATTTGGAGGATAAATTCTTATATTATTCATCAATGAGTATGCCAAAGCAGAAAGTTACGACTTAAATAATTTGTAATTTAGAGGATAGATTCTTATATTATTCATCAATGAGTATGCCGAAGCTGAAAGTTACGACTTTAATACTTTGCTTAATAATCGCAAATTACCGATTTGCCGGGGCAAATATATCTGCTTATGATATATAAGAACCTTCATGCCAAATTTGGTGTCTAGCTTTTATAATAGCTGAGATTTATTCGTTCACACAGACGGACAGACAGACGCCCAGACGGATAGACATGGCTCAATCGACTCGGCTAGTGATCCTAAGCAAGAATATATAAATTTTGTGGGATCTGACATGCCTCATTATACCTGCTACATACATTTGCGCAAAGTTAGTATACCCTTTTTTTAGGGCTGTGTAATAGATCCTGAGATCGGTGCGATTATCCAGATGGACAAACAATTTCCTGATCCGGTATATATATTTAAAGGGGTATACAAATTATTTAAATCAATCATACCCGTTAAGTGTCCATCATCGTATTTTTTTTTGCGGCCCTCAATTGCTACCTCGAAATCAGCGACATTGCCGCAATTGCTCGATGAGTTGTTCGTTCTAGGTCTCTTATACATTCATATGTATTTTTAAACGTTAATATTCTCTTTACTGTTTGTGTAATGTAATAGAGGGGGTAAGTAGCATAACTGTTAAATACTTAATATGTATGATATATAGTAACGGACAAAAAATTTGGGACAATCATGTTATTCCATTTTTCAGTCTTATCTAGTTTTTTTATATTTCGCCAGATAATAAAACAATATTTTGACTTTTTGTAAGTTAGATAACTATTATGAGAAGTACATTTTTAACACACCGTTTAACAAACAATAGACTCAAACAAATAACCAAAAGCATATAAAATTAATAAAAGTGAGTTATTCTGGGTGTCAATATTTTCATGTCGGTTGCTGCGTATATGTACACATATCTTGTATATATGCACGGCTAAAAATTTATTCAGGTCACTTAATTTCAAGCTATGAAACTAACTTATTAGATAAATAGCTTTGCACCATACTTTTCCATAGATATATTCAATATTGTGTTAGGAAGTGTGTGTGTGCGTTATATTATAAGTTTAATTGTTTTTATTAGTTTGCTGTTGAACTTATCGTAACTTAGTAAAAGTTTTCTTAAATAAATTATATTAACTTTGACACCATAATTGTGCCGTTGCAACAAAAAGAATGGAGCTCACATAAGTTATCAATGTAAATACAATTGTCTTTTCAATTTATTTGGAGCTGATCTATAAAAACTTTAATAATAAAAAACTTCCGTTTTTCCTCTTCTTCTTTCTCCCTTGATAAACAAAACTGAACAATAATCAAAATCTAATATAATTGGAAATGTATTTAAAAATATACATACGTAAATTTAATAACGATTACTTTCGTTTCAAAACTTTACAAAAACCAAACTCTGGCGACTCACCAAAAACTTGCATCTTCTACCCACTTTTTAAATTATTTTATTTATTATCATTACTAATTATCGTTATCATTACTAATTTTTTATAATTATATTAACACTCAAATACTTACATGCACTCGAAATGATTTGTTTTCACATAAAACATAAAACTCAAATTAAAATTATGGTATAATACAATCGATTGGCCCATGCTGTGAGGCTTCGCTCTGGTGTTGAAACGAATGAAATCCTATAACAATCAACCGATCGGAACGAACTGTGCAGTGATTTGTGCTCAAGGCCTGATAGCGAAGGATAAAAGCGGTACGAGTGATCCGTATGTGACGGTGCAAGTTAGCAAGGTGAAAAAGCGAACACGCACAATGCCCCAGGAATTGAACCCTGTGTGGAACGAGAAGTTTCACTTGTGAGTATTTTCAAAGTTCTACCGCTTTCTTTGTTTATCTCTGAATTCTATCTTCATAAGTTTAAGGAAATATGCATGTACATTGTACATGCATACATGCGTCAATGATGTATGTAGATACAAATAAACAAATAGAAAAGCCATAACATGCACTCTCTCTACTCCTGTAGTCCACGCTTCTATTTAGATCTCTTTCTCTCAAAAAATATAGTTTCTTTATGTTTTTACCATGACTCGACCAACTGAATATTTTTGTTGTTGTTAGACTTGGAACTGTCTTTCCCCTTGCCTATAATTTAATACAATTTCTATAATTTCATCTATACATCTATGTTGTACAAGCTTTTGGGAAAACTTTAATTTGCATTCGACGCATACGCACTCTAGAGACCTGCACGTGGTAACTTATCACACCGCGAATTCAATGAATAAGGTTCAGCACCTCTGTAGTTTAGTGAGCTGTTTAAACTGGTAAGATTTAATAAAATCGGTAAAAAACTGTAATGGTATGAAAATTTTGGAATGCCGAAGAAGGAAATGTCCAAATATTTGCGATATACAGAAGGCGACATTTTTTCAAACACACTGTTGACATATATCTATCTTCCTCTTACATTTGTTCTATTAAGTAAAGCCTATTTTATGTGTCCCTTTTATGGCAATTTTTATCGTATTTGTCAAAAGTTCAACCGATATTGCGGCTTCGATTAATGTTTACCCTAAGTTCTTTTAGGATTCTTAGCCTGATGGTATAAGCCATTGATTTTAAGTAGACCTAGAGTAACTAAATAAATAGTTTTTTACTTTGCAACTTTATTTATTTTTTAAATTTTCTACCATAATAATAATTGCAATGCAATGTATTTTATCATTAGTCATATATTGTTTAAGAGCTTTAAAAAGTGTGTTAGCTGAAGACACGCAATAGTTTATATAGTTATCTTAATTTATGACAAATTGTTCCTATGTAAGCCTATAAGTATTTATGGGCTACTATATACTTTCAATTAATCTAAGAAGAGTTCTTTCGTACATTATTATCTAAATTGATGCAGTAAACCACATTTCCACCGATTGTACTTTTTATAGCTATGTGTTTTACTGCTATTGAGGTACGATTTCAACCAAATTTGAGGAAGAACAATACATTTAAATAGTCAAAACTTTTGTATTAGGTATGATTGTTATAACTTGAAATAAAAAACAATAATTTACCGATACGATATGTAGGTCAGCTTCGGCCTTCATAACCTTTGACTACTGATTTCATCAGAAGCATGCTTTCCTTGACAAATTTAATTTCTAATCAAAACGCCTTAAGTTCGAGCTCGTGCAATATTGAATTGAAAGAAACGTTTGTATTTTTTTTTAATCTATGAACTCTCAACAGCAAAATTAATATTATTCTCTAGTTGGTGTATTGTATGCTAAAGTCCAAATACGTATATTTCAATCAATTTTAAATTCAAAATGTAAATAAATAAATGAAAATATTTAAAGATTAAACACAATGATATGGGACAACTATTTAACATATTTATTGTCGTTAGATGATGTTAAAGAGAGTAAAAATATATGTGGAAATGTAGTTTTTTGTCAAATATAATTTTACCCTTCGATCATTGAAAATTATTAAAAATTTTAAACTAACTTTGCAAATACGTGTAATACGCAGAAAAATAAGTATAGAGCACCCCAAGTATCTATATTCGTTTTCAGGATCACTAGCCGAGTCGATTGATTCTTGTGCGTGCTGTTGCGAATAGTTGATGTCGAAGTGGTTGGGATTATAAGTGATTCTAACATTTTTTAACCGGATCTTAGAAATCCGCCGTAGGATATCTTACTGTTGGGTGCGCTCAACTTTAACTCTAATTAATAATTGATTTCATTACGTTCAGATCGTTGATTAATCTAATTTTCAAGGAATTACAATTTTATAAGAAGAGTAAATAAATCATCTTCTAATTTTCCACAAAAGTCTTATAAGCCTCCCCTTAATACTTTCTATATGCATGCTTTTACAAATCCAAACATTTGCACCACCTTTTGTGCACCATTATAATCATAATCTTAAATCTTTGAAACAGTGGCAGTCCAGGTTGTTTGGTGTTCCGAGAAAACCGGGCATTTGTCGCATACAATATTACAAATTTATTATTATTTTAGGTGTATGAAAAGAGACTTCAACATTTTTAAAAATGTGCATACGTTATTATACATTTCCTGAATATTTCAAATTAAGCTATTGATTACGCAGTTATTATTTCAATCTGATTATTTTTTCCAAATTTCTATCAACTACAAATTTAATTAGTGTTAAACAGTCAGCGTTGACTTTAAAAGCCCGTGGATTTTCAGTGAACATTTTACATTTTGATTTTTAAAATAATTAAAATCGAACCTCGGATTATTGGCTTGGCAATCGGCTGTCTTACACACTTTTCTATCGCAACAATCATCAATGTCAAAAAAATAACTTTTTTTTTATATTTTGGTATTTTAATTTTTTGTTTTTTATTTTACAGTGTGTTTCAAAATACATTTTTTGTACATTTAAGGTCAGCTAGAATTAAAAGATATATTGAGCAGCAATACACAAAACAAACGACAAATCTGATTTCATATATTGAGATGTATTTTTTGTATTTATGAATAGGCGTCTCTGTGTGAAAATACATCACATACTTATTCTAACTGAGAAGAAATAAAGGCAGAGTAGCAACATCCAATCAGAAACAAGAGTGCAACTTATATAGGTATGGGTTTTCGGAGAGTTGTAGCGGGAAGATTAAACCATAATCACAGAAGTTATTTAAGTTAGCGTTTTGCAAGTTCGACAGCGCTGCCTGCGCTTTACGTTTTTTTTAATTTTATAGCAAAAGACGGCAGTTAAAATTGTGGAGAATTTGGTGTTGGAAATAATACCGTTTTGCAAAACTACCTGAAGGGTATCGACTGTCGAGCTCTCTCCGACGATTTTTTCCTTGAATTATTATTAATTTTTACGTACATATACTTTTGTTAACATCGATCATATCTCAATAAACTAAGAGGGACTATAAAAAACCAAAGCATAATAAATCGGAAAAAGATTGATCGATTAATTGTCAACGCAGTTTATTATTTATAATTTATGCCAACCGAATATGTCTTGATCAGTCTCAAAAGCCACGTGAATTTTTTATAATTTGCAAACTTATTTCAATCTAACCATTTCGCGGGCACCACCTGAAAGTATGGAAAAGAAAATATGCTAAATATAAATTATTTATTAATAAAGAGTGTTTGGTAAGGTAATTTAGCATCATTTTTTCCCTTTGTACCTTTGCTCCTTTTGCCCCTTCCCGCTCTTGACGCTGCCACTGCGTTAATATATATAAATACTGAGCTTCGTAATCGATTTATTAACCTGTTACTGATGAAAATGATTTATGGCATGTGCAGCGAGTGCCACAACTCTTCAGATCGTATAAAAGTTCGAGTTTGGGATGAGGACAATGACCTCAAGTCGAAATTACGGCAGAAGCTAACTCGTGAGTCGGATGATTTCCTTGGCCAAACTATTATCGAAGTTCGAACTCTTTCCGGAGAAATGGATGTGTGGTACAACTTAGAGAAGCGTACGGATAAGTCCGCTGTATCAGGGGCAATACGTCTTCACATATCAGTAGAGATTAAAGGCGAGGAGAAGGTGGCACCTTATCACGTGCAATATACATGCCTTCACGAAAATCTTTTTCATCATTTGTGTGAAGAAAATACGGGAATGGTAAGTTTCATTCATATTTTTTATACCTTTCGATCAATGAAAATATTCAAAAAGGAGTACGACTTTGTGCAAATATATGTACATATGTAACAGAAAGTAGAGGCCAGATTCCACAAAATATAAATTTTCTTGCTCAGGACCGCTAGTCGAGTTGCTTGAGCGTATATGTCTATCTATCAATAAAATCTAGGCATTAGAGTTCATTTTGAATCTCATGAGTCACTCTCTCCGCCCCGCAAAACTTTAATCTGCTATTGTTATAAAAAGTATTAAGGTAGGTATACACATAGATAGATACTATATGAATCTATGTTCCACATTGCATTCCGATCGATCCAATAACACAGAACATATTTTAGTCAACGTTTTCAGTATTATAGTTGGACATGGCCAACAAGGTTGTACTAACTTAGTCCAGTCGATTGAGCCATGTCCGTCTATCTGGCCGTCTGGTGACTGTTTGAACGCATAGATCATAGCTATTATAGCCCCCCCCCCCCACCTCACCGAAAATCAGTAATTTGCGGTAATTAAGCAAAGTAAAGTAGTCTTAACTGTCTGCTTTTAGTATACATGAATACTATATACTGTCCTCCAAATTACAATCCGATCGGACTAATAACCCAGAACAATTGATAGATATGGGCAAATGTCTGCACGCCGCTATGAATAGTTGACGTCTTTGCGCGTGTATCTGTTTTCGTTGTGTGTATGGGTTTTTAATAGCTGTATGAACATTTATTGCTTTACTATATCTAATTTTGAGAGAGACAAATGTGACCCTTTAAAAAATGTATACATTTTTAATAAGCCTACGTTGCTTTCGCCATATACAAATCGATAAACATAAATCGAATTGTAACTGTAAAGTGTAATTTTCAAGCTAAATATTTATAGTATTTATTACAAATAATTTGGTTTCAAACAGATTAGAAACTTAATTACTTTTTCGAAATTAAGTTAGTGGGCAAACAGGTAAATCTTTAAGTAGCGGAAATTCATTGTTTCACTTTTGTTGTTTATATAAAAATTAGAAGTATATTTGGCATGATATTAAAATATTATATAAACAATTTTATTTAACGTGTTTATAGGTTAAGCTCCCCACACAAAAGGGTGATGACGCATGGAAACTGTATTTTGATGAAATTCCTGAAGAAATTGTCGATGAATTCTCAATGCGATATGGTATTGAAAATATTTATCAAGCAATGACTCATTTTCATTGTCTCTCCACCAAATATCTGTGTCCTGGAGTTCCGGCTGTTATGAGCACACTGTTGGCAAATATAAACGCATATTATGCTCACACAACTGCTTCATCTGCCGTTTCCGCGAGCGATCGCTTTGCCGCAAGCAATTTTGGAGTGTGTATACACATAAGAAATATACAAAAATATAAATCATTTATTGTTTTATTTACTTTTGCAGAAGGAAAAGTTCGTTAAGCTACTCGATCAGCTTCATAACTCTCTTAGAATAGATCTGTCTATGTACAGAAATAATTTTCCAGCAACAAGTCAGGAGAAACTAATGGACCTCAAGTCCACCGTCGACCTTTTGACTAGCATAACATTTTTTCGTATGAAGGTAACTGTATATATTAAATATAGAAACCTAAGATTTTAAATATATCTTTTCTCTTCATTGTGCTATCACATTTATCTTTAAGGTTCAAGAACTGTCGAGTCCACCGAGAGCGAGTACTGTTGTCAAGGACTGCGTAAAAGCATGTCTTAGATCCACCTATCAATTTCTTTTTGAAAATTGCTATGAGCTCTATAACAGGGAGTTTCAGGTTTGAAAATTGTAATTTGTTTTAAATAAAAAAGGTAGAAACAATAACGAAAAAACATATCAACAATCCAAAGGCTTTATATAACTTTGCACATATATAATATATATTCCTTAAAAATTAATAATTAACGGATGGGGATTTCCTTTCTAATGTATTGAAGCAATTTTTTAAAATTTGCCTACGTGTTTTGATTATTTTTTGGTTTCTAATTTCAGGTTGACCCAAACGAGGCGAAACGTGACACAGATGATCATGGACCAAAACTAGACAGTGTAGACTTTTGGCATAAGCTTATTGCTCTCATTGTCTCCGTGATTGATGAAGACAAGAACAGTTATGGCACTGTACTCAATCAATTTCCTCAGGAGCTAAATATTGGACAGGTATTAAACACCAAACAAACAGATACGAACGCTACAGTTGAGTGTGTTCTTCTTTTATGTGTGTATTATTATCTTCTCGCTGATTAAGTATTGCGTGTGTGAGGAAGTGAAAAAGCAATATATGGCAGATTAACTTATACAGAATTTGCTTTTCAGTTAAATAAGCGAAGTAATAAGTAAAATGTTTGCAACTGCTTTTCAAAAATTGCGCAATGGGTTCGGCTTTAGCTCTGTTTACTTATATTTACAATTATTTAAGGAAACAATTGGAATAGTTGCGCTTTCTCTAATTACAAGCTTTATCTAATCGAGATACTGTCAAACCGATTGATCGCTGAGCTGTATTATTTGTTGGTTTCCATTATTTTAAATACAATTTTTGGGTTTAGCAGTATTTAAGTCGCGTTCACAGCCGAGAAGAATTTTCAAGAAGATTGTGCTTTTTTATGTTGGTCGAAAAGTAAAACCATCTTATTCATGTTTTTAACCCACTTAAAGAAATCTTCGGTCCCATTAACAGTCGAGTCAATCAAGCCATATTGGAATAAATTGCTAAATAACGGCTAGAAGAAATTTTTACGATTTTCAATGTTTTCCAAAAATCACTTTTTTAAATGTCAAAATATAAACTCTTCTTCATTTTTACGTTTAGTAATTTTGGCTTGTTTTTTTAATAAATTCTTAAGCTTTTTATTCAACAAATTTATCTTTGGTTTTTTTCAAGCATCGTAAGCATCGTTTCGTCTGATATAGAAATAATCGATAAGTAGAAAACATTTGTTATTATTTTTATTAGAAGGATTTAATAAATCTACATGAACTGATGTGTTTATCGTAATGTACATAACAGGCATACGGAGACCTCAGCGACCCACAATTTTTATATATTCTGTATCAACATCAATAGTTGGTCATCTAAATAAGCGCCTAATCTTCAGATTTGAATAAAGCTGATTAATCAAATCAAATTTGTCGTGAAGGTTCCTGAAAAGGCAAAACGAGTTTAATTAAAATTTTAAATGCCACGCCCACCGCCTACGTAAATCGTTAATTGGTGATTATTTAGAAAAGTGTAAAGTAATTATTTGGTATCCTCACTTCTCAGCACGGATTTATAAAACGTAGCTCAACTACGACAAATTTACTTGAGTTGACATCCTTTGTTATAAAAGATTTTCAGGAAAATCTTCAAACTGATGTTATTTATACTGATTTCAGTAAGGCTTTTGACTTAGTAAATCATTCCCTTCTTGCACATAAACTCTGCCTCTTAGGTTTTACACCAAAGCTTCTTAATTGGACTGTGAGTTATCTGAGTGGCAGAACCCAAAGAGTTCTCTTTAAAAATGTATTTTCACACCTTCTTCATGCCACATCTGGCGTTCCTCAGGGTCGCCATCTAGGCTCCTTCCTTTTTACGCTTTTCATCAATGACCTCCCTTTGGTCATACATAACTCCCGTACTCTCATGTATGCGGACGATGTAAAGCTTTGTTATCAATTTAAAGATGACTACTGCCACTCTTACTTACAAGCCGACCTAAATAGTTTTCATTCCTGGTGTTGTGCAAATTTCTTAAACCTGAACAGCTCCAAATGCAAGCTGATGACATTCTATCGAGCCAGTCCAAAGTACGTTTCCTACACTCTTTGTGGTTGTGACTTAGATAAAATTACTCGAGTTGATGATCTTGGGGTCCGTTTGGACCGAAAGCTAAAGTTATCCGAACATATTTCCCATATGGTCAATAAAGCCATGGCTTTATTGAGAGATTGTCTAAGTAACTGACGATTCTTATGTAACAAAGACCCTCTAACATCACTTGTTCGTTCAATTCTAGAATATGGATCATGCGTATAATGTCCCCAGTACACTACTCACAAAAACCGCATTGAATCTGTACATCAAATTTTTTAATGTTCGCCTTACGAGGTCTTAACTGGGATGTAAATTTAAGACTTCCTTACAATGGCAGTAGACTTCTACTAGTTAACTTACATTCTCTATCTAATCGTAGAACCATGCTGGGTGTGGTATTTATTAATAACCTCATGACATTGAGAGTGTTAACCTGGTTAGCCAGTTACACTTTTCTGTCCCTTGCAGACTAACACGTAATTACTTACCCCTAACTCTTCCTAATTGTAGGTCGAACCATGCCCTTCACGATCCGTTTAGGGTATTATGTTTGGACTATAATAATCTGTACTTTCTTTTTTCTATCGCTTCCTCTGTTGCATGCCTAAAATTTGAAATTCTGTCTTACCTATCTATAAATTTAGTAATTTTTCCTCGAAATTCTTTACTATCTCGGTATCTTTGCATGCCCGCATTCTCTATTTCGCGTTTCGAGTCGTACGTTAGACGACTGTGCCCCTCGGTCGGTTGTGCGGGAGGTGGACAATCGCTGTATCTGTGATCCGCGCGCAACAAGCATCGGCTTGGTTTTGCATGGACCACTTGATTATATAATCATTGTATCAACGTCCAACACAAAAAAAAAAAATGTACAGAGATTTACATGTGGCCCTATACTTCAAATCGCTATCCGATCCAATAAATACCACCCAATTTATTTAAGTCAAGGTTGTGAATAAAATGTACGAACAGTTGACGAAGAAGAAGAGTTGACGTCGACGAGTTGCGCGTGCTCGTGTCTATTTATGAAAGCTAGAGCGGAAAAGCAATAGATCGGAAACTAATTGGTGCATAATTTGGTATTATTTGTTTATAATTGCAAATGCTCATTTACTTCTCATGGATCTTTTTTACAGAAAGTAATGATTTTTTATTTTTATTTTAAGCTTTCCGCCGCCACAATGTGGGGATTGTTTGCGGTTGATATGAAGTATGCTTTGGAAGAGCATGAACAACATAGACTATGTAAGTCGTCGGCTTATATGAACTTACACTTTCGCGTTAAGTGGCTATACAGTAACTATGTAAAGGAAGTGCCGCCCTATAAAGGAGCTGTGCCCGAGTATCCTGCTTGGTTTGAACCGTTCGTTATGCAATGGTTAAACGAAAACGACGATGTGTCTTTGGAATATCTTCATGGTGCCTTTAATCGTGACAAAAAGGATGGGGTAAGCTTCAACATTAGAGCCAATTATTTTGTGAAATAGTGAATTGGAACACCTGTGATTTAGAGATGTATTGTGCTTATCAGTTTTTTTACGCCTTCAACATTTCTACCAACAGCCTGATTTTTTAACACCTCTTTTCTTTCATTATCTGATTTTCAAAACAAATATGTAAATAGGTACATATTCACTAAAAAGGGCGGAGAGTGGGTGACAGGGCCCAGCGGGAGTTATCATACAATATACCAAAACTGCAAAACGAATTCATACTATTATGTAACTATATTAATAAATATTTGAACACTAGTAACTCACAACAAAGCATATGCACAATTACAACAAATCACATGCATAAAAAAAAACTTCAATACATTTTATAAATCAGTAATTTGCGATGATTAAGCAAAGTATTGAGTTCTTAGCATATTGCTCCTCCAAATTACATACGATCGGAATAATACACAGAAGTTGTTTAAGTTAACGTCTTTATTACAAATGTTCCGTAAGAGCAGCAGCCTTCACGCTGATATGAGTAATTGTCGATGTTGAGAGCTGACGCTTTATTAATTTCGGAAGTGTCTGCTTGTGTGAGTGAGAACGACTAAGCAATAGGTGGTAGAATAATGTGTGCAGATATATCCGATTGAAATTATAGGTGTGGTTACATGTACATGTATACTACTGTCGGGCGCGCTCGACTGTAGCCTTAGGTACTTGTTTTATTTTATTTTTATTATAAAATTTAATTGTAAACATTTTTAACATTTATTTTATTTAAATCAAAACTAAAAATCAATCAGACTAAAAATCAATCAGACATTTCTAAAAAAATTAGATCTTCTATAATAAGAAAAGACTGACCTTTAAAAACTAAAAAAACACAAAAGATGTAAAGTCCTGAACTGGGTATGCGATATATTTTATGTGTTATTATGTAATTTATTTCCTAACTCTGATTCTGAAGTTAAAAATAGTGTTGCTCATCGAAGTGTCCACAAAACCTCAAATGCTTCAAAAATTATGGGAGTCATAATCTGGTTATGCGATATATCAAATTTATTTTTCGACCATCGAAATCTGAATCCAAAGTGTAAACCTCCCTATCACGCATTTGAAAACTTTTAAAATATAAGTCTTGGATAACCGTTACTTAAGACTTTAAAAATAAAAATCAAGAATAATCCTTATTTTTGACTATAATTAAAAAAAATCAAGAATTAGCATTTTACATTTTTGTTTTATAATAAAAAACAACCGTTAAAAATAACGTATATGAGTAAACTTTTAACCAGAATGGTCCCAGAAAAATAATACACTTCTAAAATTCACGTTTCACCGGCGAGTTTTTCGGAAATTATGATATGCTTATTTATTAAGAGAACCAAGGCGAAACTTATCAAACTTTCGGAAAACAAACTATTAGTTGTATTTTAACAAATATAAGGACTAAAATTTTTATTTTCCACAATATTCAGATACAAATTTATTTTTCTTTGCCTAGCGTGTATTTATTCATTTAATTTTACAATATGCAGATTATGCAAAGACCCTTCTATCTAGGTTGAGTGATATTTTCAATGAAAAGATGCAACGCTCACCGCCTCGCAAATCTGTATTTCGCGATTATTAAGCAAAGTATTTAAGTTTGTCTGTTTTGGTATATACATTACAGGATACTATAAGTATTTATCCTTCAATTTACAATCCGATCGGACCAATAACAAATTTCAAATTAACGTTTTCAATACAAATTGTATTGTAGAATTCTTTGATTAAAGTTATAACTGAGGTATGTTTTATGTTTGTAACGGACTTACAATCTTGGGCAAAGGGTATATTACTCTCGGGCGCGCTCGACTGTACACTTACCAATTTGTCATATGACAGGAAATAATTTTAAAAATTAAGATTTTTGAGTGTTTTAGACTAAAACCCTACAAAAAAAACATCCTTTTAAATTGAGAAGACTTTTTAAGTGTACATGTATACTTATGGAGATGAGGTGTCACCTTTTCAGCGTTATAATTCTGGCCAACATTAATATAAAGTTTTCAAGGATAATCATGTCATAGTGGAGCAGAAAAACTTAATTGGGAATACATATTATATATTAAAAAGTTTCTTGCTAAAAGAAAAATGGCTTTAGAGATGTGTCTGTTAAGAGAATTTTCTCCGTATGTCTTTATTAAAAAATCCAATATATAATTTCCAATTTAAAATATTTAAAATCCGATAAGTTAACAAAGCTAGAATGGGGTAGAATTTAAAATTTCGCGGGTGTTACAAAATTTTTAAACACCATTGTTGTTCTATTCAATTAAATTTCTACTAAATCTTTTTGTATTATAGATTCTTATTAATGATTGTTATAAGTTATATAACTAAAATTTTCCATTCCATTTTCATTTTTCATTCGTATCTGAGCAGTTTCAAAAGAGCAGCGAACATGCTTTATTCTCGAATTCGGTTGTCGACGTTTTTACACAATTGACGCAATGCTTCGATGTTGTTAGCAAGCTCGAGTGTCCAGATCCAGAAATTTGGAAACGTTACATGAGGCGTTTTGCTAAAACTATCGTAAAAGTTTTAATTGCGTATGCTGATATTGTTAAAATTGAGTTTCCAGAGCATATGAAGGACGAACGAATTGTAAGTAATAACGTATCAGTTGCTATAAGTAACAGGTAAACTCGGTGGAAAAACGTATATAAGCGAATGTAAAAAGGCGCTATTGACAAAATTAAGTATATATGTATGTGCATACCTACATAAATACACACATGACTTTGTTAAAAGCAACGAAACTTTTACTTTATAAATTTGTACTGTCAATGTGTTTTTTCAATGTGGATACAACATAAAAAAGAAAAACCGTGCAAATGTTAATAAAATAAGTATAAATAAGTATTTTGAGTTGGCGATAGTTATTCTCCCAATTTTCTACCCCGTGTGTACCACATATGTAGTTTTACAAACACTTATACATGAAACACAATTCACGTGCTGTAGGAATTGTGTTATAAAAATTAATGAAAATCGGCAATATTTATAGCCTTTGTCTATTAGATATGGCCAAGAGATCTTAGCTATTATAAAAGATAGAGAAACCAAATTTGGCCAAAAGGTTGCTGTATCATGTATGTTCTTTTGTTTAAAAAATGAAGTGATTAATTTAGAGTTAAATTTGGGATAAAAAAAATTGTAGTAGATTTTACATACGTTGCCATGGATTGGGAAACATTTCTCTCTCGAGAAATTGAGAAATTGAATTGAGAAGTAGAAAAATAGGCGTTGCATGACAAGTTAGAAAGTCAGCCCGAGAAATTCAAAGGGCTCACGGAAGACGAATTATAGAAAAAGTTAAAATTTCTTTTCGTATTTTGATTCCGTGTATTTTTAATGTGTCAATTAGATACCCAAATAATAGTGATATAGTCTGTTTAAATAAGATTAGCCGTACTGATAAAAAAACCTTATAAAACCTATAAGGTACTAAGAATTCAGATCGCTCGTATTAATTATCTTAACTGATCTTCTACAGGCGTGCATCCTCATGAACAATATACAACAGCTAAGAGTTCAATTGGAGAAAATGTTCGAATCCATGGGCGGAGATAAGCTGGAGGAAGATGCAGCCAATATTCTCAAGGAATTACAGCAAAATCTTAATTCAGCCCTCGATGAATTGGCTTCACAATTTGCCATAAGGTAGAATTTTAACGCCATGTATTTTAATAACACAGCAAAATCTTAATTCAGCCCTCGATGAATTGGCTTCACAATTTGCCATAAGGTAGAATTTTACCGCCATGTTTTTTAAAAACTTCGTGGCCTGTTGTGTTTGTCAGAATGTGCGCATTAGGCAGAAGGAGCTTCTGCAACAGCATTAAAGTATATACATATATTTTGAATCAGCATCAACTCCCAAGTATTACAAAAGCTAGTTTAAATTTATTGAACTCAACTTATTGAGTGCAACGCCTAAACTCAGTGTTTTACTTTTATATACGAATATTAAGCTTTGGCATACATATAGATAAATAAATAGGATTATGAATTGTATTTTGATCGGATAATGAACACAGAAGTAATCTGCATGTGCATTTGAGATAGCAACTTGCTGAGCTACTGTGTGGTAGTATCCGATCACTACGTACAGGGCTGTACTTAAAACAAGAAAGCAAGGCTACCTTTGGCCTGCCGAAGGTTTTATACCCTTGCAGTTATACAAAATATAAAATATATTTGGATTGCTGCTGGTTTCTGTGGTATTTATTGAACAATTATAACAGTACAGGAAGTCAAGATTTTTACCTGATTAAGGCTATGAATCAAACACCTATTCGAAAAAAAATAATTCTACCTTTTTAATGCTTTTGTACATACCTGGATTTCTTATATACTTAACACAAAATGTTATGAGGAAATGTGTTTGTGTTGTAAAGGATCTGTTGGTTATAAAATATAAATAAATTTGGAAAGTTCTCATTCAAAAATGCGTTTGAATAACAGCTACAGGATTTTTTGTTTAACAGCTACATGTAATAGTACTCAGGTTTCCATAAAATTGCAACATGAACCTTCATTAGGCCGATCGTTGATCGTTATAAGTTATAAAAGTTCGATTTCGAACTTTATTATTAGGGACACACTTAGATTTGGATGTGGTAAGCCTGATAGCTATATCTTGAAATATAACGAAAATCGGCCAATAGGCTCCATGACACCTATACGATATATCAGTCCGATCTGGCCCATTCCGACTTATTTAAAGAGGGCAGAAATAAGAAGCTTGTGAGCAAAGTTTCATGAAGATAGCTCAATAACTGGGGGACTAATTTGAGTTGCAACAGACACGCGGACTGACTGATTGTTCCTATAACAGCTATAGAATATAAACGTCTGAGATATTTCAATGGAAAAACTAAGGGCGGGTTACTGTATAACATTAAAAAGTATTGATAATGTGCGGTATTTCCAAAAACAAAACAGGTTTGCATACAAAAACCCTGATTTCAGCCGATTGTTCCTATGGCAGCTATATGTTATAGTGGTCCGATTTTGATTCAATTTTGACAGCGACATTAAGAACGTAATAAGAATAAGATTTGCCAAATTTTGTTGCAATATCTTGAAAAACAACAAAAATCGGCTGATAGCTTCTATGACAGCTATACGATATATCGGTCCGATCTGGCTCGTTCCGACTTATTTACAGCCTACAGCAATAAGAAGCTTATATGCCAAGTTTCATGAAGATAGCTTAAAAACTGAGAGACTAGTTTGCGTTGCAACAGACGGACGGACGGACGGACGGACGGACATACGGACATCCATTTTTCGACTCCTCTGGTGGTGCTGATTCAGAATATATATACTTTATAGGGTCGGAGATGTCTCCTAAGGTGCGTTGCAAACTTCTGGCTAAAATTAATATACCCTCTGCAAGGGTATAATAAACTTTTTAATTTTTTACTTGCTTCTCAGGAATAACTCCTCTTAAATTTAAACTATTAGGCTTTGCTATAAGTACATATTTTTGAAGGCAATACAAAAATGATCAATTAATAACAGATTATATTTCTATAAATATTTTCTCATCTTAAGCCTTGAACCACGTATAACGCAATCGGTACGAGAACTTGGAGATATGTTGTTATCAATAAAGGGAGGCAGCGGAAGTCTAACGGCTGGAAATCAGGCAGCCCAGCGCAACGCTGTTGCTGTAGAGGCTGATGATGTTCTTAGGCCTCTAATGGATCTACTGGACGGATCCTTGACATTATATGCTCAGTCTTGCGAAAAAACGGTACTTAAGCGTTTACTTAAAGAGCTTTGGAAAATTGTAATGCGCATTTTAGAAAAAACTATTGTCCTGCCTCCGATGACTGACAAAACGGTAACGTTAAATGCGCGAAACTTATGTTACATATTATAGCAATCTTATATATAAAATATAGATGATGTTCAAACATCTCACCGATAATGCAAAGAATTTGGCTTCAAATGCAAAAATCGAGGACATGGGCCGTTTGTTTAAGTCGCATATGGCTGGCAAGCCAGACGTGAAAAGTGCTCTCAGTGGTGTTATGGACATATCAAAAGAGGTGGAAAAAAATCTTTCTCCCAAACAATGTGCCGTTCTGGATGTGGCCTTAGATACAATCAAACAATATTTTCACGCCGGCGGAAATGGACTAAAAAAAACATTTTTAGAAAAGTCCCCCGAGCTGCAGAGCTTGCGTTATGCTCTCAGCTTGTACACACAGATGACAGACACATTAATTAAGACATTTATTTCTAGTCAAGCTCCTGAAGGTAAGCTGACAAATATCCTGTATACGAAGAAAACAATATTTCAATCTATGTGTATTCCACAGTCAATCCGGAAAATTCAGAGGAAAGTGTTGGAGAAATTTCAGTTCAAATAGATCTATTTTCGCATCCTGGCACTGGAGAGCACAAAGTGAATGTAAAAGGTAGACTATTAAAATCATTTTATTCTTAACATTAATTTACACATTTTTGGTTTTTAGTTGTAGCTGCCAATGACTTGAAGTGGCAGATTCCTTCTGGGATGTTTAGACCATTTGTGGACATTAACCTTATTGGACCCCACTTGCAGGATAAGAAGAGAAAATTTGCGACTAAATCAAAATCAAATAACTGGTCTCCAAAGTATAATGAATCGTTTAGCTTGTTAGTATTTATATTTAATTTTTTATAAACTTGTATACCTCAGTAAGTTAATAAAACATTCATAATATGTATATTCTACTTATCACTCCCAGCGGCATTGGTAACGAGGAACAATTGGATTTCTTCGAGCTTCACATTTGCGTTAAGGACTACTGTTTTGCTAGAGACGATCGACTAGTGGGCGTTGCAGTTATACCGTTGAAGGATATATCGGAAAAGGTTAAAAATATTCAGTATGCGTTATTGTTGTAGTTAATTTTACCTTTATATATTTAGGGATCTGTTGCTTGCTGGTTGCCCTTACAGCGGCGGATCGATATGGACGAAACGGGTTGGACCATATTGAGAATATTATCACAACGAAATAACGATGAAGTAGCTAAGGAATTTGTTAAGCTGAAGTCCGAAATACGTCAGGAACCAACAATGGGAACATAGACTACCACGCAAGACATTAACACATTAACTCGCTCATAAAAAACACACTCATAAGCTAATAAATTCATACATACATAAAACAAGTGTTCTCGCTGTTCGCTATTCAGTATCCAATCTTTTCAAGCCATTAATACTTTAATATTGTCTAATAGTTATCGCTGTATAATATAACAGATCTGCAAGTAATTATGTACATTTATATGGGTATACGTTAATTGGCAAGGCAAAAGATTGCCGCCGGGGAGTGTCTTGCAACATTATTACAAATCTTTTATGTCTATTTTAAACTTTATACAAACTAGAATCTTTTCGTTCACACATATAGACAACTCAAAAAAAATATTCATATGTATTTAAGTACAGATTTACGTAAAGAATATGAACTACATATGGTATTATAATTTGATTTATTCTTTCGTGAAATAGTTCATTAATGAACATGTCTATAACAAACTCTATTGAACTTAAAATCAGAAAAAAAAACAAACCACATAAAAACATATATCTATATACTTATTGTACACAAATTCACCTTAAAAGTAGTGTACACTTCGGTTAGGCGTTGCGTCTCAAGTACTTTTGTAAACTGTTTTAATGTAGTAATATTTTTATTTATTTAATATTTTTCATAAGTTAGTTTTGTTTTATTGTTATGCGTTTTTTATCCATTTATAAATGAGAAGATAGGAAAACAATATCTACCGTCAAATCACATGGAAAACAGCAAATAACGAAAGCGATAGTCGAGCGCGTCTTCGCCCAGTAACAAAAAACCTTTACAAACGTAAACATAACACAAACTAATCTAAAGCTCAAGCCGCTATATCTGGAATCAATGAAAATGTTGACTTGAATTATTTCATGGTAGTCTGATCAAATTGTAGTAGAAATATAAATCGCATTATAAATCATATGATAAAGGGAATCCATGCCTAATTATTGATTTACGGAGACTGAGGCCACCCAAATTTTGAAATAAATGTTATCTGCGAATGGTATACATATGAGTTAATACAGACAAACATGTATGGCTTAATCGACGGGCCTGCTAATAAAGTCCAAGGATATATATTTATATAGTTTGTGGGGTCGGCGATAACTCCTAATGTAAGTCGTACATTTTCGGAGGGCACAATGTTAGTATGAGTAGTTGGTAAATACATAAAAGTTGCGATAAATATAATTAAATAATATTTAAGGAAACGTGACTCGTGGAAATTATATACATATAAGTAGTTATTTCTTATGTCACATTTTCATCGATGTTTTGCTTCCCAAAAGAACCAAGAAAAACAGTTTATTGTGTATCAGTACAAATTTCAAAGAATATTTCATTAAGGCACATACATACCTAACTTTGTAAATAAGGTTTGTATGTAAGTTCCTTCAAAAGCCCTCGTTCGTAATTGTTTATCTATTTTATTTTGATAAGTTTAACCTAACATCAACCAATTGTCAAAATATATATTCCTAAAAACATATTTTATGCATTTATATTCCTTCTCTTATTAAAAATTCTAAAAAATAGAAAGAAAGGCTAACTTAGGAATGCCGAAGGTTTTATACCCCTACAGCTTTTGTTGACAGTTATATGATAGGTATATGATAGCTCAATGTTTTAACCGTATTGTTTATTTGGTTGTTAGGACCTTTATGGTCTTTACCAACTGTAGAAATGCAATTATTAACGAAAATATTCATTCATGAATATATGAATTAATTGTGATATCCTCAAAAATTACAAAAATGGGTTGATAGGAACTGCGTTCCAAAGTAAACAGGACTTAAAAAAAAAGACAGAACAAATGGTTCTATCTGCAAAATTTATTAATTTTATTCAAAATAGTCTCCTTCTGCTTTTTGCACAGTCCAAAAGCATGTCGAACGAGTGTTTTAGCCGCCAGTATGCCGGTGCAAGCCTTTTGAATGGCCTCCACGTCTGCATAACGCTTTCCTTTCATCGGCAAATGCATTTTTCCGAAAAGGTAAAGGTCGCACGGTGCCATATAAGGTGAATACGGCGAGTGGTTGATTTTAAAATGTGAGTTTTGTTCAAATAATCGGCCACATGCGTCAAACGATGAGACGGCGCATTATCGTGTAACAAACGCCAACTGCCATCTTCGCGATATTCGGGCCGAACACGTCAAATACGGCGCACCAAACGCTTCAAAACTCTAAGGTAGAATACCGCATTAACGTTTTGGCTGGGTGGAACAAATTCTTTGTGCACAATAGCCCTGGAATCATAAAAACAAATCAAAATTGTCTTCACTTTTCACTTCTCCAAGCTCGATTTTTTGGGTTTCGGCCCGTCCGGCGCCTTTAATTTAGCACTCTGGCATTTCGTTTCGGGATCATTGAAAACACCATGTTTCGCCACTAGTCACAATCTTGTAAAGGAAGTTCGGGTCTTTTTTTTCTTCGAATGTTGAATTCTGAGCAATTTTCATCGTCATTTTGTAAGCCCAAATATTCGGTCAAAATGCGATAAATCGATGTTTTGGATGTTTTGTTCTATTTCGATGAATTTCAATGATGATTTCGGCTGATTTTTTATGAATTCACGCACAGTTTCTATGGAATTTTCGGTGATTTTGGTTGGCCCACATGTTCATTGTCATTTATGTCCTCACGACCACTTTGAAAACGTTGAAACCACTCGTGCACTCTGCTACGGGATAGGCAATTAATGCCATAAACTTGTTTCATCAGTTGAAACGTAAAAGTTTTACCAATTTTAAAACAAAATTTAATGTTGGCACTTTGTTCGAAGCTCATTGTCGCACCGATGACAAAAACATACTAACACTTAAAAGGCAATAACTTCACTATCTACAGATTCTAATGCACTAGTCGACATATAGATGGCGCCAGGTTTCATTAAGATAGCTTTTAAGCTAAGAGACTAGATTCCTTTGCAAAAGACAGACGGATGAACAGATGAGTCAGATAAATAAATATTCTTAATATATACTATGGTAATTTGCTAATATTATTGTGGAATTCAATTATATATTTAAATTATTGTCAGACTAGCATGAAATAAATAGGCACTTTAATGTTTTATTTTCTGTGTCACTTTATTGTAAGAACTGCACACGCTCGCTTTCATAAATCGACTAACGACGCGTAGATCATGAGTACATACACAAAGCCACATACCACAAAGCTACAAAAGACAGAATGAAGATAAGCTACAGTAAGCAATTCATCTTCTCTCTATCCTACTCTCAGCTATGCATGAGTATATGTAAGCTATGTGACTTTTGCACATATACATACTTTCCAACACGCCACCTCAAAAGTTACATTGCTGTACTTTTATTACTAACAAGACTGTGCATGTCCTTCTGGGGAATAATTTTGATCCAGCATTCGCTGCGAGGAGTTGGGGAAACCCAATCAGATCAATCGAACATATTATTTACATTAATTCAGTTTTGCAAACAATTTTAACTAAAAATTAACATTATTTCGTCTTTGTAAGGAATTCAAAATTATAAAATAAACAGTTTTATCTATTAAATTAAATTAAATGTTACTTTGTTTCACGAGCCCCAGTTCAGTCCGGTTCCTCTGTAGTTTAATTCAAGAATATTATGTTTTAATTCATTCTGAGAGTCCAAGTCCACTTCTCAATGTAATGAATCTTGCAGATGGTAACGACTTAGTAAGTATATCAGCAAGTTGTAAATCTGTAGAAATATACTTAATAAAAATAAGTTTACTTTCAACTTGTTCTCTTGTAAAATGATATTTAATGTCTATGTGATTAGTTCTCTTGTGGCAAGTTGGATTATTTGCAATACTAATACAACCTTGATTATCTTCATAGATATCTATTGGACTATATAATTCTAGTTTAATTTCAACCAATAAAGACTTGAGCCATAAGGCTTCTCTAACACCTTCAAATAAGGCCATGTACTCTGCTTCGGTGGATGAAGCTGCAACAGATTTTTGTTTCATTGTGCTCCATGAAATTAAACAACTTTCAAACATTTTAAATAAATATCCAGTAGTACTTCTTCTGTCTGTCTCATTTCCTGCCCAATCAGAACTAACATATCCAATAAGAATATTACTAAACTGTACATTTTTTTCAAACTTCAATCTCAAATCAACAGTTCCTTTTAAATACTTTAAAACTCTTTTAAGACATAGCCATAATTCCTTATTATTGTTATTCGTATATCGACTTAAAATACTTATTGATGTACTTAAGTCTGGGCGAGTACATAACATGATGTACATCAAACAACCAATCAAGTTTCTACATGGTGCCTCATATAATTCTTCAGATTGTAGAGCCTCATAGATTAGTTTGCTTGGGAGAGGTGTACTAACTGCATTGCAGTCTTCCATATTAAACTTTCTCAACACATTCTTTATATATGCAGATTGACTGAGACATATCTGACTTTTATTTCTATCAATTTTAATTCCGATAAAATATCGGACTTCTTTTAAGTCAGTCATTTTAAATTTATTTAGAAGGTATGATTTGAATTTAGACATTGTTTCGGATTTACTAGTGGCAATTATTACATCGTCCACATATAATAAAATATAGATATTATCTAAGAAATTTCCTTTATCTAAAATATAGATACAACGATCAACTTTTAGATTTTCAAATCCAACATCTTTAAGCACATTTTAAAAAACTTCAAATCAGCATCTTGCAGCTTGTTTAAAGCCATAAATAGCTTTATTAAGCTTGCATACTGCATTCTCATCGCAGTATGGCAACCCTTTTGGAACCTTCATGTAGATTTCATCTTTCAGTGTTCCATTTAAGAATGCTGTTGATGGACTGGTAAATTGTATTGGTTTGATAAGGCCAACAAAAAACGAAAACTGGTGATTCGTGCAACTGGTGCAAATGTCTCATCATAATCAGTCATATATTCTTGTGTAAAGCCTCGTGCTACTAGCCTTGCTTTATACTTTACTAAGTTTCCAAACTCATCTTGTTTAATACTAAAAACCCATTTACAATCTACTATGTTTTTATTATTAGGCTTCTGCACCAAACTCCATGTTTTATTTTCTGAATGTGAATCAAGTTCATCTTGTATGGCTTTTTCCCAAAAAGATCTGTCATCACGAAATTCAATTTCGTCAAATGTACTGGGAATATCATTTAAACAGACTTGAGTATTCATTAGATATTTTTCTAAAAATCTATACGATAGTTTAGGTTTACCTTTATTTCTTTCACTGCGTCTGATTTCTTGCTCATTTTTGTTATCTTTTATTTCATCACCAGTTTCTACAACCGGATCGGTATTCTTTAGACATGTGGAATTTTCACTATGTTGTACATTCATCCTTGAATCAACAGATTCATCATTTTCCACCATTGGAAAAACTGACTCTTCATTTTTTTTATTTAAAGAATCATCAACACTTTCAATTTGAACCTCCGAGTCTTCTTCATGTACCAACTTAGACTTTAACATGTTTATTTCATCCACCACAACATCCCTAGCTGTCATAAATTTTCTCGATTTCTCATTCCACAATTTGTACCCATTTGGTTCATAACCGACAAGTATTTTTTTAATTGACTTGTCTTCAAATTTTCTTTTCTGCACCATTCAATTGTGGAGTATGAGGAATCGTTAAATGATAGCTTATGCCTTTTTCAACACAGAAATCACGCATTTCACTTGAAAGATACTCCCTACCGTTATCTATATAAAGGTTTACTAATTTTAAATTGAAATGAGCCTCACTCTTGGCGATAAAATCTTTATATACAGAGAAAACATCTGATTTATATTTACTTATATATGTCACACAGTAATGTGTGTATTCATCAATAAAAACAACGTAATAGTTTTTATTATCAATAGTAGAGGGTGTGATTGGCCCACAGACATCGGAATGGACTACAAACAAAGGTCTCTGGATATTTTCTTTGTTTTTAAATTTATTAAATTTTAATCTAGATTGCTTGCCGTTTATACAAGCCTCACATAGATCATGATTTAGCTCTATGTCTTTTAATATATTTATATCTTCAAATAGTTCATTTTGTTTTATCTCTAAGAATTTGCCTGCACTTATATGACCCAATATTTCATGCCACAAGCGATACTCAGCACTATTTCTAACTTTTGATGTGTATACTCTACTATTCATGGTAAATCTTATTATTGGTACATTGTATTCACATGTTCCATCAAACGCTAGATTACCATCTTTAGTTACTCTGATGTCATTCGGGTTAAACTCAACCGTCATTCCAGCATCTTGCGTCTTCTTCACTGATAATAGGTTATGTGGAATTTCTTACAGTACAGCACATTCTTCAGCGTTATTTTCCTTCCACTACTGGTAAGGTTAACCACTTCTTTTGCAGTTGCATGTATGTACTCTCCACGCTTTGCAATTTCGATGGCAATATGATTTTGCAAGTTTTCATGTTCAGAAAACAACGACATGTCATTGATGAGATGATCTGATGCACCGGAGTCCAGGATGAATTCAATCAGCCCAATATTTTTATTTATGTTTTCCTTTCTAATCATGAATGCAAAACCTCCTTCAGAATTGGTTGTTGCAATTTGAGCTTGCTTCTCTTGTCCACTAATATTACTAGCAATATTTTGATTTCCTGTCTGCCGTTTCAATAAGAAACAATCTCTCTTTAAATGTTCTGGTTTTCCACAATGAAAACATTTCGGCTTCGATTTAAATTTATTCTTAGATTGTTTTTTGTGCATTGCTTTGTTTTTATATTTATTTTCTTTAACTAGGTTATTGCCTATCGCTTGAAGAACTTTTGCGCTTGTGTCCTTGCTTGTATTTTTTAGTTTTGTCTCTTGGTCAAGTAGTCGAGTTTTAACAAATGCTAAAGTCAGATTTGCTTCAGATAGTGTCTCTATTGCAGTTACGACCCCATCGTAGCATGTTGGAAGAGTTAGAAGTAAGTGTGAAATTTTGTCCATTTCATCTATTTTTGCACCTGACGCAATGAGCTCAGTTATTAAATTATCAAACAAATAGAAATGATTTTGTAGCGAAGTATCACCCTTTAACTTTAACACCAATAGTTGTTTTCTTAATGAGAGTTGTGAAGCTAAACTTTTTCTTTCATAGATTTCGTCTAATTTAGCAAAAATCTCCTTAGGTATGCATGCATTATTAGCATGAAACAAAAACGAGTCACTCAGATATTCAACAATTATGCTTTTTGCTTGTTTTTGTGCCTTTTTAATATCATCATTCACTATATTTTGTTCGTCATCTATTACACTCAATAAATCATTTTCTTCTAAAAGCACTCTCACTCTATACTTCCAAATTGAATATTTTTCCACATCAAATGGTTTAATATTTCTCTTTCCTTTATCCATTCTTCATTTTTACTCAATACACACAACTTGTATTCGTTTGTGCATGTACTTGTCTTCTTAGAAATGATTTATATTGTAGCTTGTTATTAACAATCAAAGACTTAATTATTTCAGTGCTATTTTGTGTCTGGGCCCATACCCTATGGTAATTTGCTAATATTATTGTGGAATTCAATTATACATTTAAATATTGTCAGACCAGCATGAAATAAATAGGCACTTTGATGTTTTATTTTCTGTGTCACTTTATTGTAAGAACTGCACACGCTCGCTTTCATAAATCGACTAACGACGCGTAGATCATGAGTACATACACACAGCCACATACCACAAAGCTACAAAAGACAGAATGAAGATAAGCTACAATAAGCAATTCATTTTCTCTCTTTCCTACTCTCCGCTATGCATGAGTATATGTAAGCTATGTGACTTTTGCACACATACATACTTTCCAACATATACTTTATTATAAACGACGTGGAGCGACGTTTCCATCAACTCTCTTAGCAGTGTGGTGGCTGAATGGCAGAATGTACATTAGTACTAAAAACATGAACATGAACATGAACATGAACATGAAACATGAATAATTTGTCCAATGGCATTGCAATTTCGATGACAGGTTCATATATAAAATATATCTGTACTTTGCATTGTAAATTGGAAATATTGGGCAAATTTGGTATATCCTGCTTTTTTTCGCTGAGATTCAAGTTGTCAGACAGTTCTCCGATTCCATAAAATATATTGTAGTATATGTATATTCTGGGCAGGAGAGTGGATCTAGCAATGTCCGTCTGTCTGTCTATTGCATCGCAAACTAATAGTCTTCCAGTTTTCGCGATTTTATTGGTGCTTTTTACCGATAAGGCCTGTAAATAAGTCGAGTCAAGCCGAATCGAACCGACATGTATTTTGTTGTAGCATCTTTGGGTGGTGATCTCGAAAGCATGCAACATTTTGTGACGGAAAAGAGTCCTACAAACCGATTTGTTGCAAATGTGAACTTTAATGTATGATTTTCTTAAATTTTTTCCACTTTATTTACCGTTTCTAGTTATTTGTACTATGTCTATGTATTGAGAATAAATTATTTTGGTAATGATGCATTAGCTGCCATCATCGGCGATTTTAAACTTTTTATATTATTTTTATTTAAATTATTATTTTGTTGTTGGCTATTTCAGAGAAAATCGTCGATTTGTTACGCACAGTATAACACAAGCGATGTATTTTAAACGAAAATTACGCTGTTCAGTAAAAATAAACGTTAATATGGAGGGATATACTAACTTTGTCTAAATGTATATAACAGACATAAGACCCCACAAATTATATATATTCTTGTTCAGGATAACTAGCCGAGTCGATTGTCTGTCTGTCTGTCAGTCTGGAGTCTGTGCGAACGCAAAGATCTCAGCTATTATAAAAGCTAGAGACACCAAATTTGGCATGGAGGTTCCTGTATATTATAAGCAGATAAAGTTTATTTCAATGTTCAGATAACACGCTCACCGCCCCCGCAATATTTGGTAATTTGCGATTATTAGGTAAAGTATTGAAGTCTCAACATTCTGCTTCAGTATACATATAGAAGAACACTATATGGACCTATCCTGCAAATTACGATCCGATCATACCAATAACACAGACGTTATTGAAGATAATGACTCAGTACAAATGTTCGGTACAAGCAGCAGCTTCCGCGCTGCTTAAGTAGTTGACGTCGATGTCACGAGCTGGCGCTTTATTTTTTGCGCATGTGTCTGTTTGTGTGAGTGAGAACGCGTAAGCAAATATAAATAGCATAATTTGTTTAATCTGTTAGAAATAAGTATGGTTACCAGTTTGTAACGGATTTTTAAAATTGGGCGTAGGGTATTTTTCTGTCGGGTGAGCTCAGTCGACTTGTTATTATTAAACAAGAGGGATATACTCGGAGCCTGCGGTATTCACGTGCATGTGTTCCCTCCTTGTCCTTACCAAGGCTGGACAATCGCACAAGATGTGTTTGATTGTTTCGTCGACTTCTTTACAGAGCTGGCACTCAGCATCTGAACATAAACGCATTTCTTTTAGGTTATAGTTGACCGTGTGGGGGCCACTAAGGTAGTCAATACGGAGGAGAGTTTGTTCTTCGATTGACCAAGGGATTGAAACCCATTTTCATAGATTAGACGGCTGCAGAACTCAATGGCATGATCCTCAGATTGAAAGGCTGTTGGCCATTTGCCCATAGCAATTCAATCATAGATCCCATAGTCTTTGATCCAACCGTATACCAGTGGACCCGGAGTTGCCAACTGATCCCACCGATAGATTCGATGGATTCACTGAATCGGCTGGTAGGATATTGTTATATCACAAAATGTTGCATGCTTTCAAGAACACCACAGAAAAATGCAAAAACAAAATATATGGAAAATTTAAAAATTTAAAAATGAAATATAAGAAAACTAGAAACGTCCGACTTAAAATTTTTACCACCTAAATTCATGATAAATCGAGTATTATCCATAAAAAATATGTATAAAAAAATCAACATTGATTGCAGCTTATGGAATATTATCATCATTTTTGTTCAAATTTGTGGTGCCCGTAAAATGCCGATTTGGAAAAATAAGTCCTTGGACGCAATGAGAAATTAAAATTAAAAAAAAGTCGCGCGAGCGCTTTTCGTCGCCTTGCTGATCTTGTCGTATTGTATTACTGGCACGATGAAAAAGTTATTTATGCCACTTTCAAAGGCGCCAAATAACCATTGGTCACAGTTGTATTTTCGATGTCACTTTAGTTACGTCAATTTTTACGATCTTGCCAGGGCCATGAAGTATGAGTTGTCCCCGTCATTGACGACTACTGCGTTGCAAGTTAGTTACTGGAGTACGAGACCACACCAATTCCTTTTATATGAAATTTACTTCACTTTTTACCTTCTGTGTAACATTATGACTCTACCAAATTCAGGACTTGTAAATCGGTGGCCTTAAAAGAAAGTGTGTTTATTTATTCTTTTTAAGTACACGCAACGACTGAGATGAATTTTCAATTTTTTTGCAAAAGCTTGCAACGCTATGCATATCTGTATTGGCGCCAGTCCTGCAACATCACGCTGCAGGCGCCTAATTTTTGGATAAGCGCCAAGCAAACGACGAATTTACCGATCTTGAAGTGTGCCAACAATCAACAACCCATAAAATGATACACACTCTCTAGTTGACGAATTTTTCGTTTAGAATACATCACTTGTGGGAGACTTTACGCAACGAATTGACGTTTTTCTCAGAAATATCCAGAAACAAAATATATGTAATTTTAGCAAATTTAAAATTTGCGTTCGACAATTATTTTGTTCACCGAAATTCATAATAAAACAACTACTCTCGAATATAAAATATTAAAAAATGAAATATTTAGCGCTGACAGATAATGGCCAACAATTACCAGTTCTTTGGCTACATATTGCTTTCCCGATCTCACTTAAGCAGACGCGCACAAAAAGTTAGGCGACTCGTGGGGTGGACAATTCTCATCAGCATGCTGACAGCATTGCATACGAGCTCGTACATTAGTACTGAAAACGTTAACTTGAATAACTTCTGTTTTTATCCATGAAAAATATGTATAAAAAGAATCAACATTGATGGCAGCTTATGGAATATTATCATCATTTTTGTTCAAATTTGTGGTGCCCGTAAAATGCCGATTTGGAAAAATAAGTCCTTGGACGCAATGAGAAATTAAAATTAAAAAAAAGTCGCGCGAGCGCTTTTCGTCGCCTTGCTGATCTTGTCGTATTGTATTACTGGCACGATGAAAAAGTTATTTATGCCACTTTCAAAGGCGCCAAATAACCATTGGTCACAGTTGTATTTTCGACGTCACTTTAGTTACGTCAATTTTTACGATCTTGCCAGGGCCATGAAGTATGAGTTGTCCCCGTCATTGACGACTACTGCGTTGCAAGTTAGTTACTGGAGTACGAGACCACACCAATTCCTTTTATATGAAATTTACTTCACTTTTTACCTTCTGTGTAACATTATGACTCTACCAAATTCAGGACTTGTAAATCGGTGGCCTTAAAAGAAAGTGTGTTTATTTATTCTTTTTAAGTACACGCAACAACTGAGATGAATTTTCAATTTTTTTGCAAAAGCTTGCAACGCTATGCATATCTGTATTGGCGCCAGTCCTGCAACATCACGCTGCAGGCGCCTAATTTTTGGATAAGCGCCAAGCAAACGACGAATTTACCGTTCTTGAAGTGTGCCAACAATCAACAACCTATAAAATGATACACACTCTCTAGTTGACGAATTTTTCGTTTAGAATACATCACTTGTGGGAGACTTTACGCAACGAAGTGACGTTTTTCTCAGAAATATCCAGAAACAAAATATATGTAATTTTAGCAAATTTAAAATTTGCGTTCGACAATTATTTTGTTCACCGAAATTCATAATAAAACAACTACTCTCGAATATAAAATATTAAAATATGAAATATTTGGCGCTGACAGCTAATGGCCAACAATTACCAGTTCTTTGGCTACATATTGCTTTCCCGATCTCACTTAAGCAGACGCGCACAAAAAGTTAAGCGACTCGTGGCGTGGACAATTCTCATCAGCATGCTGACAGCATTGCATACGAGCTCGTACATTAGTACTGAAAACGTTAACTTGAATAACTTCTGTTTTTGGTCTGGATAACAATTGGAAGATATGTAGGTCCATATGGCATTCATCTATGTACATCAGAGATGACAAACGAGTATTTGCAATTGCAAGCTATAAAAAATGAGGTAAAGATAAGAAAGTCGGAGTATTCAGAGCTTGGCATACATACATATCGGATTGTAATTTAGAGGATAAGTCCAAATATTGTTTATCTAAACGTATACCTCAAAATGTTAACCCCATAATATATTGCTTAACAATTGCAAACTACCGATTTACGGAGGCGGTGGGCGTGTTATTTGTACTTTGAAATAAACTTTATCTGCTTGTGATCTACAGGAAACTCCATGCCAAATTTGGTGTCTCTAGCTTTTATAATAGCTGCCTTTTTATGCCTGTTACATTTCCACTAAGTTAGTATCCTCTTTTTGACCACTTTTAATGGTCGAAGTCTATAAAAGAAACTAGAAATTTCGTCATTTCAAAGGTTTCACACCTGCCGCTTTTATTTTGACTGTTAACTCATATTTCAAATATACGACAATGCCAATGTCATTAGACAAGTGTGTTTGGCAAAAAGTGTATGTCGGCTAGATATTGACACTGGCCTAGAGTTAGCTAAAGCTTTAATAGTTCAATGTTTAATATTCAATGTTTTAACGCATTGGTGCTTATGGGGCATATGGTCTACCACCACTTCTTTATTTTGACCTGATTGTTCCTTTGAAGCTATATAATATAGTTGACCGAAATGGCAATTACTTTTAATTTATACTGATATGACCAAATTTCATTTCGGCCGATAGTTTCTATGGAGCTATATATTAAAGTTGTCCGATTTTAATGAAAATTTGAGGATGTTATTGACATAGATAAGAGTTGGTGTATTATGTTTGATTGTGGTATCTTCAAAAATAACAATCGGCAGATGTCAGCTATACGATATTTCGCTCCGATCTGGCTCGTTCCGACATGCTAAGTTTCGTCAAAATAGCTTTAAAACTGAGAGACTACTTTCCGTTACAAAAGATAGACGGATGGACGGACGAACATGGCTAGATCGACGCTCTGTTGATGCTCAGTCAGAATATATACTTTATGGGGTATTTAAAGCTGAGAGACTTGTTTCCGTTTCAAAAGACAGACGTATGGACGGTGGGACATTTTTAGATCGACTCTCTTTTGATGCTCAGTCAGAATATAAATGATCAATTATTTGATTCTGAGTAATATATTATTTATTATTTAATGTTCACAAGCGTGGTTGTTCGTTTTACAGAAGGTTGAAGACTGAATATTAATTATATGATTCTAAATTTATAAAGCTAACTTAGAACTACCGTAACCCTACACTCTGCTGAGTCGACATGCTGTTGCTGGCGACTTTGCATTTGCAGCAGCGACTCCACTGCCGTCGACTTCCGCGACGTCAGCATTGCAAGCGCAGCACCGTACTCCCGCGGACTTGATTACTTAATATCCGCTCGTTGCGCTGAGTTGGGCAATTCTGGTTAACTCCTCCCTTTCTCAAGCGCGGAGCGTCATCGGTTCGCTCTAGGGCTTTCTTCAGGGCGAGGATCTTTTCAGTCTGTCTTTGCTCGGTATATTTTTTTCGCCATGCCAAGAACATAAGTATGCCGGACGCGACCAGGATGAGAGTGATCAAAGCGCCGACAATTGGTCGGAAGATTACCTGTTGACGTAGGTTGTTAATGTGTCGTAGGTTTTTCAGCCCCATCTCATGAAGGAGCGGTAAACTCAGGCTATTGCGGAACTCAGTGATGTTGATCTGAGAGACCATAGGTGCGGCGGGCTTTTTTTCTAGAATTCCACGGCTGTTGACATACTTTGTCTCATTTACAGATATTTCGCCGTCGAAGGTGATCATCACTGTGCCGGTCAACGTCGACCCGGGCCACTGCCCTCAGACGCTATTACTGTGGCATCGTTGATGAGCACAACGCCTTCACTTACATCGACCACTGGGTCCAGATATCCCTGTCGGGCCGTGCAGTGTGCTGGTAAGCCCGCTATTAGTTGTTGGGCGCATGTGGGGTCGTACAGTACAGTACAGGATCCAACGGTGATTACACGGCTACCACAGTCAGCAACCACATCGTTGTCGCCGAAGTCAAGTATTTTATTATCTTTCTGTACGGGAAATAATTTTATCTTCTTACATGCTAAATTAGGTTTAGGGAATTTAATCATAAAATGTGAATTTTCAAAATCTTGGAAGACCTTAATATTAGATACCCTAAGAATGTCGGCTACGCTAATGTCCGTGAGACGTTCACGAATTATTTCCCTAACATCTATTTCATTCAGAATCGTGGAGGAAACCAGGTTCAATTTGGCGAGCGTTACGGCCATTATTCGATTTTGTAGGTCGGTCGCAACCATTCGGTGTTTCGTCAGAATTATCTCGTACAGGTGCTCGGTCGATCGCTATGGATCGATATACAGAATTTATAGAGCCCACTGGTTCATCCATTCTTTCTTTGAATCCCGTATTTATTTCTATCTGCCTAGACTCAGCCTCTACAAGTTCCTGCCATGATGAACTCTCAGTGTCTGTATTAGTGTCTTGATTCGTTCGAGGTCGTCCGTCATTACCTGTTTGAGGTGTTCTTGTTCGATGTCACATACACAGTTTTCCGTCTCCGTCACGTAGAGTTCGTACATCGTTAGGTTAGTCGTATGTCCAAGGTATCCGTATTCGTCCCAGACTGTCACGTCGCCGTCCACGAGTGGAATATAATCCGCTGTCGAGTAGTCTCTTATTTTCATAGTTCCAGTCGTAAATTGTAATGTCATCCATATCAGCAGTAATTTAAATCAAAGTGATCGGGCTTTACTTTAAACTCTCTTAATGGACCATCCTCCCTTTAATTAGGACGGTCGTTCCGAGGTCCGCTTCCACAACCTCTTCCTCATAAAGAGGTGTTAGCTTATTACCTAACCTTCTATTCGTTTTAACGAGTACCTTTTCTCCTACCTGGTACTGCTTGTCCTTTCTTTGTTTGTTTTCGCGCGTCATGCACCTGTTCTGCGCCTCTTGGATCTTTTCTTTGATCTCTATCTCTAGGTCTACTGAGAGCGTTCGGACCAAATCAATTGGGCGTTTACCTGTGACAGAGTGTATGGTCTTATTGTATTCCACCGTTGCTAGTAGAATCAGCTCCGTCGTGTCACCTATATTTCTGGATAGTTTGATGCATCGAGCTATCTCTAACATTCTGCTATGGAACCTTTCTACCTGAGCATTCGACAAACTGTGCGATGGGGGAGCATTCCGAACCTGTATGCCAAAGGCGTTAAAGACCATGGTTCATATCGTTTCCGAGTTCAGCGATTTTTCGTTATCGCAGAATATGGTCTTTGTATCCGGAAAAAATTTACGCGCTGCAGTATGGGAGCCTTAACGTCAACTATTGCTCTGGACCCTATCGCACATGTTATTGCAAATTTAGAAAACTTGTCCACGCAAGTCAGAAAGTACCTACCGTCAGTCGAAAATATGTCGATATGTAGCGCCTGTCCTACCCCTGCTGGTATTGGGGTTTCTCCCAGCACATGTTTCATTGGATGTCTATCATATTTTGCCTTAGAGCAGACCTTGCAATTCGCCGCGATTTCTTGTGTTAGCCTACCCATTTTTGGGAAGAAATAGTCTTGCATTATCTGCTTGACATTCTCCTGGGCAGCACGGTGTGCCCTATTATGTTCGGTTGTCGCTATCTCTTTTTGTTCGGTACCGTCCGTCACGTCCTGAACCCAAAATGTACAATATCTAAATGTTGTCGAGGGATAACTCGATAACCGACAAGTTTCTGCTGGATAAAGGCAAGGACCGGCAGGCTCCAATGGATTGCATTCACCACATCTGTCTTAACCAAGTCACTCACCGTTCGCAGCATGTCCTCACGACTGGCGAATTGCACGATATGACATGTCTTCTCCCTAAAGACTATAAACGTTCTGACCGATGGCACCTCCGCCTCTTCTATTATTATCTGAATCCTGAAACAGTTAACTGGCCTGTCTGTACTCTCGATGGTATACGTGAGGGATTCCTCACTATGAATGGTGGCTACATCTGAGTCTGCACCATTCCCCAGCACATTGATATGCTGTCTGGAGAGAGCATCCGCAACGTGATTCTCCTTTCCTGGTTTATAGATCACATTTGCGTTGTTCTCGTCGACAAAAAGCCTTCCAACGCTTCAGTTTCGCATTCGGGTTTCGGTCCGACACCGCGAAAGTTAGAGGTTGATGATCAGTATAGATATTCAGGTTTCGTACTCCATATAGATAGGTTCGGAGGGTCTTCAGAGCCCAAACTATGGCTAAAAGTTCCCGCTCAATTGTGGCGAAATTCCTTTCCCTACCTCTTAATGTTCGAGATATCATTGTTATGGGCCGTCCCGACTGGGACAACACTGCTCCGAGGCCATACGACGAGGCGTCAGTCGTTAGGTCAAATGGCTTAGAAAAGTCCGGGTAGGTCAGTATCACATCCTCTGAGGATAAGATCTGCCGAAGTTTGTCAAACGACTGGAGCTGTTCTGTGTTTAGCTCTTATTTATTATACCCTTGCAGAGGGTATATTAATTTTAGCCAGAAGTTTGCAACGCACCTTAGGAGACATCTCCGACCCTATAAAGTAAATATATTCTGAATCAGCATCACCAGAGGAGTCGAAAAATGGATGTCCGTCTGTCCGTCCGTCCGTCCGTCTGTTGCAACGCAAACTAGTCTCTCAGTTTTTGAGCTATCTTCATGAAACTTGACATACAAGTTTCTTATTGCTGTAGGCTGTAAATAAGTCGGAACGAGCCAGATCGGACCGATATATCGTATAGCTGTCATAGAAGCTATCGGCCGATTTTTGTTGTTTTTCAAGATATTGCAACAAGATTTGGCAAATCCTATTCTTATTACGTTCATAATGTGCTGTCAAAATTATATCAAAATCGGACCACTATAACATATAGCTGCCATAGGAACAATCGGCTGAAATCAGGGTTTTCGTATGCAAACCTGTTTTGTTTTTGGAAATACCGCACATTATCAATACTTTTTAATGTTATACAGTAACCCGCCCTTAGTTTTTCCATTTAAATATCTCAGACGTTTATATTTTATAGTTGTTATAGGAACAATCAGTCAGTCCGTCTGTCTGTTGCAACGCAAATTAGTCCCCCAGTTATTGAGCTATCTTCATGAAACTTGGCACCCAAGCTTATTATTGATGTAGGCTGTAAATAAGTCGGAACGAGCCAGATTGGACCGATATATCGTATAGCTGTCATAGAAGCTATCGGCCGATTTTTGATGTTTTTCAAGATATTGCAACAAGATTTGGCAAATCCTATTCTTATTACGTTCTTAATGTGCTGTCAAAATTGTATCAATATCGGACCACTATAACATATAGCTGCCATAGGAACAATCGGCTGAAATCAGGGTTTTCGTATGCAAACCTGTTTTGTTTTTGGAAATACCGCACATTATCAATACTTTTTAATGTTATACAGTAACCCGCCCTTAGTTTTTCCATTTAAATATCTCAGACGTTTATATTTTATAGTTGTTATAGGAACAATCAGTCAGTCCGTCTGTCTGTTGCAACGCAAATTAGTCCCCCAGTTATTGAGCTATCTTCATGAAACTTGGCACCCAAGCTTATTATTGATGTAGGCTGTAAATAAGTCGGAACGAGCCAGATCGGACCGATATATCGTATAGCTGTCATAGAAGCTATCGGCCGATTTTTGATGTTTTTCAAGATATTGCAACAAGATTTGGCAAATCCTATTCTTATTACGTTCCTAATGTGCTGTCAAAATTGTATCAAAATCGGACCACTATAACATATAGCTGCCATAGGAACAATCGGCTGAAATCAGGGTTTTCGTATGCAAACCTGTTTTGTTGGAAATACCGCACATTATCAATACTTTTTAATGTTATACAGTAACCCGCCCTTAGTTTTTCCATTTAAATATCTCAGACGTTTATATTCTATAGCTGTTATAGGAACAATCAGTCAGTCCGTCTGTCTGTTGCAACGCAAATTAGTCCCCCAGTTATTGAGCTATCTTCATGAAACTTGGCACCCAAGCTTATTATTGATGTAGGCTGTAAATAAGTCGGAACGAGCCAGATCGGACCGATATATCGTATAGCTGTCATAGAAGCTATCGGCCGATTTTTGTTGTTTTTCAAGATATTGCAACAAGATTTGGCAAATCCTATTCTTATTACGTTCATAATGTGCTGTCAAAATTATATCAAAATCGGACCACTATAACATATAGCTGCCATAGGAACAATCGGCTGAAATCAGGGTTTTCGTATGCAAACCTGTTTTGTTTTTGGAAATACCGCACATTATCAATACTTTTTAATGTTATACAGTAACCCGCCCTTAGTTTTTCCATTTAAATATCTCAGACGTTTATATTTTATAGTTGTTATAGGAACAATCAGTCAGTCCGTCTGTCTGTTGCAACGCAAATTAGTCCCCCAGTTATTGAGCTATCTTCATGAAACTTGGCACCCAAGCTTATTATTGATGTAGGCTGTAAATAAGTCGGAACGAGCCAGATCGGACCGATATATCGTATAGCTGTCATAGAAGCTATCGGCCGATTTTTGATGTTTTTCAAGATATTGCAACAAGATTTGGCAAATCCTATTCTTATTACGTTCTTAATGTGCTGTCAAAATTGTATCAATATCGGACCACTATAACATATAGCTGCCATAGGAACAATCGGCTGAAATCAGGGTTTTCGTATGCAAACCTGTTTTGTTTTTGGAAATACCGCACATTATCAATACTTTTTAATGTTATACAGTAACCCGCCCTTAGTTTTTCCATTTAAATATCTCAGACGTTTATATTTTATAGTTGTTATAGGAACAATCAGTCAGTCCGTCTGTCTGTTGCAACGCAAATTAGTCCCCCAGTTATTGAGCTATCTTCATGAAACTTGGCACCCAAGCTTATTATTGATGTAGGCTGTAAATAAGTCGGAACGAGCCAGATCGGACCGATATATCGTATAGCTGTCATAGAAGCTATCGGCCGATTTTTGATGTTTTTCAAGATATTGCAACAAGATTTGGCAAATCCTATTCTTATTACGTTCCTAATGTGCTGTCAAAATTGTATCAAAATCGGACCACTATAACATATAGCTGCCATAGGAACAATCGGCTGAAATCAGGGTTTTCGTATGCAAACCTGTTTTGTTGGAAATACCGCACATTATCAATACTTTTTAATGTTATACAGTAACCCGCCCTTAGTTTTTCCATTTAAATATCTCAGACGTTTATATTCTATAGCTGTTATAGGAACAATCAGTCAGTCCGTCTGTCTGTTGCAACGCAAATTAGTCCCCCAGTTATTGAGCTATCTTCATGAAACTTGGCACCCAAGCTTATTATTGATGTAGGCTGTAAATAAGTCGGAACGAGCCAGATCGGACCGATATATCGTATAGCTGTCATAGAAGCTATCGGCCGATTTTTGATGTTTTTCAAGATATTGCAACAAGATTTGGCAAATCCTATTCTTATTACGTTCCTAATGTGCTGTCAAAATTGTATCAAAATCGGACCACTATAACATATAGCTGCCATAGGAACAATCGGCTGAAATCAGGGTTTTCGTATGCAAACCTGTTTTGTTGGAAATACCGCACATTATCAATACTTTTTAATGTTATACAGTAACCCGCCCTTAGTTTTTCCATTTAAATATCTCAGACGTTTATATTTTATAGCTGTTATAGGAACAATCAGTCAGTCCGTCTGTCTGTTGCAACGCAAATTAGTCCCCCAGTTATTGAGCTATCTTCATGAAACTTGGCACCCAAGCTTATTATTGATGTAGACTGTAAATAAGTCGGAACGAGCCAGATCGGGCCGATATATCGTATAGCTGTCATAGAAGCTATCGGCCGATTTTTGATGTTTTTCAAGATATTGCAACAAGATTTGGCAAATCCTATTCTTTTTACGTTCTCAATGTGCTGTCAAAATTGTATCAAAATCGGACCACTATAACATATAGCTGCCATAGGAACAATCGGCTGAAATCAGGGTTTTTGTATGCAAACCTGTTTTGTTTTTGGAAATACCGCACATTATCAATACTTTTTAATGTTATACAGTAACCCGCCCTTAGTTTTTTCATTTAAATATCTCAGACGTTTATATTCTATAGCTGTTATAGGAACAATCAGTCAGTCCGCGTGTCTGTTGCAACTCAAATTAGTCCCCCAGTTATTGAGCTATCTTCATGAAACTTTGCTCACAAGCTTCTTATTTCTGCCCTCTTTAAATAAGTCGGAATGGTCGGACTGAATCAGCTCCGTCGTGTCACCTATATTTCTGGATAGTTTGATGCATCGAGCTATCTCTAACAGTGTGCTATGGAACCTTTCTACCTGACCATTCGACAAACTGTGCAGTGGGGCGGCATTCCGAACCTGTATGCCAAAGGCGTACTTGGCGAAAGTTTGATGCATCGAGCTATCTCTAACAGTGTGCTATGGAACCTTTCTACCTGACCATTCGACAAACTGTGCAGTGGGGCGGCATTCCGAACCTGTATGCCAAAGGCGTTAAAGAGCATGGTTCTTATCGTTTCCGAGTTCAGCGATTTTTCATTATCGCTGAATATGGTCTTTGTATCCGGAACAAAATTTACGAGCTGCAGTATGGGAGCCTTAACGTCAACTATTGCTCTGGACCTTATCGCACATGTTATTGCAAATTTAGAAAACTTGTCCACGCAAGTCAGAAAGTACCTACCGTCAGTCGAAAATATGTCGATATGTAGCGCCTGTCCTACCCCTGCTGGTATTGAGGTTTCTCCCAGCACATGTTTCATTGGATGTCTATCATATTTTGCCTTAGAGCAGACCTTGCAATTCGCCGCGATTTCTTGTGTTAGCCTACCCATTTTTGGGAAGAAATAGTCTTGCATTATCTGCTTGACATTCTCCTGGGCAGCACGGTGTGCCCTATTATGTTCGGTTGTCGCTATCTCTTTTTGTTCGGTACCGTCCGTCACGTCCTGAACCCAAAATGTACAATATCTAAATGTTGTCGAGGGATAACCCGATAACCGACAAGTTTCTGCTGGATAAAGGCAAGGACCGGCAGGCTGCAATGGATTGCATTCACCACATCTGTCTTAACCAAGTCACTCACCGTTCACAGCATGTCCTCACGACTGGCGAATTGTACGATATGACGTGTCTTCTCCCTAAAGACTATAAACGTTCTGACCGATGGCACCTCCGCCTCTTCTATTATTATCTGAATCCTGAAACAGTTAACTGGCCTGTCTGTACTCTCGATGGTATACGTGAGGGATTCCTCACTATGAATGGTGGCTACATCTGAGTCTGCACCATTCCCCAGCACATTGATATGCTGTCTGGAGAGAGCATCCGCAACGTGATTCTCCTTTCCTGGTTTATAGATCACATTTGCGTTGTTCTCGTCGACAAAAGCCTTCCAACGCTTCAGTTTCGCATTCGGGTTTCGGTCCGACACCGCGAAAGTTAGAGGTTGATGATCAGTATAGATATTCAGGTTTCGTACTCCATATAGATAGGTTCGGAGGGTCTTCAGAGCCCAAACTATGGCTAAAAGTTCCCGCTCAATTGTGGCGAAATTCCTTTCCCTACCTCTTAATGTTCGAGATATCATTGTTATGGGCCGTCCCGACTGGGACAACACTGCTCCGAGGCCATACGACGAGGCGTCAGTCGTTAGGTCAAATGGCTTAGAAAAGTCCGGGTAGGTCAGTATCACATCCTCTGAGGATAAGATCTGCCGAAGTTTGTCAAACGACTGGAGCTGTTCTGTGTTTAGCTCTTATTTATTATACCCTTGCAGAGGGTATATTAATTTTAGCCAGAAGTTTGCAACGCACCTTAGGAGACATCTCCGACCCTATAAAGTAAATATATTCTGAATCAGCATCACCAGAGGAGTCGAAAAATGGATGTCCGTCTGTCCGTCCGTCCGTCCGTCTGTTGCAACGCAAACTAGTCTCTCAGTTTTTGAGCTATCTTCATGAAACTTGACATACAAGTTTCTTATTGCTGTAGGCTGTAAATAAGTCGGAACGAGCCAGATCGGACCGATATATCGTATAGCTGTCATAGAAGCTATCGGCCGATTTTTGTTGTTTTTCAAGATATTGCAACAAGATTTGGCAAATCCTATTCTTATTACGTTCATAATGTGCTGTCAAAATTATATCAAAATCGGACCACTATAACATATAGCTGCCATAGGAACAATCGGCTGAAACCAGGGTTTTCGTATGCAAACCTGTTTTGTTTTTGGAAATACCGCACATTATCAATACTTTTTAATGTTATACAGTAACCCGCCCTTAGTTTTTCCATTTAAATATCTCAGACGTTTATATTTTATAGTTGTTATAGGAACAATCAGTCAGTCCGTCTGTCTGTTGCAACGCAAATTAGTCCCCCAGTTATTGAGCTATCTTCATGAAACTTGGCACCCAAGCTTATTATTGATGTAGGCTGTAAATAAGTCGGAACGAGCCAGATTGGACCGATATATCGTATAGCTGTCATAGAAGCTATCGGCCGATTTTTGATGTTTTTCAAGATATTGCAACAAGATTTGGCAAATCCTATTCTTATTACGTTCTTAATGTGCTGTCAAAATTGTATCAATATCGGACCACTATAACATATAGCTGCCATAGGAACAATCGGCTGAAATCAGGGTTTTCGTATGCAAACCTGTTTTGTTTTTGGAAATACCGCACATTATCAATACTTTTTAATGTTATACAGTAACCCGCCCTTAGTTTTTCCATTTAAATATCTCAGACGTTTATATTTTATAGTTGTTATAGGAACAATCAGTCAGTCCGTCTGTCTGTTGCAACGCAAATTAGTCCCCCAGTTATTGAGCTATCTTCATGAAACTTGGCACCCAAGCTTATTATTGATGTAGGCTGTAAATAAGTCGGAACGAGCCAGATCGGACCGATATATCGTATAGCTGTCATAGAAGCTATCGGCCGATTTTTGATGTTTTTCAAGATATTGCAACAAGATTTGGCAAATCCTATTCTTATTACGTTCCTAATGTGCTGTCAAAATTGTATCAAAATCGGACCACTATAACATATAGCTGCCATAGGAACAATCGGCTGAAATCAGGGTTTTCGTATGCAAACCTGTTTTGTTGGAAATACCGCACATTATCAATACTTTTTAATGTTATACAGTAACCCGCCCTTAGTTTTTCCATTTAAATATCTCAGACGTTTATATTCTATAGCTGTTATAGGAACAATCAGTCAGTCCGTCTGTCTGTTGCAACGCAAATTAGTCCCCCAGTTATTGAGCTATCTTCATGAAACTTGGCACCCAAGCTTATTATTGATGTAGGCTGTAAATAAGTCGGAACGAGCCAGATCGGACCGATATATCGTATAGCTGTCATAGAAGCTATCGGCCGATTTTTGATGTTTTTCAAGATATTGCAACAAGATTTGGCAAATCCTATTCTTATTACGTTCCTAATGTGCTGTCAAAATTGTATCAAAATCGGACCACTATAACATATAGCTGCCATAGGAACAATCGGCTGAAATCAGGGTTTTCGTATGCAAACCTGTTTTGTTGGAAATACCGCACATTATCAATACTTTTTAATGTTATACAGTAACCCGCCCTTAGTTTTTCCATTTAAATATCTCAGACGTTTATATTCTATAGCTGTTATAGGAACAATCAGTCAGTCCGCGTGTCTGTTGCAACTCAAATTAGTCCCCCAGTTATTGAGCTATCTTCATGAAACTTTGCTCACAAGCTTCTTATTTCTGCCCTCTTTAAATAAGTCGGAACGAGCCTGATCGGACTGATATATCGTATAGCTGTCATGGAGCCTATCGGCCGATTTTCGTTATATTTCAAGATATAGCTATCAGGCTTATCACATCCAAATCTAAGTGTGTCCCTAATAATAAAGTTCGAAATCGAACTTTTATAACTTATAACGATCAACGATCGGCCTAATGAAGGTTCATGTTGCAATTTTATGGAAACCTGAGTACTATTACATGTAGCTGTTAAACAAAAAATCCTGTAGCTGTTATTCAAACGCATTTTTGAATGAGAACTTTCCAAATTTATTTATATTTTATGACCAACAGATCCTTTACAACACAAAGACATTTCCTCATAACATTTTGTGTTATGTATATAAGAAATCCAGGTATGTACAAAAGCATTAAAAAGGTAGAATTATTTTTTTTCGAAGCAGGTGTTTGATTCATAGCCTTAATCAGGTAAAATTCTCGACTTCCTGTACTGTTATAATTGTTCAATAAATACCATAGAAACCAGCAACAATCCAAATATATTTTATATTTTGTATAACTGCAAGGGTATGAAACCTTCGGCAAGCCGAAGGTAGCCTTGCTTTCTTGTTTTTATTTATTTGGACGTTGATACAATGAATGTATAATCAAGTGGTCCTTGCAAAACCAAGCCGATGCTTGTTACGCGCGGATCCCAGACACAGCGAATGTCCACCTCCCGCCCAGCCGACCGAGGGGCACAGTAGTCTGACGTACGACTCGAAACGCGAAACGCGAAATAGAGAACGCGGGCATGCAAAGATACCGAGATAGAAAAGAATTTCGAGGAAAGATTACTTAATTTATTCTATTTCAACCTCTTTGAATGGTTGGTACCTATCTTCCCATTGTCACCCTTAAGTATATCCGTCAGTGGCCTAGCGATAGCGGCAAAATCTTTAACAAAACATCGATAGTAGCTGGCAAGCCCGAGAAACGAGCGCAAACCGAAAAGAGTTTTGGGGGCCTGGTACTCCAAAATGGCTTTGACTTTATCAGGGGAAGTTGTTATTCCGCCTTTAGTTACCGTAACATAGCAAATTTTATTGGGATTGGGTTGTTATAAGGAGATTTGGATGGTCTTATTATCCCATTCTCTAGCAGTTCCTTGACCTCTCTATTCACGAAATCAGCTACCCCCATTGGGTATGGATAAAGCTTTGAGTAAATGGGTACCCCGTCTGTTTTAATGGTGGCCACTGTGTTGATATTATAAGACAGAGACTCGTTAGGGTCCGCGAAGGCTTTTGATCTATTTCCGATCATTTCCTCGAATTTGTTTTTTATGACGGATGGGACCCCTGCCGTGTCGATCTTAATATGATTAACGTTGCTACATCTCACGAAATGAATAGGTTCCCTTCCGTAATTATGTTCAATGAAATTACTGGTCAGGTCAATGCGCGCGTTTACCTGTCTCAAAAGATCGAGGCCAATGATGCCATCGAACTCTGACAAACTTTGCAAACAAAGAAAGTGGATTTTAAACCGAAAATAAAAATTGTGCACTTGGTGTTGATTTTAGTGTGCCCGTGAATTGACGTCACTTTGAATGGCTTTTCCACTGGTACAAATTTGTCCAGCTTCGGCCACGGTTTGACGTAATTCCTTGAAGCTCCTGTGTCTATTAGAAGCCTTATAGTTCTCCCCGCTATTTCCCGTGTGACATATGGTAGCAGGGACGTACCCCTAAAAAATTACAGTTCTCATCATCGGAGGTCTCATCCGAGAGATCCTCGTCCACTGCCTTACATTCCTCCTTCCCCCCTATCACCGTAATCCTGCTCCTCTGATTCTACCTCCTGGGTGGTATGATTGACCCATTGTTTATTTCGGCCTGAATCGTTCTGAGGTGCTGAACTCCTTACCTGCCATGTGTTTGTTACTTGGCGAAAGCGCGAAGAGGATGGATCTACGTCCATAGGTTCCGGACCTGTGTTTCGGTTCTCCCTAGGACGCTGCCAGAGTCCCGTTGTTGTGGGGCTTGGCCTGGACCGCTTTTTTGACCTCTAGTGAAATGAGGATTTCGTCCACCCTGGTGGTACATCGTACAGGCGACGAGCCTGCGAGGAGGATGGTCTCGGGCCCCGAGTTTTTTGAGAGCTGCCCTCGGTGCCTCTCGCGAAACTTGTCGCGAAGGCATATCTGTCGTTGCTGGCCTCGTCTTCTTGCGCGAGTGCTAAAGCAGTTGGTAAGACCTTGGGCTGTGCTGGGAACACAGCCGTTTTCAAATTTTTCCTTAACCTCAACACAAAGGTGTGCAGCGCGTCGTTTCTAAATTTTTCATTAAGGACCGCCGCCGCGCCTCTCTCCTGCGTCATTATAGTTTTGTTCGTTATTAAGGTCAACCTTTTCTCAACCTCGTCATAGTACTGCAGCAGAGTCATGTCGCCTTGTCGCAACGTGTCCATCTCCTGCTGCACCACTCTTATGGGTGTTTTGTCGGCATAAATGAAATCGATCCTAGCCAATATGGCTTTAAAATTTAGTACTGTGTTAAAAGATGCCAGTGTGGCGCTTGCTGTGCCCCTAATCTTGTTCCTAAGTATGGCCACTGCCTGGTAATGTCTAGAACTACCCACATATGGCTCGAACAGCTATATTCTGCTGTGGCCGCTTGACGCCACGAAACATACTGGTATTGTTTACCGTCAAACTCCGGAACGGACTTCACTATATCCAGGGGTTCATCACATGGTATCCCCTGCACGACTTCTACAGCCTCATACACTTCTACTTGGGGGGCATTTGAAACCCTAAGGCCTTGTAATTCCCTCGAGATTTCCGCAAGTTTTGCATCAAATTCCACTTTCAAAATATCTGCCTGAAATTGGAGTGCTTCCCTAACTGCAGCCTCCACCAAAGGTACTATATCCGGAGTTCGTGCCTGAGAATTTTGTGGTTGAGCTTTATTTCTTCCTCCACCTCCACCGATTTCTCCTTGTTCGTACATTTCTTTTCCTTTTTTCCTTCTTAAATGCTCTTTATAGCACTCAATAAATTCTTCCTCACTAGAGTCTAAGGTGTCTTCAGAAGACATGCAAGGGACCAGTCAAATGAGTGAACTTATGAGCGACGGGGTTTTTCTTGATCAAACAACGCGAAACGAACATAGAGCACTTAGTACAAAATATTGTGTTATATTATTATTTTATTATCTATTTTTATACCCGCTACTCGAAGAGTATAAGGGTATTATAACTTTGTGCCAACCGAAAATGTTTGTAACAGGCAGAAGGAGACATCTTCGACCCCATAAAGTATATATATTCTGAATCAGCATGAACAGCCGAGTCGACATAGCCATTTCCGTCTGTCCGTCTGTCTGTCTGTCCGTCTGTCTGTCTGTCCGTCCGTGTGAAAACCTAGATCTCAGCTATTATAAGAGCTAGAGCTACCAAATTTGGGGACAATATGTGTTAGTTCTGCACGCAGATCAAGTTTATTTTGGATTTTCGCCACGCCTCCATCCGCCCCCACAAATCGAAAATCGATTGTAGCTGCAAATATAGCTCTACAGCAATCATTTTTTATACATGTGATAAAAACCACCATGCGGGCGATCAATAAGATCGGATCGGAATAAGGAAGATATTCAAGAAATAGTATTGAACTGTGGCCATGTGCTTATGTCGGTTTTCCTAATGTCAGAACCCGAGTTCAACTCCAGCAGCAGACATCTTTTTTTAATTATGTGGCAACCTTTTTTTTTTTAAATTATGTGACAACTTTTTTTTTAATTATGTGCACCGAAAATATTCATAGTGCAATTTTATTGGTCATTGCGTTAGAAATGCAGTGGTCGAGTGGTGATGGTAGTTGACTGTTAAGCGAGAGGTCCGGAGTTCAACTCCTGGGTGCCGCGGCGACTTATATTTATTTTTTTTTGGATCTTATATTTTTTTTTTGTTTTACAGTGTGTTGTAAAATTCAAAATAAATTTTTAGTATATTTAAAGCCACTTAGAATCGAAAGAGACATTGAGCAGCAACACAAAAAACAAACGACAAATCTAATTAGATATGTTGAGATGTATTGTGAGGCAGCATATATGTATGTATAGGCGTCTCTTTCCCACATGCATAATTTATAACTGCAAAGTAATAAAAGCAAAGGGCAACATCCAATAAAAATCGAGTGGAACCCGCATAGGCAAAACAAATTAGAGACGGAAAGAAATAAAAAGCAAGAACGCATTGTTCACATTTGGCACGTGTTTTTCCGAAGAATTGTAGCGGGTATATCACAGTCGAGTCAGCTCGATTGTAGCCTTTCCGACTTGTTTTTTTTTTATTTTATGGTGTGTTGCAAAATTCAAAATAAATTTTTAGTATATTTAAAGCCACTTAGAATCGAAAGAGACATTGAGCAGCAACACAAAAAACAAACGACAAATCTAATTAGATATGTTGAGATGTATTGTGAGGCAGCATATAAGTATGTATAATTTATAACTGCAAAGTAATAAAAGCAATGGTCAACATCCAATAAGAATTGAGTGGAACTTGCATAGGCAAAACAAATTAGAGACAGAAAGAAATAAAAAGCAAGAACGCATTGTTCACATTTGGCACGTGTTTTTCCGAAGAATTGTAGCGGGTATATCACAGTCGAGTCAGTTGACTGTAGCCTTTCCGACTTGTTTTTACTGGAAAAGTTTTAATTCACTCAATAGTAGTTTCAAAAAAAATCTACACCAAAACCTGACCTGATTGCCGGTGAACGATATGAATGTTTTCCTTTACTTAATTTTAATGTATTACTCTTTCTTGGAAAATGTTTCTTAAAAATTCGCTCGCTTATATGTGTGTCACGTCTGTGCGATCTGCGTCGCTGTTCGTGGCTTGACTGTGGCGACCGCTGTAGTTGTTGTTGTCGTCTCGGCTCGTCTTGCAGTGGCTGTCGTTGTTGTTGGCTGCGCACGTTTTCAGTTCTTCTTGCAGACTGTGTGTCTGTCTCTTCGCCGCTGCCCACAAGCTGTCCGCTTTGTGGTGACAATTTGTTTAATGTATTTTTCCAAAGAGAATATTCTCTTGGAATTTTTTGTGGCCTTGAAGATAGATTTCAACTTGGCTCTTTTGTTTTTTTTTTGCAGTTTAATTTTTTAGCACAAACAATTTTATTCTCTTTGTGTTTTTGGTTCTTATTTCCAGAACCAGATTTTTTTCACGCGGAGTCGTTCAGTATTATTATTTTTTATGTTTTAACTCGGTTGGGCGCCAATGATCAATTATTTGATTCTGAGTAATATATTATTTATTATTTAATGTTCACAAGCGTGGTTGTTCGTTTTACAGAAGGTTGAAGACTGAATATTAATTATATGATTCTAAATTTATAAAGCTAACTTAGAACTACCGTAACCCTACACTCTGCTGAGTCGACATGCTGTTGCAGGCGACTTTGCATTTGCAGCAGCGACTCCACTGCCGTCGACTTCCGCGACGTCAGCATTGCAAGCGCAGTACCGTACTCCCGCGGACTTGATTACTTAATATCCGCTCGTTGCACTGAGTTGGGCAATTCGGTGCCCAGAGTCAACGTACTCTGGTTAACTTATATACATTATGGGGTACGAGATGTCTCCTTAGGTGCTTTGCAAACATCTGGCCACAATTAATAAATTATCGCAAGGGTACTGCTGAGAATTGTTGATGTCAAGGTCCGCGCTACGCGTTGCTCCAGTTTTTGTTCGCATCTGCGTGAGTGAATGCGGGATAGCAGCCGGTAACCAAAATACTGGTAATTGTTGGCCATTAGCTTTCAGCGCCAAATATTTCAATTTATTCAATATTTTATTTGGATAGTAGTCGTTTTATTATGAATTTAGGTGAGCAAAATAATTGTCGAATGCAAATTTTTAATTTGCTAAAATTCCAAAAAATAACATAGACGTTACGCAAAATATGAGTGATTTTACTTTTTGAGATCTGGTCACAATGGTAAATATGGCCTTCAAAATGTATGGAAATCGGGGACTTATGGCAGGCAATATCTTCAAATCTAAGACGAAAATAAAAAATTTGTATTTATTTTTGTTCTCGCCTGGTCCCGAAAATCTCTAAAAAAAAGTCCAGCTATTCCTTTTCCATAGACCATGATGAAACAAAAAACTTTGATATTTTGTCACTAATAAATTGCGATAGGCGCTCTCGCGTGTTGTTCTAATCAGCACCGTATCATTTTCCTCACCTATCGTATGTTAATCATCGATGACCCTACCCCGAATGCAACATCACCGCAAGAGATGAGAGACGCGAAGCAAACAACTGAATCTTTGGGAGCAATTTGGGTAGCACGTCTTTCATGCTACGTATTCGTGTCCTACTAGCCGAACACCGTACACCACGTTATTATTGCCACTGAGCTAAACCTTGATATCCTTGATATCTTCTAAAAGATACGAATTATTCCCGACTCTGCGAACGACGCGAGCTTTCCAAAAATTTCTGGCGTTGAGCACAAAGTTCTTCCGATACACTTCCTGACCGGGCTCAAAGTGTTGTTCAGAGCCAAGGCATATCTAGAACCATTGAGAAATATATGATGGCCAATTACGGTAATGAAAGGAGTCACCCCATTTATTTGATGCACGGCATTCCGAATCGAAAGTTCAATTTCTGGAAAGTCCAGATCCCACAGTCGATGGTTACTCTCTAAATACTATCATATTGCGGTCAACCGCAGCATTGCTCTGCGGAGCATACGCCGCTGTGCGCATGTGCGATACTCCGAATACCGAATTTTTAGAACTTCTCCAACTAGAAAATCTTCTACATATTTCGCGGTTAAATCGTGCATTGCTATCAAAAAAGAAAATTTAGAGAAATGATCCATGACTATGAAGATCCAAGCATGGTCTGGCTTTGCCTATTTGCCACTTCATTACCGATGGACACCGGCATGCGACCATTTGAGATTTTGAATTCCTTACAAATCTGGCACTGCCAAGTCCAGTCCAGAATTTGATAAGCCATCCAATTAAAGTGGCGCATCAAGGACTCCAAGGTCTTAACGACCCCACTATGACCAGCCTTCTCAAATCCATCCTCCATACGATACAGGTTGCATCACAATGCACGAACAATCGTTTTGTAAAGTCGGCATGAACTAGAACGAGTGCCCGAATCAAAGCATCCTTCAGTTTTTCCGCAGTTGATTTCACACCCTTGCTCAAAACGAAATTTTTACTATCCTTCTTAAGAGTAGCAAAATCTCTAATAAAACGACGAAACCATTCAGCAGTACCTGGAAAAGATGGCACTTCTTTGCGGGAACTTGAAAAAGCTATTTTTAACTTGTCAGCAGTACTTAAGGTACTACAGGGTAAACTCTTTACCATAAACCTACAAAAATATCAATTTGGCAGAGGTTAAATTCTGGGTTTTACGGTCAACGCTAAAGGTTTTAGGCCACCTGCCGAGCGAAGAAGCTTCCCTATCCGGAGATTCGTGGTACTGCAAAAGCTCAAATTCCACTCACAGGGTGCAACCAAAAATTATAAGCGCGAGATACCATGGACCACTGAATTAACAAACGCTTTTGATAAGTGTGAGCAAAGTATTGAAAGCGCAGTCAGAGCAACATTTCCTACACCGTAGGCCAAACTATCTGAATATACTGACCGACATTGTGCCATTGACGTGTGGCGGCTAGCCTCATTTTTCTCACGGAAATTATTACCATCCGAGAAAAATTACAGCACTTACGGCTAGAAGTATTTGCAGCCACTCTGTTTTTCATCATATTTTGGATGGTCGAGCCTTCGTCGTACAAACTGAAACTAAGCCGCTCATTTACGCTTTTGCTCAAAAAGGATCAAAAGTTTCCCCTCGCCAGCTGCGGCAATTGGTCTTTATTGCCCAGTTTTCAACTGAGATTTTTCACACACCTGGAGACGATATATATATGGTAAATGTCTAAAGAAAGGGCTCATATTTAAAAAATTCGCGATTTGACCAATAAAATGTAAAAAAATCTCCTAAATCCAAATCCGGTGGCGGAGAAGACGTAACTTAAGTGGTTTTAAAGTTATTAACAAAAAACAAGTGAAAAACTTCATTGAACAACACTTTTTACTAATACTACAAACACTTTCCACATGAATTTCATGTGTGTGTTCGTATCTTCGTGTGTGTGTGTTTGCATTATTGTCTTTGCATGTACTCCTCTCCAAGTGCGCCCTATGTTTAGAGTATGTGAAAGATGTGGCTGTGTTCGCGTTGAAAAGAACGCAGCATGCGAAACAATTGTTGAAAAAAAAATCGCCCTATTTTTTTTTTCACCTGCGGTCGATATTTTCTTTTTTTTTTTAATTTTCTCACCTGCAGCCCGTTATTTTATTTAGTAATTTAACAAGAACGTCCAATTCGCCACGCTCTCGTATAGTCACGTTTCTGGTTCCGTCATCATCATCAATTGCGTTCTCTCTGGCCTTCTGAAGGCCTGTCAATTGGCATGGCAGTGTTAAAGACTCCAAGAAACACCTTATTGTACAAACGACTCAGCATAGATGCTCAGGCTCTCTCCCAAGTTCCCTTCTTGGCAGAGCACCTTTTCCCGCCACTCTACCGAAAGTATCAAGTCCGGCTACATTCAAGGCTCGTCAGGTGCCAACAATTTCGGTGCACGCTCCTCCAATAACTCGCTCAGTTGGTCATCAGTAGTCCCAGGCGAAAAAAAAAAATGGCGCTTCCGATAAGCTCACACAGTTTGAATTTAGGGTTCAAACTGCTCCTACAGCCTCACTTCACACTCACAGAGCTCAAATATGCACTTTGATCTAACGCATTGTCTCAAACTGAAACGACTGCTCTCATTTAAATGAGAGTATAGAGACCACAACGGTTCCCGCACCAGCACCTGCAACAGCACAAGTAGCTTTCCAGCCACGGAGCTATAGCTACAGCGAGGAACTATTTCATTTGAACGCCAAGACCAGAGGTGAAGCGAAGGCAATCGTGTCCAAATCCGCTCTCACGAATGAGGGCTTTTCTTCTGCTTGGAAGAACTTGACAGATAGGTTGGAAAATAAGAGGCTGTTAGTAAACAGCCAACTTAAAATCCTGTTCAATCTTCTGTCAGTTTCCCACGAGTCTGGGGCCGCCATTTAAGTCCTTCAGAGCACTATGCAAAGTTGCTTAAAGGCGCTAGACCATTCCAAAATTAGAACAGAGAATTGGGATTACCTTCTAGTCTTCCTATGCTCGTCTAAGCTACCAAGGCTGACGTTGTCACTTTGGGATCAGTCGGTACAAAATAAGGCTGAATTCCGTCGTGGAAGGAAATGTCAGATTTCCTTTCAGAGCGTTATCGCACATTAGAAGCGAGAGAAGACGTGCAAGGACGGTCAACTCCTTTGAAATAAAGGTTGTAGGCAAACTACAAACCTGCAAACTCTGTTCAAAGGAGAACCATCCTATTCGTCTGTGTCCGCGCTTTCTCCAAATGGCTGTTGATGAAAGATCCAATTTCATTAAACAGCAAAAGTTGTGCCAAAACTGCTTCGCAAGAGGACATATTCTTAAAGATTCCACGAGTCAACACAATTGTTAGCTTGCTGCCGACTGCCATCGTGAGCCTGGACGTGGCTGGAAAAATTTTCGAGGTGCGTGTGCTGTTGCATGTGGTCTTTCCTGTAAAGATGGTTTAGCCGAGCCTTGTTCAGGTCAAGGGTATCGCCAGCATTTTCCATAACAGTTGCTATGAAGATGGATGAGGTCCAGATCAGGACTCCGGTACAAAACGTCTGACAGGAGCTCCAAACCCGATATCCGGGCATCACGGACAATCAGTGCCATGTGCCAAGCAGAGTCTCCATTGTTCTGGGGGCCGACGTCTATGCAGACGTACTCCTCCCAGGGCTTGTTCCATCCCACGGTGGACTTCCGTTGGCTCAGAACACTCTGTTTGGCTGGGTAATAGCCGGGGTCTTTAAGACCTAGACCGCCAGCGCCCCTTCCCACAGAAGATCTCGGCCCCATCAATCGATGCAATAGTATTGCAAGGGGGCGGGATGTTTACGCCGAAAACAAAGCCGCCTAAAGGTAGGCAAAATCGACCACCCCTCTGGCAGAGCACGCGGAGGAGCAGCCATCCTCATCAGGAGCGGTATCCAATACCTAGATCTGCCCGCGTTTCAGAAAGACTGGGCACAATGTCCTGTCATCAGGATCGCCAGCCCCCAAGGAGACATCGACATCGGAGCGGTCTACTTTCCCCCTAGATACCGCATAACGGCAAGCCATCTCAGTGAGTTCTTCGAGCATTTTGGGCCCCGCTTCATAGCAGCTGGAGACTTTAACGCCAAACACTCTTGGTGGGGATCGCGCGCCAACAACCCCAAAGGGAAAACACTGCTCCAGTACCTGCAACGTCACAGCCTGGACTGCCACTCCACTGGAGAGCCAACTCACTGGCCAACCGATCCCCTCAAGCCTCCAGATCTGCTGGACTTTGTTGTGTCAAAAGGCATAGGATATGCAAAGATTAGCTGCACCCCAAATGCAGATCTCCTACCCGACCACTGCGCAATAAACGTCCTAGTCAACACGCCCGTCCTCAGAAAAGCCCTGCCCAGGAGGCTCACTGGGAAACATACCGACGCCGCCAAGTTCGCATCCTAGATGCTCTCCGCCCTCAATCCGAACCCCCTCCTCAATACAACCAGGAACATAGACGAAGCCATCGGACATCTCACTAGGGAGATACAAAGGGCTGCGGAATTCACAAGCCACAGCCCCCAAGCACTGCGAGAACACCTAGCAGAGATCTCCACCTCTGGTCTCCCGGAAATCGCGGCACTTGTGGCTGAAAAGAGGCGTCTCAGGAGAGTCTGGTTCCTGTCGCGCAACCAAAGAGACAAAACAGTGCTCAATCACGCCACAAAGGAGCTCAAGGAAAAGATCTCCAGCCTACGCCAGGACTCCTTCCTCAGATTCCTAGAGGAACTCTCTCCAGGGAATCCGGACCATAACCTGTGGAACGTCACCCGCCACATTAAACGACCGGCTAAAAAGGTATCTGCAGTGCGCAAAGCGGATGCATCCTGGTGCCGATCGGACGCTGAAAGAGCAGAAGCATTCGCCGAACACCTCTTCAATGCCTTCTCACCGTTCGATTGCTGCACTGTCGAAGAGCGTGTAGAAACCGCCAGATTCCTAGATAGTCCAAGCCTTCCCGGCCCGCCGTTGGAACCAGTCAACCCGGAGGAAGTTGCGCAGGAGATCGCCCTACTGAAAAACAGCAAATCTCCAGGCCTGGATCGTATAGATGCAGCAGCCTTAAAGATGCTACCACTCCGCTGCACACAAATGCTGGCCAGCATTTACAATGGCTGCATCCGTCTAGGGTAATTTTCGAAGGATTGGAAAAGAGCAGAGGTTATTGTCCTCCTGAAGCCTGGTAAGCCTGAAGCGAACCTAGCCTCCTATCGTCCGATCAGCCTACTGGCAATCCTCTCCAAAATACTCGAAAGAGTATTTCTGCGCAGAGTATTGCCTGTACTGGAAGAGGCCGGATTGATCTCCGATCACCAGTTTGGCTTCAGACGCTTTGGCCATGGAACACCGGAGCAGTGCCACCGGCTAGTTGAACGCATTCTCGAGGCATTCGAGCAGAAGAAGTATTGCTGCACTGTAATGCTCGACGTGAAGCAGGCATTTGATCTAGTTTGGCATCCTGGACTCCTCCACAAACTAAAATCCTGCCTCCCAAGCCCTCATTATACCCTCCTTAAATCCTACACAGAGGAAAGAGCCTTTCAAGTCAGATGCTGAAGTGCAATAAGCCTACCTAGACTGATCAGAGCTAGAGTTCCGCAAGGCGGCGTACTCGGACCAATCCTCTACACCCTTTTCACCGCAGACCTTCCCATTATCCCCTCCAGGAACCTAATGATAGCCACATATGCAGACGACACTGCTTTCCTCGCCTCATCATCCAACCCAAGAGAGGCCTCCGAAGTAATACAAAGGCAAATGGACGCGCTACATCCCTGGCTCAGCAGATGGAATATCGTAGTGAACGCGGAAAAATCAACTCAAACAACATTCTCACTATGAAGAGGAGACTGCCCACCGGTCACGCTGAACGGAACCATCATTCCCAACATGCCCGCACCCAAGTATCTAGGGCTGACCCTGGACCGCAGGCTCACATGGCGTCCCCACCTACTCAGCAAACGCATACAGGCCGACGCGCGACTGTGGCAGATTCAATTGCTCATTGGGAGAAGGTCCAAGCTGAGACAAAAACTCAAAATCCTGGTGTACAAGGCGATTCTCAAGCCAATCTGGACCTACGGGATACAGATGTGGGGCACGGCAAGCCACTCGAATCGCCAGATAATGCAGCGGTTCCAGAACAGGTGCTTGAGAATCGCCTGTAATGCGCATCCCTACCATGAAAACGTTGCAATACATGGAGAACTTGGAATCAGAACAAATCTCCAGGCTCAGCGAGAGATACCTTAAAAGGCTTGGGAACCAGCAGATGGAATATCGTAGTGAACGCGGAAAAATCAACTCAAACAACATTCTCACTACGAAGAGGAGACTGCCCACCGGTCACGCTGAACGGAACCATCATTCCCAACATGCCCGCACCCAAGTATCTAGGGCTGACCCTGGACCGCAGGCTCACATGGCGTCCCCACCTACTCAGCAAACGCATACAGGCCGACGCGCGACTGTGGCAGATTCAATTGCTCATTGGGAGAAGGCCCAAGCTGAGACAAAAACTCAAAATCCTGGTGTACAAGGCGATTCTCAAGCCAATCTGGACCTACGGGATACAGATGTGGGGCACGGCAAGCCACTCGAATCGCCAGATAATGCAGCGGTTCCAGAACAGGTGCTTGAGAATCGCCTGTAATGCGCATCCCTACCATGAAAACGTTGCAATACATGGAGAACTTGGAATCAGAAGAAATCTCCAGGCTCAGCGAGAGATACCTTAAAAGGCTCGGGAACCACCCAAACCACCTCGCCATAAACCTATTGGACAACAGCCAAACCAGCAGACGACTAATGAGGAGACATCCCCTTGACCTACCACAACAGTAACAAATAGATTTGAAATACATCTACATGTTGTATCCCTTAAGTTAAGTCACCCGCCAAACCATTTAATTATTGTCCTCTCGGGCAGATCTTAAATAAATACACGCACGCTACAATAAAAGAAAGTAGTCTGCAAACGTATAAATTATGAAAGGTTGGCCGGCGGTTAACGCGCGCGGCTTTTACTAAT
>JAECXD010001033.1:0-21337 GCA_018151445.1 Zaprionus inermis
GAATTTGTGTAAGGGTCCCCCCTTATCATTTTTCAGAAATTTTTTTTCACCATAACTTTCCTAAAAATCAAGTGATTTCCAAAAATAATGACATTTTGTTTATGTTTTGACACCCATAGTCATTCTACATTTCAATAATTGCAATATGAACATTTTGAAAATTTGGAAATTTTTAGAATTTGTGTAAGGGTCCCCCCTTATCATTTTTCAGAAAATTTTTTTTCACCATAACTTTCCTAAAAATCAAGTGATTTCCAAAAATAATGACATTTTGTTTATGTTTTGACACCCATAGTCATTCTACATTTCAATAATTGCAATATGAACATTTTGAAAATTTGGAAATTTTTAGAATTTGTGTAAGGGTCCCCCCTTATCATTTTTCAGAAATTTTTTTTCACCATAACTTTCCTAAAAATCAAGTGATTTCCAAAAATAATGACATTTTGTTTATGTTTTGACACCCATAGTCATTCTACATTTCAATAATTGCAATATGAACATTTTGAAAATTTGGAAATTTTTAGAATTTGTGTAAGGGTCCCCCCTTATCATTTTTCAGAAATTTTTTTTCACCATAACTTTCCTAAAAATCAAGTGATTTCCAAAAATAATGACATTTTGTTTATGTTTTGACACCCATAGTCATTCTACATTTCAATAATTGCAATATGAACATTTTGAAAATTTGGAAATTTTTAGAATTTGTGTAAGGGTCCCCCCTTATCATTTTTCAGAAATTTTTTTTCACCATAACTTTCCTAAAAATCAAGTGATTTCCAAAAATAATGACATTTTGTTTATGTTTTGACACCCATAGTCATTCTACATTTCAATAATTGCAATATGAACATTTTGAAAATTTTGGAAATTTTTAGAATTTGTGTAAGGGTCCCCCCTTATCATTTTTCAGAAATTTTTTTTCACCATAACTTTCCTAAAAATCAAGTGATTTCCAAAAATAATGACATTTTGTTTATGTTTTGACACCCATAGTCATTCTACATTTCAATAATTGCAATATGAACATTTTGAAAATTTGGAAATTTTTAGAATTTGTGTAAGGGTCCCCCCTTATCATTTTTCAGACATTTTTTTTCACCATAACTTTCCTAAAAATCAAGTGATTTCCAAAAATAATGACATTTTGTTTATGTTTTGACACCCATAGTCATTCTACATTTCAATAATTGCAATATGAACATTTTGAAAATTTGGAAATTTTTAGAATTTGTGTAAGGGTCCCCCCTTATCATTTTTCAGAAATTTTTTTTCACCATAACTTTCCTAAAAATCAAGTGATTTCCAAAAATAATGACATTTTGTTTATGTTTTGACACCCATAGTCATTCTACATTTCAATAATTGCAATATGAACATTTTGAAAATTTGGAAATTTTTAGAATTTGTGTAAGGGTTCCCCCTTATCATTTTTCAGAAATTTTTTTTCACCATAACTTTCCTAAAAATCAAGTGATTTCCAAAAATAATGACATTTTGTTTATGTTTTGACACCCATAGTCATTCTACATTTCAATAATTGCAATATGAACATTTTGAAAATTTGGAAATTTTTAGAATTTGTGTAAGGGTCCCCCCTTATCATTTTTCAGAAATTTTTTTTCACCATAACTTTCCTAAAAATCAAGTGATTTCCAAAAATAATGACATTTTGTTTATGTTTTGACACCCATAGTCATTCTACATTTCAATAATTGCAATATGAACATTTTGAAAATTTGGAAATTTTTAGAATTTGTGTAAGGGTCCCCCTTATCATTTTTCAGAAATTTTTTTTCACCATAACTTTCCTAAAAATCAAGTGATTTCCAAAAATAATGACATTTTGTTTATGTTTTGACACCCATAGTCATTCTACATTTCAATAATTGCAATATGAACATTTTGAAAATTTGGAAATTTTTAGAATTTGTGTAAGGGTCCCCCCTTATCATTTTTCAGAAATTTTTTTTTCACCATAACTTTCCTAAAAATTCAAGTGATTTCCAAAAATAATGACATTTTGTTTATGTTTTGACACCCATAGTCATTCTACATTTCAATAATTGCAATATGAACATTTTGAAAATTTGGAAATTTTTTAGAATTTGTGTAAGGGTCCCCCCTTATCATTTTTCAGAAAATTTTTTTTCACCATAACTTTCCTAAAAATCAAGTGATTTCCAAAAATAATGACATTTTGTTTATGTTTTGACACCCATAGTCATTCTACATTTCAATAATTGCAATATGAACATTTTGAAAATTTGGAAATTTTTAGAATTTGTGTAAGGGTCCCCCTTATCATTTTTCAGAAATTTTTTTTCACCATAACTTTCCTAAAAATCAAGTGATTTCCAAAAATAATGACATTTTGTTTATGTTTTGACACCCATAGTCATTCTACATTTCAATAATTGCAATATGAACATTTTGAAAATTTGGAAATTTTTAAAATTTGTTTGTAAGGGGTCCCCCCTTATCATTTTTCAGAAAATTTTTTTCACCATAACTTTCCTAAAAATCAAGTGATTTCCAAAAATAATGACATTTGTTTATGTTTTGACACCCATAGTCATTCTACATTTCAATAATTGCAATATGAACATTTTGAAAATTTTGGAAATTTTTAGAATTTGTGTAAGGGTCCCCCCTTATCATTTTCCAGACAATTTTTTTCACCATAACTTTCCTAAAAATCAAGTGATTTCCAAAAATAATGACATTTTGTTTATGTTTTGACACCCATAGTCATTCTACATTTCAATAATTGCAATATGAACATTTTGAAAATTTGGAAATTTTTGGAATTTGTGTAAGGGTCCCCCCTTATCATTTTTCAGAAATTTTTTTTCACCATAACTTTCCTAAAAATCAAGCGATTTCCAAAAATAATGACATTTTGTTTATGTTTTGACACCCATAGTCATTCTACATTTCAATAATTGCAATATGAACATTTTGAAAATTTGGAAATTTTTAGAATTTGTGTAAGGGTTCCCCCTTATCATTTTTCAGACATTTTTTTCACCATAACTTTCCTAAAAATCAAGTGATTTCCAAAAATAATGACATTTTGTTTATGTTTTGACACCCATAGTCATTCTACATTTCAATAATTGCAATATGAACATTTTGAAAATTTGGAAATTTTTAGAATTTGTGTAAGGGTTCCCCCTTATCATTTTTCAGAAATTTTTTTTCACCATAACTTTCCTAAAAATTCAAGTGATTTCCAAAAATAATGACATTTTGTTTATGTTTTGACACCCATAGTCATTCTACATTTCAATAATTGCAATATGAACATTTTGAAAATTTGGAAATTTTTAGAATTTGTGTAAGGGTCCCCCCTTATCATTTTTAGCAGAAATTTTTTTCACCATAACTTTCCTAAAAATCAAGTGATTTCCAAAAATAATGACATTTTGTTTATGTTTTGACACCCATAGTCATTCTACATTTCAATAATTGCAATATGAACATTTTGAAAATTTGGAAATTTTTAGAATTTGTGTAAGGGTCCCCCCTTATCATTTTTCAGACATTTTTTTCACCATAACTTTCCTAAAAATCAAGTGATTTCCAAAAATAATGACATTTTGTTTATGTTTTGACACCCATAGTCATTCTACATTTCAATAATTGCAATATGAACATTTTGAAAATTTGGAAATTTTTTAGAATTTGTGTAAGGGTCCCCCCCTTATCATTTTTCAGAATTTTTTTTTCACCATAACTTTCCTAAAAATCAAGTGATTTCCAAAAATAATGACATTTTGTTTATGTTTTGACACCCATAGTCATTCTACATTTCAATAATTGCAATATGAACATTTTGAAAATTTGGAAATTTTTAGAATTTGTGTAAGGGTCCCCCCTTATCATTTTTCAGAAATTTTTTTTTCACCATAACTTTCCTAAAAATCAAGTGATTTCCAAAAATAATGACATTTTGTTTATGTTTTGACACCCATAGTCATTCTACATTTCAATAATTGCAATATGAACATTTTGAAAATTTGGAAATTTTTAGAATTTGTGTAAGGGTCCCCCCTTATCATTTTTCAGAAATTTTTTTTCACCATAACTTTCCTAAAAATCAAGTGATTTCCAAAAATAATGACATTTTGTTTATGTTTTGACACCCATAGTCATTCTACATTTCAATAATTGCAATATGAACATTTTGAAAATTTGGAAATTTTTAGAATTTGTGTAAGGGTCCCCCCTTATCATTTTTCAGAAATTTTTTTTCACCATAACTTTCCTAAAAATTCAAGTGATTTCCAAAAATAATGACATTTTGTTTATGTTTTGACACCCATAGTCATTCTACATTTCAATAATTGCAATATGAACATTTTGAAAATTTGGAAATTTTTAGAATTTGTGTAAGGGTCCCCCCTTATCATTTTTCAGAAATTTTTTTTCACCATAACTTTCCTAAAAATCAAGTGATTTCCAAAAATAATGACATTTTGTTTATGTTTTGACACCCATAGTCATTCTACATTTCAATAATTGCAATATGAACATTTTGAAAATTTGGAAATTTTTAGAATTTGTGTAAGGGTCCCCCCCTTATCATTTTTCAGAAATTTTTTTTCACCATAACTTTCCTAAAAATCAAGTGATTTCCAAAAATAATGACATTTTGTTTATGTTTTGACACCCATAGTCATTCTACATTTCAATAATTGCAATATGAACATTTTGAAAATTTGGAAATTTTTGGAATTTGTGTAAGGGTCCCCCCTTATCATTTTTCAGAAATTTTTTTTCACCATAACTTTCCTAAAAATCAAGTGATTTCCAAAAATAATGACATTTTGTTTATGTTTTGACACCCATAGTCATTCTACATTTCAATAATTGCAATATGAACATTTTGAAAATTTGGAAATTTTTAGAATTTGTGTAAGGGTCCCCCCTTATCATTTTTCAGAAATTTTTTTTCACCATAACTTTCCTAAAAATCAAGTGATTTCCAAAAATAATGACATTTTGTTTATGTTTTGACACCCATAGTCATTCTACATTTCAATAATTGCAATATGAACATTTTGAAAATTTGGAAATTTTTGGAATTTGTGTAAGGGTCCCCCCTTATCATTTTTCAGAAATTTTTTTTTCACCATAACTTTCCTAAAAATCAAGTGATTTCCAAAAATAATGACATTTTGTTTATGTTTTGACACCCATAGTCATTCTACATTTCAATAATTGCAATATGAACATTTTGAAAATTTGGAAATTTTTAGAATTTGTGTAAGGGTCCCCCCTTATCATTTTTCAGAAATTTTTTTTCACCATAACTTTCCTAAAAATCAAGTGATTTCCAAAAATAATGACATTTTGTTTATGTTTTGACACCCATAGTCATTCTACATTTCAATAATTGCAATATGAACATTTTGAAAATTTGGAAATTTTTAGAATTTGTGTAAGGGTCCCCCCTTATCATTTTTCAGACATTTTTTTTCACCATAACTTTCCTAAAAATCAAGTGATTTCCAAAAATAATGACATTTTGTTTATGTTTTGACACCCATAGTCATTCTACATTTCAATAATTGCAATATGAACATTTTGAAAATTTGGAAATTTTTAGAATTTGTGTAAGGGTCCCCCCTTATCATTTTTCAGAAATTTTTTTTCACCATAACTTTCCTAAAAATCAAGTGATTTCCAAAAATAATGACATTTTGTTTATGTTTTGACACCCATAGTCATTCTACATTTCAATAATTGCAATATGAACATTTTGAAAATTTGGAAATTTTTAGAATTTGTGTAAGGGTCCCCCCTTATCATTTTTCAGAAATTTTTTTTTCACCATAACTTTCCTAAAAATCAAGTGATTTCCAAAAATAATGACATTTTGTTTATGTTTTGACACCCATAGTCATTCTACATTTCAATAATTGCAATATGAACATTTTGAAAATTTGGAAATTTTTAGAATTTGTGTAAGGGTCCCCCCTTATCATTTTTCAGAAATTTTTTTTCACCATAACTTTCCTAAAAATCAAGTGATTTCCAAAAATAATGACATTTTGTTTATGTTTTGACACCCATAGTCATTCTACATTTCAATAATTGCAATATGAACATTTTGAAAATTTGGAAATTTTTAGAATTTGTGTAAGGGTCCCCCCTTATCATTTTTCAGAAAATTTTTTTCACCATAACTTTCCTAAAAATCAAGTGATTTCCAAAAATAATGACATTTTGTTTATGTTTTGACACCCATAGTCATTCTACATTTCAATAATTGCAATATGAACATTTTGAAAATTTGGAAATTTTTAGAATTTGTGTAAGGGTCCCCCCCTTATCATTTTTCAGAAATTTTTTTTTCACCATAACTTTCCTAAAAATCAAGTGATTTCCAAAAATAATGACATTTTGTTTATGTTTTGACACCCATAGTCATTCTACATTTCAATAATTGCAATATGAACATTTTGAAAATTTGGAAATTTTTAGAATTTGTGTAAGGGTCCCCCCTTATCATTTTTCAGAAATTTTTTTTCACCATAACTTTCCTAAAAATCAAGTGATTTCCAAAAATAATGACATTTTGTTTATGTTTTGACACCCATAGTCATTCTACTTTCATTTAAATATATGACATTTTGTTTATGTTTTGACACCCATAGTCATTCTACATTTCAATAATTGCAATATGAACATTTTGAAAATTTGGAAATTTTTAGAATTTGTGTAAGGGTCCCCCCTTATCATTTTTCAGAAATTTTTTTTCACCATAACTTTCCTAAAAATCAAGTGATTTCCAAAAATAATGACATTTTGTTTATGTTTTGACACCCATAGTCATTCTACATTTCAATAATTGCAATATGAACATTTTGAAAATTTGGAAATTTTTAGAATTTGTGTAAGGGGTCCCCCCTTATCATTTTTCAGAATTTTTTTCACCATAACTTTCCTAAAAATCAAGTGATTTCCAAAAATAATGACATTTTGTTTATGTTTTGACACCCATAGTCATTCTACATTTCAATAATTGCAATATGAACATTTTGAAAATTTGGAAATTTTTAGAATTTGTGTAAGGGTCCCCCCTTATCATTTTTCAGAATTTTTTTTTCACCATAACTTTCCTAAAAATCAAGTGATTTCCAAAAATAATGACATTTTGTTTATGTTTTGACACCCATAGTCATTCTACATTTCAATAATTGCAATATGAACATTTTGAAAATTTGGAAATTTTTAGAATTTGTGTAAGGGTCCCCCCTTATCATTTTTCAGAAATTTTTTTTCACCATAACTTTCCTAAAAATCAAGTGATTTCCAAAAATAATGACATTTTGTTTATGTTTTGACACCCATAGTCATTCTACATTTCAATAATTGCAATATGAACATTTTGAAAATTTGGAAATTTTTAGAATTTGTGTAAGGGTCCCCCCTTATCATTTTTCAGAAATTTTTTTTCACCATAACTTTCCTAAAAATCAAGTGATTTCCAAAAATAATGACATTTTGTTTATGTTTTGACACCCATAGTCATTCTACATTTCAATAATTGCAATATGAACATTTTGAAAATTTGGAAATTTTTAGAATTTGTGTAAGGGTCCCCCCTTATCATTTTTCAGAAATTTTTTTTCACCATAACTTTCCTAAAAATCAAGTGATTTCCAAAAATAATGACATTTTGTTTATGTTTTGACACCCATAGTCATTCTACATTTCAATAATTGCAATATGAACATTTTGAAAATTTGGAAATTTTTAGAATTTGTGTAAGGGTCCCCCCTTATCATTTTTCAGAAATTTTTTTTCACCATAACTTTCCTAAAAATCAAGTGATTTCCAAAAATAATGACATTTTGTTTATGTTTTGACACCCATAGTCATTCTACATTTCAATAATTGCAATATGAACATTTTGAAAATTTGGAAATTTTTAGAATTTGTGTAAGGGTCCCCCCTTATCATTTTTCAGAAATTTTTTTTTTCACCATAACTTTCCTAAAAATCAAGTGATTTCCAAAAATAATGACATTTTGTTTATGTTTTGACACCCATAGTCATTCTACATTTCAATAATTGCAATATGAACATTTTGAAAATTTGGAAATTTTTAGAATTTGTGTAAGGGTCCCCCCTTATCATTTTTCAGAAATTTTTTTTCACCATAACTTTCCTAAAAATTCAAGTGATTTCCAAAAATAATGACATTTTGTTTATGTTTTGACACCCATAGTCATTCTACATTTCAATAATTGCAATATGAACATTTTGAAAATTTGGAAATTTTTAGAATTTGTGTAAGGGTCCCCCCTTATCATTTTTCAGAAATTTTTTTTTCACCATAACTTTCCTAAAAATCAAGTGATTTCCAAAAATAATGACATTTGTTTATGTTTTGACACCCATAGTCATTCTACATTTCAATAATTGCAATATGAACATTTTGAAAATTTGGAAATTTTTAGAATTTGTGTAAGGGGTCCCCCCTTATCATTTTTCAGAAATTTTTTTTCACCATAACTTTCCTAAAAATCAAGTGATTTCCAAAAATAATGACATTTTGTTTATGTTTTGACACCCATAGTCATTCTACATTTCAATAATTGCAATATGAACATTTTGAAAATTTGGAAATTTTTAGAATTTGTGTAAGGGTCCCCCCTTATCATTTTTCAGAAATTTTTTTTTCACCATAACTTTCCTAAAAATCAAGTGATTTCCAAAAATAATGACATTTTGTTTATGTTTTGACACCCATAGTCATTCTACATTTCAATAATTGCAATATGAACATTTTGAAAATTTGGAAATTTTTAGAATTTGTGTAAGGGTCCCCCCTTATCATTTTTCAGAAATTTTTTTTTCACCATAACTTTCCTAAAAATCAAGTGATTTCCAAAAATAATGACATTTTGTTTATGTTTTGACACCCATAGTCATTCTACATTTCAATAATTGCAATATGAACATTTTGAAAATTTGGAAATTTTTAGAATTTGTGTAAGGGTCCCCCCTTATCATTTTTCAGAAATTTTTTTTTTCACCATAACTTTCCTAAAAATCAAGTGATTTCCAAAAATAATGACATTTTGTTTATGTTTTGACACCCATAGTCATTCTACATTTCAATAATTGCAATATGAACATTTTGAAAATTTGGAAATTTTTAGAATTTGTGTAAGGGTCCCCCCCTTATCATTTTTCAGAAATTTTTTTTCACCATAACTTTCCTAAAAATCAAGTGATTTCCAAAAATAATGACATTTTGTTTATGTTTTGACACCCATAGTCATTCTACATTTCAATAATTGCAATATGAACATTTTGAAAATTTGGAAATTTTTAGAATTTGTGTAAGGGTCCCCCCTTATCATTTTTCAGAATTTTTTTTTCACCATAACTTTCCTAAAAATCAAGTGATTTCCAAAAATAATGACATTTTGTTTATGTTTTGACACCCATAGTCATTCTACATTTCAATAATTGCAATATGAACATTTTGAAAATTTGGAAATTTTTAGAATTTGTGTAAGGGTCCCCCCTTATCATTTTTCAGAAATTTTTTTTCACCATAACTTTCCTAAAAATCAAGTGATTTCCAAAAATAATGACATTTTGTTTATGTTTTGACACCCATAGTCATTCTACATTTCAATAATTGCAATATGAACATTTTGAAAATTTGGAAATTTTTAGAATTTGTGTAAGGGTCCCCCCTTATCATTTTTCAGAAATTTTTTTTCACCATAACTTTCCTAAAAATCAAGTGATTTCCAAAAATAATGACATTTTGTTTATGTTTTGACACCCATAGTCATTCTACATTTCAATAATTGCAATATGAACATTTTGAAAATTTGGAAATTTTTAGAATTTGTGTAAGGGTCCCCCCTTATCATTTTTCAGAAATTTTTTTTCACCATAACTTTCCTAAAAATCAAGTGATTTCCAAAAATAATGACATTTTGTTTATGTTTTGACACCCATAGTCATTCTACATTTCAATAATTGCAATATGAACATTTTGAAAATTTGGAAATTTTTAGAATTTGTGTAAGGGTCCCCCCTTATCATTTTTCAGAAATTTTTTTTCACCATAACTTTCCTAAAAATCAAGTGATTTCCAAAAATAATGACATTTTGTTTATGTTTTGACACCCATAGTCATTCTACATTTCAATAATTGCAATATGAACATTTTGAAAATTTGGAAATTTTTAGAATTTGTGTAAGGGTCCCCCCTTATCATTTTTCAGAAATTTTTTTTCACCATAACTTTCCTAAAAATCAAGTGATTTCCAAAAATAATGACATTTTGTTTATGTTTTGACACCCATAGTCATTCTACATTTCAATAATTGCAATATGAACATTTTGAAAATTTGGAAATTTTTAGAATTTGTGTAAGGGTCCCCCCTTATCATTTTTCAGAAATTTTTTTTTCACCATAACTTTCCTAAAAATCAAGTGATTTCCAAAAATAATGACATTTTGTTTATGTTTTGACACCCATAGTCATTCTACATTTCAATAATTGCAATATGAACATTTTGAAAATTTGGAAATTTTTAGAATTTGTGTAAGGGTCCCCCCTTATCATTTTTCAGAAATTTTTTTTTCACCATAACTTTCCTAAAAATCAAGTGATTTCCAAAAATAATGACATTTTGTTTATGTTTTGACACCCATAGTCATTCTACATTTCAATAATTGCAATATGAACATTTTGAAAATTTGGAAATTTTTAGAATTTGTGTAAGGGTTCCCCCTTATCATTTTTCAGAAATTTTTTTTTCACCATAACTTTCCTAAAAATCAAGTGATTTCCAAAAATAATGACATTTTGTTTATGTTTTGACACCCATAGTCATTCTACATTTCAATAATTGCAATATGAACATTTTGAAAATTTGGAAATTTTTAGAATTTGTGTAAGGGTTCCCCCTTATCATTTTTCAGAATTTTTTTTCACCATAACTTTCCTAAAAATCAAGTGATTTCCAAAAATAATGACATTTTGTTTATGTTTTGACACCCATAGTCATTCTACATTTCAATAATTGCAATATGAACATTTTGAAAATTTGGAAATTTTTAGAATTTGTGTAAGGGTCCCCCCTTATCATTTTTCAGAAATTTTTTTCACCATAACTTTCCTAAAAATTCAAGTGATTTCCAAAAATAATGACATTTTGTTTATGTTTTGACACCCATAGTCATTCTACATTTCAATAATTGCAATATGAACATTTTGAAAATTTGGAAATTTTTAGAATTTGTGTAAGGGTCCCCCCTTATCATTTTTCAGAAATTTTTTTTCACCATAACTTTCCTAAAAATCAATTTTTGTTTTGATTTTTCAAAAATATTATGACATTTTGTTTATGTTTTGACACCCATAGTCATTCTACATTTCAATAATTGCAATATGAACATTTTGAAAATTTGGAAATTTTTAGAATTTGTGTAAGGGTCCCCCCTTATCATTTTTCAGAAATTTTTTTTCACCATAACTTTCCTAAAAATCAAGTGATTTCCAAAAATAATGACATTTTGTTTATGTTTTGATACCCATAGTCATTCTACATTTCAATAATTGCAATATGAACATTTTGAAAATTTGGAAATTTTTAGAATTTGTGTAAGGGTCCCCCCTTATCATTTTTCAGAATTTTTTTTTCACCATAACTTTCCTAAAAATCAAGTGATTTCCAAAAATAATGACATTTTGTTTATGTTTTGACACCCATAGTCATTCTACATTTCAATAATTGCAATATGAACATTTTGAAAATTTGGAAATTTTTAGAATTTGTGTAAGGGTCCCCCCTTATCATTTTTCAGAAATTTTTTTCACCATAACTTTCCTAAAAATCAAGTGATTTCCAAAAATAATGACATTTTGTTTATGTTTTGACACCCATAGTCATTCTACATTTCAATAATTGCAATATGAACATTTTGAAAATTTGGAAATTTTTAGAATTTGTGTAAGGGTCCCCCCTTATCATTTTTCAGAATTTTTTTTTCACCATAACTTTCCTAAAAATCAAGTGATTTCCAAAAATAATGACATTTTGTTTATGTTTTGACACCCATAGTCATTCTACATTTCAATAATTGCAATATGAACATTTTGAAAATTTGGAAATTTTTAGAATTTGTGTAAGGGTCCCCCCCTTATCATTTTTCAGAAATTTTTTTTCACCATAACTTTCCTAAAAATCAAGTGATTTCCAAAAATAATGACATTTTGTTTATGTTTTGACACCCATAGTCATTCTACATTTCAATAATTGCAATATGAACATTTTGAAAATTTGGAAATTTTTAGAATTTGTGTAAGGGTCCCCCCTTATCATTTTTCAGAAATTTTTTTTCACCATAACTTTCCTAAAAATCAAGTGATTTCCAAAAATAATGACATTTTGTTTATGTTTTGACACCCATAGTCATTCTACATTTCAATAATTGCAATATGAACATTTTGAAAATTTGGAAATTTTTAGAATTTGTGTAAGGGTCCCCCCTTATCATTTTTCAGAATTTTTTTTTTCACCATAACTTTCCTAAAAATCAAGTGATTTCCAAAAATAATGACATTTGTTTATGTTTTGACACCCATAGTCATTCTACATTTCAATAATTGCAATATGAACATTTTGAAAATTTGGAAATTTTTAGAATTTGTGTAAGGGTCCCCCCTTATCATTTTTCAGAATTTTTTTTCACCATAACTTTCCTAAAAATCAAGTGATTTCCAAAAATAATGACATTTTGTTTATGTTTTGACACCCATAGTCATTCTACATTTCAATAATTGCAATATGAACATTTTGAAAATTTGGAAATTTTTAGAATTTGTGTAAGGGTCCCCCCTTATCATTTTTCAGAAAATTTTTTTCACCATAACTTTCCTAAAAATCAAGTGATTTCCAAAAATAATGACATTTTGTTTATGTTTTGACACCCATAGTCATTCTACATTTCAATAATTGCAATATGAACATTTTGAAAATTTGGAAATTTTTAGAATTTGTGTAAGGGTCCCCCCTTATCATTTTTCAGAAATTTTTTTTCACCATAACTTTCCTAAAAATCAAGTGATTTCCAAAAATAATGACATTTTGTTTATGTTTTGACACCCATAGTCATTCTACATTTCAATAATTGCAATATGAACATTTTGAAAATTTGGAAATTTTTAGAATTTGTGTAAGGGTCCCCCCTTATCATTTTTCAGAAATTTTTTTTCACCATAACTTTCCTAAAAATCAAGTGATTTCCAAAAATAATGACATTTTGTTTATGTTTTGACACCCATAGTCATTCTACATTTCAATAATTGCAATATGAACATTTTGAAAATTTGGAAATTTTTAGAATTTGTGTAAGGGTCCCCCCTTATCATTTTTCAGAAATTTTTTTTCACCATAACTTTCCTAAAAATCAAGTGATTTCCAAAAATAATGACATTTTGTTTATGTTTTGACACCCATAGTCATTCTACATTTCAATAATTGCAATATGAACATTTTGAAAATTTGGAAATTTTTAGAATTTGTGTAAGGGTCCCCCCTTATCATTTTTCAGAAATTTTTTTTCACCATAACTTTCCTAAAAATCAAGTGATTTCCAAAAATAATGACATTTTGTTTATGTTTTGACACCCATAGTCATTCTACATTTCAATAATTGCAATATGAACATTTTGAAAATTTGGAAATTTTTAGAATTTGTGTAAGGGTCCCCCCTTATCATTTTTCAGAATTTTTTTTCACCATAACTTTCCTAAAAATCAAGTGATTTCCAAAAATAATGACATTTTGTTTATGTTTTGACACCCATAGTCATTCTACATTTCAATAATTGCAATATGAACATTTTGAAAATTTGGAAATTTTTAGAATTTGTGTAAGGGTCCCCCTTATCATTTTTCAGAAATTTTTTTTTCACCATAACTTTCCTAAAAATTCAAGTGATTTCCAAAAATAATGACATTTTGTTTATGTTTTGACACCCATAGTCATTCTACATTTCAATAATTGCAATATGAACATTTTGAAAATTTGGAAATTTTTAGAATTTGTGTAAGGGTCCCCCCTTATCATTTTTCAGAAATTTTTTTTCACCATAACTTTCCTAAAAATCAAGTGATTTCCAAAAATAATGACATTTTGTTTATGTTTTGACACCCATAGTCATTCTACATTTCAATAATTGCAATATGAACATTTTGAAAATTTGGAAATTTTTAGAATTTGTGTAAGGGTTCCCCCCTTATCATTTTTCAGAAATTTTTTTTCACCATAACTTTCCTAAAAATCAAGTGATTTCCAAAAATAATGACATTTTGTTTATGTTTTGACACCCATAGTCATTCTACATTTCAATAATTGCAATATGAACATTTTGAAAATTTGGAAATTTTTAGAATTTGTGTAAGGGTCCCCCCTTATCATTTTTCAGAAATTTTTTTTCACCATAACTTTCCTAAAATTCAAGTGATTTCCAAAAATAATGACATTTTGTTTATGTTTTGACACCCATAGTCATTCTACATTTCAATAATTGCAATATGAACATTTTGAAAATTTGGAAATTTTTAGAATTTGTGTAAGGGTCCCCCCTTATCATTTTTCAGAAATTTTTTTTCACCATAACTTTCCTAAAAATCAAGTGATTTCCAAAAATAATGACATTTTGTTTATGTTTTGACACCCATAGTCATTCTACATTTCAATAATTGCAATATGAACATTTTGAAAATTTGGAAATTTTTAGAATTTGTGTAAGGGTCCCCCCTTATCATTTTTCAGAAATTTTTTTTCACCATAACTTTCCTAAAAATCAAGTGATTTCCAAAAATAATGACATTTTGTTTATGTTTTGACACCCATAGTCATTCTACATTTCAATAATTGCAATATGAACATTTTGAAAATTTGGAAATTTTTAGAATTTGTGTAAGGGTCCCCCCTTATCATTTTTCAGAAATTTTTTTTCACCATAACTTTCCTAAAAATCAAGTGATTTCCAAAAATAATGACATTTTGTTTATGTTTTGACACCCATAGTCATTCTACATTTCAATAATTGCAATATGAACATTTTGAAAATTTGGAAATTTTTAGAATTTGTGTAAGGGTCCCCCTTATCATTTTTCAGAAATTTTTTTTCACCATAACTTTCCTAAAAATCAAGTGATTTCCAAAAATAATGACATTTTGTTTATGTTTTGACACCCATAGTCATTCTACATTTCAATAATTGCAATATGAACATTTTGAAAATTTGGAAATTTTTAGAATTTGTGTAAGGGTCCCCCCTTATCATTTTTCAGAAATTTTTTTTTCACCATAACTTTCCTAAAAATCAAGTGATTTCCAAAAATAATGACATTTTGTTTATGTTTTGACACCCATAGTCATTCTACATTTCAATAATTGCAATATGAACATTTTGAAAATTTGGAAATTTTTAGAATTTGTGTAAGGGTCCCCCCTTATCATTTTTCAGAAATTTTTTTTCACCATAACTTTCCTAAAAATCAAGTGATTTCCAAAAATAATGACATTTTGTTTATGTTTTGACACCCATAGTCATTCTACATTTCAATAATTGCAATATGAACATTTTGAAAATTTGGAAATTTTTAGAATTTGTGTAAGGGTCCCCCCTTATCATTTTTCAGAAATTTTTTTTCACCATAACTTTCCTAAAAATCAAGTGATTTCCAAAAATAATGACATTTTGTTTATGTTTTGACACCCATAGTCATTCTACATTTCAATAATTGCAATATGAACATTTTGAAAATTTGGAAATTTTTAGAATTTGTGTAAGGGTCCCCCCTTATCATTTTTCAGAAATTTTTTTTCACCATAACTTTCCTAAAAATCAAGTGATTTCCAAAAATAATGACATTTTGTTTATGTTTTGACACCCATAGTCATTCTACATTTCAATAATTGCAATATGAACATTTTGAAAATTTGGAAATTTTTAGAATTTGTGTAAGGGTCCCCCCTTATCATTTTTCAGAAAATTTTTTTTCACCATAACTTTCCTAAAAATCAAGTGATTTCCAAAAATAATGACATTTTGTTTATGTTTTGACACCCATAGTCATTCTACATTTCAATAATTGCAATATGAACATTTTGAAAATTTGGAAATTTTTAGAATTTGTGTAAGGGTCCCCCCTTATCATTTTTCAGAAATTTTTTTTCACCATAACTTTCCTAAAAATCAAGTGATTTCCAAAAATAATGACATTTTGTTTATGTTTTGACACCCATAGTCATTCTACATTTCAATAATTGCAATATGAACATTTTGAAAATTTGGAAATTTTTAGAATTTGTGTAAGGGTCCCCCTTATCATTTTTCAGAAATTTTTTTTTTCACCATAACTTTCCTAAAAAATCAAGTGATTTCCAAAAATAATGACATTTTGTTTATGTTTTGACACCCATAGTCATTCTACATTTCAATAATTGCAATATGAACATTTTGAAATTGGAATTTTATTTTGAAAATTTGGAAATTTTTAGAATTTGTGTAAGGGTCCCCCCTTATCATTTTTCAGAAATTTTTTTTTCACCATAACTTTCCTAAAAATCAAGTGATTTCCAAAAATAATGACATTTTGTTTATGTTTTGACACCCATAGTCATTCTACATTTCAATAATTGCAATATGAACATTTTGAAAATTTGGAAATTTTTAGAATTTGTGTAAGGGTTCCCCCCTTATCATTTTTCAGAAATTTTTTTTCACCATAACTTTCCTAAAAATCAAGTGATTTCCAAAAATAATGACATTTTGTTTATGTTTTGACACCCATAGTCATTCTACATTTCAATAATTGCAATATGAACATTTTGAAAATTTGGAAATTTTTAGAATTTGTGTAAGGGTCCCCCCTTATCATTTTTTCAGAAATTTTTTTTCACCATAACTTTCCTAAAAATCAAGTGATTTCCAAAAATAATGACATTTTGTTTATGTTTTGACACCCATAGTCATTCTACATTTCAATAATTGCAATATGAACATTTTGAAAATTTGGAAATTTTTAGAATTTGTGTAAGGGTCCCCCCCTTATCATTTTTCAGAAATTTTTTTTTCACCATAACTTTCCTAAAAATCAAGTGATTTCCAAAAATAATGACATTTTGTTTATGTTTTGACACCCATAGTCATTCTACATTTCAATAATTGCAATATGAACATTTTGAAAATTTGGAAATTTTTAGAATTTGTGTAAGGGTCCCCCCCTTATCATTTTTCAGAAATTTTTTTTCACCATAACTTTCCTAAAAATCAAGTGATTTCCAAAAATAATGACATTTTGTTTATGTTTTGACACCCATAGTCATTCTACATTTCAATAATTGCAATATGAACATTTTGAAAATTTGGAAATTTTTAGAATTTGTGTAAGGGTCCCCCCTTATCATTTTTCAGAAATTTTTTTTTTCACCATAACTTTCCTAAAAATCAAGTGATTTCCAAAAATAATGACATTTTGTTTATGTTTTGACACCCATAGTCATTCTACATTTCAATAATTGCAATATGAACATTTTGAAAATTTGGAAATTTTTAGAATTTGTGTAAGGGTCCCCCCTTATCATTTTTCAGAAATTTTTTTTTCACCATAACTTTCCTAAAAATCAAGTGATTTCCAAAAATAATGACATTTTGTTTATGTTTTGACACCCATAGTCATTCTACATTTCAATAATTGCAATATGAACATTTTGAAAATTTGGAAATTTTTAGAATTTGTGTAAGGGTCCCCCCTTATCATTTTTCAGAAATTTTTTTTCACCATAACTTTCCTAAAAATCAAGTGATTTCCAAAAATAATGACATTTTGTTTATGTTTTGACACCCATAGTCATTCTACATTTCAATAATTGCAATATGAACATTTTGAAAATTTGGAAATTTTTAGAATTTGTGTAAGGGTCCCCCCCTTATCATTTTTCAGAAATTTTTTTTCACCATAACTTTCCTAAAATCAAGTGATTTCCAAAAATAATGACATTTTGTTTATGTTTTGACACCCATAGTCATTCTACATTTCAATAATTGCAATATGAACATTTTGAAAATTTGGAAATTTTTAGAATTTGTGTAAGGGTCCCCCCTTATCATTTTTCAAGAAATTTTTTTTTCACCATAACTTTCCTAAAAATTCAAGTGATTTCCAAAAATAATGACATTTTGTTTATGTTTTGACACCCATAGTCATTCTACATTTCAATAATTGCAATATGAACATTTTGAAAATTTTGGAAATTTTTAGAATTTGTGTAAGGGTCCCCCTTATCATTTTTCAGACATTTTTTTTTCACCATAACTTTCCTAAAATTCAAGTGATTTCCAAAAATAATGACATTTTGTTTATGTTTTGACACCCATAGTCATTCTACATTTCAATAATTGCAATATGAACATTTTGAAAATTTGGAAATTTTTAGAATTTGTGTAAGGGTCCCCCCCTTATCATTTTTCAGAAATTTTTTTTCACCATAACTTTCCTAAAAATCAAGTGATTTCCAAAAATAATGACATTTTGTTTATGTTTTGACACCCATAGTCATTCTACATTTCAATAATTGCAATATGAACATTTTGAAAATTTGGAAATTTTTAGAATTTGTGTAAGGGTCCCCCCTTATCATTTTTCAGAAATTTTTTTTCACCATAACTTTCCTAAAAATCAAGTGATTTCCAAAAATAATGACATTTTGTTTATGTTTTGACACCCATAGTCATTCTACATTTCAATAATTGCAATATGAACATTTTGAAAATTTGGAAATTTTTAGAATTTGTGTAAGGGTCCCCCTTATCATTTTTCAGAAAATTTTTTTTCACCATAACTTTCCTAAAAATCAAGTGATTTCCAAAAATAATGACATTTTGTTTATGTTTTTGACACCCATAGTCATTCTACATTTCAATAATTGGCATATGAACATTTTGAAAATTTGGAAATTTTTGGAATTTGTGTTAAGGGTCCCCCCTTATCATTTTTCAGAAATTTTTTTCACCATAACTTTCCTAAAAATTCAAGTGATTTCCAAAAATAATGACATTTTGTTTATGTTTTGACACCCATAGTCATTCTACATTTCAATAATTGCAAATATGAACATTTTGAAAATTTGGAAATTTTTAGAATTTGTGTAAGGGTCCCCCCCTTATCATTTTTCAGAAATTTTTTTTCACCATAACTTTCCTAAAAATCAAGTGATTTCCAAAAATAATGACATTTTGTTTATGTTTTGACACCCCATAGTCATTCTACATTTCAATAATTGCAATATGAACATTTTGAAAATTTGGAAATTTTTAGAATTTGTGTAAGGGTCCCCCCTTATCATTTTTCAGAAATTTTTTTTTCACCATAACTTTCCTAAAAATCAAGTGATTTCCAAAAATAATGACATTTTGTTTATGTTTTGACACCCATAGTCATTCTACATTTCAATAATTGCAATATGAACATTTTGAAAATTTGGAAATTTTTAGAATTTGTGTAAGGGTCCCCCCTTATCATTTTTCAGAAATTTTTTTTTCACCATAACTTTCCTAAAAATCAAGTGATTTCCAAAAATAATGACATTTTGTTTATGTTTTGACACCCATAGTCATTCTACATTTCAATAATTGCAATATGAACATTTTGAAAATTTGGAAATTTTTAGAATTTGTGTAAGGGTCCCCCTTATCATTTTTCAGAAATTTTTTTTCACCATAACTTTCCTAAAAATTCAAGTGATTTCCAAAAAATAATGACATTTTGTTTATGTTTTGACACCCATAGTCATTCTACATTTCAATAATTGCAATATGAACATTTTGAAAATTTGGAAATTTTTAGAATTTGTGTAAGGGGTCCCCCCTTATCATTTTTCAGAAATTTTTTTTCACCATAACTTTCCTAAAAATCAAGTGATTTCCAAAAATAATGACATTTTGTTTATGTTTTGACACCCATAGTCATTCTACATTTCAATAATTGCAATATGAACATTTTGAAAATTTGGAAATTTTTAGAATTTGTGTAAGGGTCCCCCTTATCATTTTTCAGAAATTTTTTTTTCACCATAACTTTCCTAAAAATCAAGTGATTTCCAAAAATAATGACATTTTGTTTATGTTTTGACACCCATAGTCATTCTACATTTCAATAATTGCAATATGAACATTTTGAAAATTTGGAAATTTTTAGAATTTGTGTAAGGGTCCCCCCTTATCATTTTTTCAGAATTTTTTTTTTTTCACCATAACTTTCCTAAAAATCAAGTGATTTCCAAAAATAATGACATTTTGTTTATGTTTTGACACCCATAGTCATTCTACATTTCAATAATTGCAATATGAACATTTTGAAAATTTGGAAATTTTTAAAAATTGTGTAAGGGTCCCCCTTATCATTTTTCAGAAATTTTTTTTTTTCACCATAACTTTCCTAAAAATCAAGTGATTTCCAAAAATAATGACATTTTGTTTATGTTTTGACACCCATAGTCATTCTACATTTCAATAATTGCAATATGAACATTTTGAAAATTTGGGAATTTTTAGAATTTGTGTAAGGGTCCCCCCTTATCATTTTTCAGAAATTTTTTTTCACCATAATTTTCCTAAAAATCAAGTGATTTCCAAAAATAATGACATTTTGTTTATGTTTTGACACCCATAGTCATTCTACATTTCAATAATTGCAATATGAACATTTTGAAAATTTGGAAATTTTTAGAATTTGTGTAAGGGTCCCCCTTATTTTTTGAAAGAAATTTTGGATTTGTGTAAGGGTCCCCCTTATCATTTTTCAGAAATTTTTTTTCACCATAACTTTCCTAAAATTCAAGTGATTTCCAAAATAATGACATTTTGTTTATGTTTTGACACCCATAGTCATTCTACATTTCAATAATTGCAATATGAACATTTTGAAAATTTGGAAATTTTTTATTTGTTTTTTTTTTTTTTATGTTTTGACACCCATAGTCATTCTACATTTCAATAATTGCAATATGAACATTTTGAAAATTTGGAAATTTTTAGAATTTGTGTAAGGGTCCCCCCTTATCATTTTTCAGAAATTTTTTTTTCACCATAACTTTCCTAAAAATCAAGTGATTTCCAAAAATAATGACATTTTGTTTATGTTTTGACACCCATAGTCATTCTACATTTTCAATAATTGCAATATGAACATTTTGAAAATTTGGAAATTTTTAGAATTTGTGTAAGGGTCTCCCCCTTATCATTTTTCAGAAATTTTTTTTTCACCATAACT